>OY731403.1:78798881-79149647 GCA_963425845.1 Sphenostylis stenocarpa | reverse complement strand
GATTGCTTCCGAGGTGCTCAACAACTGAACTATCCTCTAATAGAAGCCAGGTTTTCGAAAAAAGGGTTTCTTTTGGAGTCGCCACCAATGTTTTGACCTTAAACATTGGAAAAGGAAAAAATGTTGATTTTAAGAAAAACCGCACTTGGCCATTATAACCAGAGTTGGGTAAGGGAGTTAGTTACGTGTGGGGAAGGTATTAGCACCCCACAACGCCCCTTTCGGGTTCCCTATGACGGATCAATTCATTTAAGTAGAGATTACAAGAAATTACGCTATTACCCTATTTTATTCGTACAATAAATATGGTTATCTAAATGATTTTATTTACATTTCATAAAATAAAGCAGTAAAAGAGAAGAGATTTGAGAAGAACCTTTGTAGCAAGCTTTATATAGCAACTCTTTTACAAAAAGAACGCGTTTCGGCAGTCCCTCGCTCTACAACTACTCTCCTCACGACAAAACTCGACTCAACTAAAATTTTCTAGAAGAATCGAATGCCGGAATATAATTCCTTAACTGATTGTTACCTATATCAGGCAATTAGAAAGATCATTCGAAAGAGGGAGAGAAGTAGACAAGTGCTCTGAGTTGTCTGGTGTGTGGAAAATGAGCAAATGAGCCTTCGATTTATAGTTTTCGCTGCCTGGCACATCTGGGACGGCCGTCTGGGCCAGGACGGCCGTCTGGGGTGGGACGGCCGTCCCACTTGCATTTTTAACATAGAGCCAGCCCCCTGGGACTTGGGACGGCCGTCCCACATGTGGGACGCGCGTCTCACTTGTCCTAGGTTAGTTGGGACAGCCATCCTAACTCTGGGACGGGGGTCTCGACCTGTTTTGTCCAGTTTTTGCGTTCTGGGACCCCGGGAAGCTTTCCTTGCTTTTTTCGGACGTTGGTCGATGCCGATAGGTGTCCGTTGAAGCTTTAATCTTCTTATAGGAAGTCTTCTTGGCCTTCATTAAGATGTCGGGCGAGCTTTATCTTCATGTAGGGAGTCTCCTTAGCTTTCGTCGGGTGACTGGGTGAACTCTATGTTGTTACGAGAGGTCTCCTTTTCTTTTATTAAGAAGCCGGGCAAAATTAGGGGTCTACAAGGTCGTACTCCTAAAAGAGGTCGAGATACCTTCCTTGACGAGTTACCATGGAAGCAAAACTAACAAAAGCTTAGTGGGTCCAAAGCCGACGTAACCACTCAAACCTAATCGGAGAAGAACGGTTAGACACCATATGTTGAGGACAAGCCCACCAAAAGAAGATCAAAGGGCTTACGACAAATCAAGGTCAACTCCCATATTTACCATGAGGGGAAATTTAATGGTAAACAAATTGCTTCCGGCCCAAAAAGACAAAAAAGGAAAATTGGCGGCAAATTGCGATTAAACGAGTTTTCTCGGGAAGAACTCTTACCCTCAATGACATGGATAAAAAAGAACTTTGACACCCGGTCAACTTCGATACGGTGAAGAAGTATTATGCTTGAAGGGCATTGCTCATGACCCGCCAGGATGAAAACCCGCAAAGGGCATTCTAGGTAAAAGTTAGGGTCCACTCGCTTCGCTAGGATACGTCCTAGGCAGAATTTAGAGGCTTTCCCAAAAAAAAAGGGAAGAAGAGAAGAAAGAAAAATCTCCTAAGAGCAATGGTTGCCTTAGTCGAAAACCAAACGGCGGCTAAGGTCACACCCTTCCACAAGCAAACAGTCTTGTATAGTCTTCACTCTGGGCTTGAGCATCTCAACTAAGGCAATTAGGAGAACCAGGGGGGCAAATATCATAAGACATGATTGTTGAAGCCCATACAGTGTAGCCAACCTGGGACAACCGTTCTTCTAAATTCCATTTGTAATCCTTCTGTGAAAATAAAAAACCTTTGCTCATACATATCAATAAAATTCTCATTCATTTCATTTCTCTTGACCAGTTTATGAAATTGCCTCTACACTGATAAATCATAAATATTGCAAAGTCATTTTGTCAAGATCTGTTCATGCATCATAAACAAGGAAGCATTGAAAAAGAAAAAGAAAAATAAAGATAAAAAGAATGATGCCTGCTAGGAGATTCTTAGGCAAAAATTAGGGCAGCCTGCTAGATCGAAAAACCCACAAAGGGCGGTTTAGGAAAAAGTTAAGGCACTCATAAAAAGAAAAGCCCGCTAAGATATCCTAGGCAAAATTAAGGCAGCCCGCTAGATCGAAAACCTCAAAAGGGAGGTCTAGGAAAAAGATAGGGCTTAATAAAAAGGAAATGAATAAAAGAAGAACCCATCAGCATAATCATGAAATCATAGTAGGAGAATACCGGTCACTTTTCTAGATGCATCTCATAAAACAATAGACTGCATTTAGGGCATTCAAACACAAATAGTTGCACAATACGACTCTGTCAAAATAAAAAAAATATCTCCAAGTAAATAACAAAAACGAAATTCATGCATATAAGGAGGCTAGTTCCATGTTTGTTGAAAGACAGGAAGCGCCAAAAACATGTCTCCAAATAATATTCTCCCTCAAGAAAACAAAGCAAGTCGCCTCCAATAATCAAGAAACTCCAGAAAAATAAGAGCTTCTAGAAGTCAAAGCTCCAATCGCTATCCTTCTAACCAATAAAGGGAGGACATAATCAACAACGAAAGGGTCGCAACAGAAAAAAAGGAGAAAAAGAAAGGGTCGACACATTCTCAGGGTTCCAACAAAAAAAAAAGGAGAAAAAGAAAAACCCTTCATCTCCAATGGATGTCCAAAAGAAAGGGTCGCAACAGAATAGTCCGAATAAAAATTCCCAAGTGGATCTCCCTGGAAAAGTCTACAAAAAGAAGGAATCATAATTTCCCATCAACATCAATCAAGGAGCCAAGACTCCATCCCCAGAAAAGAAAAATCAAATCCTTAGGAAGTCGACTAATTCCCTGGTGGATCACCAAAGAAAGAAAACTTCATCCTTAGCGAACTCCACCCCCCCCCCCCAAAAAGAAGGAAAAAGCCTGTGTGTATAAAAGAAACTAGAAAGTAAAAAGGCGCACGCATTATCCTGAAAAAGCCAAATTTCAAATCGCAAAAAAAGGCAAAATCAAATAAAAATCCTAACTTTTAGGTAACCAATAAAATCCCCAAATTGATCACTTCAGAAAAACGGAAAATCAACGAAAAAGAAGGAATCGGAAATTCCAACAGAATAAGAGCATCACAAAAGCCAGATCGTACCCATATCAATTAAGGAACCGAGACCCCATTCCCCCAAAGGGCTATCAAAATCTGATCCCTGGGAAGTCAACCAATCCCCTAGTGTATCGATAAAAAAAGAAAGATCATCCCCAGTGAGCCTACTGCAAAGGCAAAACTTCAAATTCATCCTTAGAAAGTCATTTGCCTACACATAGGCAAGACCTGGCAAGCAAGAGTCAACATCCCCAAAAGGGAATATCAACCTAGTCAGAGGCAAAACAAATGGAGTCAAAAGTCTTCACTTCCAATGAAGCATCTGCTTACTTAGAGGCGTTACCAGAACCTCAATGAAGTATCTGCCTACTCAGAGGCATCATCAGAACCAACAAATCCAGATGGCTATGGAAAAGCCAAAAATCAAAGAATCCCCGGCGCACTAGATGACTACAACAAAAAGTCAAGCAAAAATCTTCAAACAAAAATTACTCCCCATGGAGTCAGCGCATGAACAAGATCAGTAAGACGCTATTACATCAATTCAAACCAAGTCTTTTAGAAGAGGACTTCAAACCGGATGGGGGTTTATACTCATCGAGTCTTACAGAAGGGAACTCCGACCAAGTCTTTCAGAAGAGGACTCTTACTCATCAACCTCAGGATCAACTACCAGAAAAGTATCCTGTAGTCTCAAGATTATCAACAACAAGAGCCTTACAATAGGGGGTTCAAAACCAGATCAAGTCTTACAAAGGGGGACTGATCAAGAGGGTCTTACAAAAGGGGATTCCTCAAACTGGCAGAGCCATACAAAAGGGGGTTCGAAACCAGATCAAGTCTTACAGAAAAAGACTTCAATGCCGGCGCATGAGCTAGAGCAGTAAGCCGCCACCACATATATCGTTTGAAGAACCAACTCTGTTGCAAGGGAGTATCCTGAAGACAAATGTCGACGCATGAGCTAGAGCAGTAAGCTGCCACCACCTTCTCTATCGGAAGGATCATCCATCACAACAAAAGTGGCATCAAAAGATAGAGTTCATCACAACTATCCAAGAGGTCAGCTACCGCACCAAAGGAGCATCCCGAGGGAAAAACTTCATTCGTCAGCCGAAGGGCCAGCCACTGCACCGAAGGAGCATCCTGAAGCCTCACAACATATCGTCCAAAGGGTCATCCTCCGCAGCAAGGAAGCTTCCTGAAGACAGCTCATACTGCATTCAAAGTCCCGAGGGTCAGCCACCACAAGAGGAGCATCCACAGGACAACCGGGCAAGAGGGTTAACTCCTTCACCCGCCAATCGACCTTATGGTACGTTAGCCCATAGTCAATTGGTCGGATGAAGGGGGGGCAGCTGTAGACCCCAAATCTTGTCCGGCTCCCCAATAAAGCCGAAGATCGCCCGTTTCGAAGATGGTCAACACTTTATTAAGTCCCTAGTAGCTTTTTCTAGGTTCCAATTAAGATAGGAAGGGTTTTTAGAGGCAATAAAAATCGGGAAATCCGCCAGAGACAACAGATGGTCGTCCAGGACAAGCAGACAACCGTCCATGGCAACTTTAAGGCCATGGACGGCCATCCACTTAGCATGGACGGCCGTCCATGGCAACTTTTGGCCATGGACGGCCGTCCATGCTACATAAACGGCCATCCATGGCCACTTTTTGCCATGGACGGTCATCCACTAAGTCCAGACAGCTGTCCAGTTTTTCCTGGCCCAGTTCCCTATAAATAGGAGCCCCCATTCTCCGAATTTTCACACCTTTTCACTCCTACCACTTTCTAGGAAGCCTTTTGGCACTTTAGAGTGACTTTGAGCATTATTCCAAAGTTCGAGTGAGCTTTCCAATTTTCGTTTAAGGTAGAAATCGGTTAAGGAAGTCTCCTTTTGAGACGTCCGACCCTCGGTAGGGTGGTACTCTTATTTTTTGTTCAAGGGAGGAGTGACTCTATAGAGTGCGGGGAGTGCCAAAAAGCATTCTCAAGTTCGAGATTTATAAAAGGTCGCTTCGGAGGTTCTCTTTCATATCTCTTATCTTTTACTGCTTTCTTTATCGCTTTCTTTGTATGCATTAGATAATAGGGCCATGTAGACATTTTAAATTCTTCAAGTAGATAAAATAATAGGGTAAAATCATAGCTTCTTTAAGTATTTATTTTCTAAACTAGTCATCATAGGGAACCCGAAAGGGGCATTGTGGGGTGCTAACTCCTTCCCCACACGTAACTAACTCACTTACCCGACTCTGGTTGTAATGGCCAAAGTTGGTTTTTTCTAAAACCACTACCTTCTTCTTTTTCTTTACCTTTTTCAGTGTTTAAGGTTAAAACACTGATCACGACTCCTCAAACCTTTTCGAAAACCTCGCCTTTAGGTCCAACCCGATTATCGGACAGCCTAAAGGCGTTGAACCACTTCTTTCAAAAAATGCGAGTCATTACGAAACCATCGCGTCACTCTGACCACCTCTTCTGATGGTGGCGACAATCGCCATAATCAATTCAAATCCAGTTTGCTCCATTGGGTCTTTCATTTGTCATTCATTAGACCCGCCCACATTAGTTGCCTTTTTGGAAGAAGAGTTTGACATTTCTACAAAGCAATTAAACTAAGACAAAAACAACTTCAAAGTGAATGTTAGATAACAAAATAATTAAATTCCCTCAAATGTTTGGCCTCTCACACAAGTTCAAGGTTAAGATCACTCCACTCTTCAAGTAAAATGTTTCTAAGAGTCCAGAAAACTCTCTTTAAGGCTTTTTTTTCTTGAAAAACAACAATCAAGGGAAAATATGTACACCACCCAAAAACACTTAAGAGTTCCAAAAAATAAAACTTTCAAAGACAAAACTAAAAAACCTAAGATAAGAAAAAAAGAAGAAACTTCATTTTATACTATTTTACTTGATGGCCTCAACACCTGTACCATCTGAGGAGATAGATCCAGGACCCACCATGATCAGGGAGTTCTTCTTTTCCCTTCCACTCTTTTAGCTTGCTTGTCCTATTTGTTTAGTGGATATGATTGTGTTTACATTGAGGACAATGTCTGATTTAAGTGTGGGGTGGGAGATGTAGGATTGTAGGTTTATATTCTATGTTTTGTGTATAGTTTTGCATATTTTCTTTGATTTCTGGGTTTTGTATAGGTAGTAGGCACTTACTTCACTCTTAGATATGAGTTGCTTGATATTCTATGGATTGAAATCCTTGTTCTTCTTTGCATGTCAAGTTGATTTTGAGGTTTGAGAGGTTGATTTGGAAGTGACAGATTTACCCTGTGTGAGGCTTTGAGCCACTTTCTATTCTTTCTTTCTTGTGTGTTATGCCTATTGATTGCTTGCACAATGGCCTTGGCTTGACTCTTTTTTATGCTTCTTGATTCACATGCATATTTGGAGATGATTTAGACATTTTTGTTTGTCACCGCTGTCAAAAGAGGCGGTCGGAGCGACGCAATGGTTTTGTTTGACTCGCATTTTTAAAAGTGTGGTTCAATGCCTTTAGGTTGTCCGATAATCGGGTTGGACCTAAAAGCGAGGTTTTCAAAAGGTTCGAGGAGTCGCCACCAATGTTTTTACCAGAAACATTGGAAAAGGAAAAAGAAGGCAATGGTTTTTTAAAGAAAAACCAACTTTGGTCATTACAATCAGAGTTAGGTAAGGGAGTTAGTTACGTGTAGGGAAGGTATTATCTTCCCTATGACGCCCCTTTCGGGTTCCCTATGATGGACCATTTTTATAAAGAAATAATGACTCTAAATTTGCACTTTTACCCTTATTTATTCATTGTGGAAATTAAATTATTGACTACATGGCCCTAAATGACTAATGCACAATGATATTATCTAGAAAGAAATAAAATAGAGAAGTGAGTGTATAAGAACCTTCGAAGCAAGCTTTTATAGTATGTTCTTCAAAGAGGGTGCTTTTTGGCAATCCCCACGCTCTACAATAATGATCCCTCTTTCTTGCAACACTATAGATCGCTTTCTAAGAACTCTAAGAAACTCTAGAAATGCTTCAGAGGGGTCCTAGGAGAGTAATTCGAAGATATTACAGAAGGGAAAGTGGGAGAAGTGTGTGTAAAGAGTGAGAAAGTCCCCCCCTTTTAAAGGAATTTGCACCTGTCAGGTCAGGACTGCTGTCTCGCCTAACAAGGTCGGGACCGTCATCTTGCCAAATGAGATGGCGGTCTCGCCTTCGGCAAGTGGCGAGACGGTCATCTCGCCAAACATGACGGCGGTCTCATCATTGGCGAGTGGCGAGACGGCGATCTCGCCCTTAGCCAACGGCGAGATAGCGGTCTCGCCAAATGAGACGGCGGTCTCGGCCCTTTGGGTGGAACTTATTATTTTTCTTGTACAAAATTCATTCCTATTCTAATATGGGGCCTATTGATCAATCCTAGGGACCTTTTTAGGCCTTGCCCATCTTTGAACGGAAGTCTTCTACCCTTTATTTTGAGGTCGGGCAAGATTTGGGGTCTACATTGTTCTTATAAGCCTCTAGCCAAATGAGCCTACCTTGAATCATTCCCTTTGATAGCCCCTTTGAGCCCATGACCTTTTTTTTATTGTTTTATAGCTCATTACAAGCCCTTAGCCTGAAAAACCATGATTACCCTACCTTAGGAAATTTTGGAGCTTTGGAATTGTTTTGGGAATGGGTGCTCAAATAGTGGGAGGGGGGGGGGGCTTGTACCTAGTTGTGTTAGTTCTTGGATTCTTTATTTGTGTATATATGAGTGGCTATCTTGTTTTTTTGTTTGCGTTAAAAAAAAGAAAAGAAATATGTTGGGCTTGGGCATTGTGTGAGGATTGAAATTGGTGGATTTACTTTCATGTGTATTTTTTACTCATTCCCCATTGCTTCTCTATTTTCTTTGGTCTTTAAGCTACCTATCCATACATTCCATACCTTGTCCTTAGCCCCATTACAACTTTTGAAAGTCCTTTTGATCCTTATGTGCATGTGTTTTTTGTTGTTGATTTTAGAGGCTTGCAAAGTCTATGTGGTGCTTGCTTTTCATGGGTGCTTTGAGAGTAAATAGTAGCCTAAACACTTGAGTGATACAGTGCATATCTTGTAAGGTTTTGTTGCTTTTCATTCACCTCTTGAGCATATTGATTTTCTTGACATGTTTTGAATTGTTTAGACGATGTCCATAGATGTCTGGTTTCTTTGACTCTTTGAGTGTTGAAGGTTGTCTATTCCTTTCGTTTCCCAAGTTTCATTGAGGAGTATGTAATTCTGTTTATGTTTTTGTCTTTGTTTTTATTTTTGTCCTTTGCATGATTTTCTTTAATATTTTTGTATTTATTTCCTTGCTTTACTTTTTTACTTTGCCCAGGAGTGCAAAAGGCTAAGTGTGGGGTAATTTTATGAGTCATTATATTCCCATATTTTCTTACCTTTCTGTACTTATTTTAATTAGTGTTTTGGGCTTCATTGGGCCATTAATTCAGATTTTAATTAATTTGAATCTATTTATTCTAACTTTTGCTCATTATTATTTTCAGGATAGTTTAAAGCAATTTTTGGCTTGAAAGTGTTAAACATACAAGGATATGAAGCTTGAAGATTTTGATGATGATTCAAGAACAAAGGACTTAAAGACTTGAAGACTTAGAATCATGTGTATTTACTTGTAATAACTCTGTTTTATGTTTTTGAGTCTGTATAATTAGAGTAAAAGATAGCCAGCACATAGTCCATCATCTGAAAACTCATTTTTATCAAATCCACTCTGTGATAATCGATTATCACTTAGAATAATTGATTATCCTGCACTGAAAATTGTTTTTTTGAAAACCTTACTGTGATAATCGATTATCACTCAGGATAATCAATTATCCCAGCTAGATAATCGATTATTTACATAGATAATCGATAATACTGGTCCTGTTTTATTCCTCTGTGAAAATGGCTCTATAATAATCGATTATCACTCAAGATAATCGATTATCTACGTCTGTTATGAGTTTTGAAATTCAAATCTAGATTAATTTACGAAAACCCTATTCCTCATTCTTATGTTTTCGAAAATCATTATTTCCCATACCCTATTCTCTTTACTTAAGGTTCTCTAAGACTCTCTGCAAAATAAAAATCATTTTTTATACAAAAGTTAAGAGTTGTGATTGCTAGAGGACTTTCTGTAGGGAAGAAAAAGGGGCTTTTGAAAACCTAGTATGGGCTAGAACCGATAAGAATCACTGAGTGGGTTTCTTGGTGGATTGTGTGTTGTGCCGTCTCTAGGAAAAGTTGTTGTTCATCCTTTGTGGATTCAAAGGAGGTGTTCATCTCTTATGTGACTCAAGAGAGGTGTTTTCTGACCCTTATCTTTTTCAATTTGTAATATGTTGTAACTTGTGACAACGTTAATCCTCTTTTAGAGTGATTAGCAACTAGACGTAGGGTCTTTTGATCCGAACCAGTATAAATCATCTGTGTAATCTTCTTTCCCTTATCTCTTTACATTACAAGCATTTTAATCAGTGAAATTTGGGAAAAAATTTCAAAACCCTCATTTTGTTTAAGAAACCAATTCACCCTCCCTCTTGGTTTTTGTCCCTAAACGCGAACATTCTACTGCGTGATTCTAACAAGTGGTATCAGAGCTTGCTTTGATAGTCATTCAAATTTCAAAAATGGCCGAACAAAACCAAACCTTTGTCGAGGGTGCTTCTATCAATAGACCCCCACTTTTTGCGGGACAAAGTTATCCTTTTTAGAAAGTTAGAATGTAAATATTTTTGCAGTCTGTTGATAGGGATGTATGGGATGCAATTGTAAATGGTCCTTTTATTTCTAAAGTTACTTTAAATGATGTAGAAGAACCTAAACCATTTTCTAGATGGACGACTGAAGAAAATAGGAAAGCCAAATATGATGTTAGGGCTAGGAATATAATTTGGTCTGCTTTAACCCTTGATAGGTTTTACAGGATATCTGTTTGCAAAAGTGCTCAAGAAATGTGGGAAATGTTAAGAGTAACCCATGAAGGTACCGATGATGTAAAAAGAGCACGGAAGAACTCATTAATTCAAGAATATGAGATGTTCATAATGCAATAAGGAGAAATGATCTTTGACGTTCAAAAACGTTTCACACATATTGTGAAGCATCTCATTGGACTTGGTAAGATCTTTTATACTAATGAATTATATGAGAAAATTCTTAAATCTTTGGATAGGAAATGACAACCAAAGGTGACGGCAATCACGGAGTCACAAAATCTTGCTACCATGATTATGGTGGCTCTCTTTGGAAAGTTGAGAGATCATGAACTTGAACTTGGAACGCTAAACGATGAAGAATGCCAACATCAAAAGAGAAACCTTGCCTTCAAAACTGAAATTTCAAAAAGTAAAAACAAGAAGGAGGAAGAAGACTCTGAAAATGAAGAAGATGAAAACTTGAGTCTCATGATAAAAAAATTTACAAAGTTCATGAAAGCTAAAGGGAAGCAACCTTTCAAAGGTAAGGGAAAGGTAAAAGAAAGTTCTTCTTTAAATTTTAAATGTTATGGTTGTGGTGAAACAGGGCATGTAAAATCCGATTGTCCAAACAAGAAAAGTGATGATCATAAAGGCAAGAAATTCTTCAAAAATAAAGCCTATATAGTTTGGGATGATAGTGACTCAAGTTCGGAGTCAAGTGACTCGGAAGTTGAAGCAAATATTTGCTTGATGGAAAATGACAACATTTCTTCTGACTATAAGGTAAGTGATTCTGATTGTTCTTCAAGTGATGATGAAAATGATTATGATGTCTTGCATAATGTATATCAAGAGTTGTTTACTACTTTTAAGGACTTAAAATCTGAATATAAAACCTTGAAAAAGTGTTTGAATAAATTAGAAAAAGAAGTGGAATCCTTGGAAACGAAAATTGCATGTTTAGAGGAAAAAGGAAATAAACAAATAGCATATGCATCATGTAAAGAATATGAATATGATATTGACATACTTAGCCACTTACTTGATAAAGCTAAGAAAAAATTAAGTGATTATTATAAGGATGAGGTTATTGTACAAACTAGAGAAAATTGTCATGTTCAAATGAAAAAGCCTAAAAGTAAAAGAACCCGAAGAGTATGGATTGAAAAAGGATCTAAATCTTCTCAAAATAAAATTGTATCATTTTCAAGAATTACATTTAATGCTTGCTTCTATTGTATAAAACAAGGACATACATCTAATAGGTGTAGAATTAAGCATTTTGGTGTTCCAAAGGGAAAATATGTTTGGGTTCCTAAAGTTAAATGATTTGATTGTCTCTAACCCCAAGGACCCAAAAGTTATGGGGACCTAAGATTATTATGTTCTTGTTTTGTAGGAAACTTCCAAATCTAAGAAATCTATGTGGTATCTTGACAGTGGGTGTTCAAGACATATGACTGGAGACAAAAAGAAATTTGTGAATTTCAAAGCAAAGGAACAAGGATATGTAACCTATGGGGACAACAAAAAAGGAAGAATACGTGGAACCAGAAATATTGGTGGTGCAAATACTTTGGAGATAAAGGATGTGCTCCTTGTTGATGGGCTAAAGCATAATCTCCTATGTATAAGTCAACTTTGTGATAAAGGATTTAAGGTAATTTTTGAAAGTAAGTTTTGCACCATTCATTTAAAGGATTCTGAAAATATAGCATTGTAGACCCCAAATCTTGCCCGGTCTCAAAATAAAGAACAGAAGACCTTCAATTCGAAGATGGACAAAGCCTAAAAGGTCCCTAGGATAGACCAAAGGGCCCCATATTAGATTAGGAAGGTTTTTTGTACAAAAAAATAGGGAGGTCCACCTAGAAGGTCGAGACTATCGTCTCGCCATCAGCAAAGGGCGAGACCGCCATCTCGCCACTTGCCAATGGCGAGACCGCCTTCCCATTTGGCGAGACGGCCGTCTCGCCATTTGTCAAAGGTGAGACCGACGTCCCGTTTGGCGAGACAGTGGTCTCGACCTTGCCAAGCAAGACGGTCATCTCAACCTGACAAGCGTGAATCCCTATAAAAGGAGGGCGCGCTCCCCTTCTTTTCACACCATTCTCCAACTTTTCCTTCTATAATTTCTTCAAATTCTTCTCCTAAATCCCTTCGAAGAAGTTGCAGAGCTTCTTAGTATTCTTAGAGAGTATTTTGTAGTGTTGCGAGGAAGAGCGATCAACATTGTAGAGTGAAGGATTGCCAAAAAGCGTCCTATTTCAAGAATATTAACCACAAAAGCTTGCTTCGAAGGTCTTCATACTTTCTCTCTTTCTCTTACCGCTATTTCTTTACGTTTATCTGTGCATTAGTTGCTAGGGCCATGTAGTCAATATTTTTAAATTCCGCACATAAAGGGTAAAAGCATCATTTTAAGGTTTACTTATGAAATAAACGGCCCATCATAGGGAACTCGAAAGGGGCGTCGTTGGGGTGCTAATACCTTCCCCATGCGTAAATAACTCCCTTACCCGACTCTGGTTATAATGGCCAAAGTTGGTTTTTTTAAAAACCAATTCCTTCTTTTTTTCTTTTTCCGATGTTTTCGGCAAAAACATCGGTGGCAACTCCATAAGAATCCTTTTTCGAAAACCTCGCCCTTAGGTCCAGCCCGGTTATCGGACAACCTAAAAGGCGTTGTAACACCCCTTTAAAAACGCAAGTCAAAAATCGGAAATCATCGCGTCGCTTCGACCACCTCTTTTGACGGCGGCGACAGATGGCGACTCCACTGGGGAAGCCTAGAGAGTTGATCTCATTTAGTGATGGGCCATTTTAAGAAATAAACTAAAAACTTTTGCTTTTACCCTACTTTGTTTTATAACATGTTTTATTTGGTTGGCTTTAATAACTGTTGTTTGTTTATTTTACGCAATTGTTTGAAACATAAATTGTACAGAAACCTTTGCATACAACAATTCCCTCTATACCCGAGGGCAAGTGAGAAATCCATAGGGAGTGGGTGGTAGATACGGTTTGCCATAGTGAGGGCCATGAGCCCACTGGTATGATCGGAAACCACCACTGAAGGTGATAACCTTCCTCTTTTGGCACAAAGACTGACTACGGCCTTAGTGCCATGCATGGTCTATAATGGGGACCCTATAATGGGGGCACCTTAGGGGCCTGGCCTTGGTGAAGAAAATTAGAACTACCCTGAATACGCACTCTTCTGCAGGAAAACCCTACCTCGTAATTAAAAATTCATCTTGTCCGCGGATGAGTGAATTGTGTGTGCATCTGTTTATCGCATTTGATTGCATAGCATAACCATACAACAGATAAAAATAGAAAAAAAAACACAAAAATATTTTTGCAATAAATGCCCTTATCTCGGACAGTCTGCCTTTTAGCTAGACTGATTTCAGGTTCTTTGTAAGCTAAGTAGCCACGCAGTCCGACAAAAGAGATAAGGGGCGCTAAAATTATTCTTTCGCAATAAACCATTTTATCTCGGACAATCTGCCTTTTAGCTAGTCTGGTCTCAGGTTCTTTGTAAGCTAAGTAGCCACGCAGTCCGACAAAAGAGATAAAAGGCTATAAATAAAACCTAATAAAATAAAAATGGGATCTTGTTCACAAACATCAAATTCATAAAACATCCATATAGGTAGTTTATTTTCTTTTTGAAAAATACAAAAAATACTATCATGCATCATGTAGAAATAAAACATGATAATATTTAAGAAAAATAAACACTTGCATGCATGTCCGCATTAAGCATCATATTCATAGCATACATTTTTGGCTTTGAGAAAATGGAGGGGACTAGTAGATAATTGAAGAAATTAGATGTTCCCCAATACCATGCCGAGAAGTTAGAATGACTCTGCGCACTAATGCCACCAGAAGTCCGCTCCGATTTCGAAAAATCCTATGGACGGATTCTCGACCTGCTGAAGATTTGTGTTGATCCTATTTTCATCAAGATTATAGTTCATTTTTGGAACTCTAGTGTGCACTGCTTCGAATTTTCGCAGTTCGATATGGTGCCCACTTTGGAGGAGTATGAGATTATGTTAAAATGACCTAAGTCAGTCGGGGTCCTTTTCACCATGGGGCATATACTCTTGTAGCACAAGTCGCTGCCATCATCCGATTTCCATCTTGGCAGACTACTCTGATAGCAAAAGGGAATGTCCAGGGTTGGAAAGTCTCAATGTTAGAAGACCATCTGTCCTCTTTGGCTGAAAGGGCAGAATGGACTGCTTTTAACAAAACCTTGGCTTTAATCGTATTTGGGATGATATTATTTCCCTTCCACCTCGACACAGTGGATCAAGCCATCATGGACGCCTTCTTCGCCTTGAACGTAAACTCGAAGAGTCCCTTGCCTGCACTTCTCATCGACACCTTGCATTCGGTGGAATTCTGTCACCAGAAGCAAGGAAGAAACTCAGATGCTGCTCTTCACTACTATTTGTGTGGGGTATCACACATTTCTACGCCTCTAGTCACATGGGGATGTTCCCCGATCCTTTGAGAAGCTTCTCCAAAATCCCTCTCCACCGATGCCTGACCATGGAGTGGAAGGTCGAGTTAGAACAATGGGACGTCAATCGTTTATCTTGGGTATGTCCTTGGTTCCGACCCGGACCAATCCTCATCAAATGTGGGGATTATCCGAGCATACCGTTAATAGGACTTAGGGGTTGCATAGTCTATTCTCCAAAAGTGGCTATGAGACAACTCATGAGGACCCAAACCGCGATATCACGGGAAGAGCTCGGAGGACTGTGTTTCTTCGGAGACCCATGCATTGTTGCAATTTTCTTATTGTACGAAAAGCATGGGAGAAACTAATCTTCATGGGAGATAGAGAGTTAGGAAAAGCTCGAGTAGCTCCCTCCATTGACTATGAGGAGTGGAGAAGAAATAGAGGGATGTCACAACCATCCGCCCCACCTACTGCGCTTTCAAACAGTGGAGAGCTTCAAACCCAAGTCGATGCCTTGACCCGGAGGATAAAAATCATGAAAGCCCAGATGAGGACCCTTGAGGAAAGAGAGCAAGAATCTATCCTCACCATTGACGGTCTACAAAGGCAATGCAAGAAGAAGGATCACGAGATAGAGCGCCTCAAGGATCAGTGTGCTGATTCTAGTGAGCAAGTTATCCAAGCATCCAAAACTGCCAGAATCAGCTCGGATAACCAACTTCAAGAGATGACCACCAAATCAGCGTGCCTTGAGGCTGAATGTGCAAAACAGGCTCAGACGATCAAGGAGTTGCTACGAGACCTCGCAAGGACTCGGTCTGAAATACGCCAAGAGCGGGAGGCTACCCAGAGGCTTAACAGAAGCCTTGCTGAGCTGTGTTGCAAAGAGAGAGATGGATTAGCTCAGTATGGTCAGGTACTACGAGAAAGAGACCGAGCCCTTGCAAAACTCGATGAGTTACAAGCCTTGGTCGTCCATCAGGAGGCGAAGATCAAAGAGGCTCAAAAGTACAGAAAAGATATGAGCCAGGTGGTCCAAAAATAGACCAAAGCACTCGCTTGTCATGTTTGGGAAGATGAAAGAGAATTACATACAGATCAGGACCCGCCTGTGGGTTTCTTTAGGCTTTTCCATTTCTGTCAAAAAGTGCTTCGTAGCATGGAGTAGGGGAATGTACACTTTCTAAAAATAAATAAAATTTATTTCAACAATTGTCTACTTGCATGCATTACATCCATTCGCATATTTGAATTCCCCTCCTTCATTCTTTTAATAAATAAGATAATAAAAAGGAAGGATTAACTGACATGTCTTCCAATCAGAAGGATGGAGAGAAAACCGATTGTAATCAAGCTCTCCCTGATGGTTGATTCACCGCAAGAGGATAATAAGCCTCGACAGTTGGTTATCAGGGTCAATAAAGAAGAGCGGGCAAGGACACGTGTCCGATTATTTGTGCCTCGTCCTTTCCCCTACGAACCAAATAAAGTTGTACCGTGGAGATATGAAGAATCTTCATCAATAAAGGAAGACATCTCCAACATAGCTGGCATCGGGGGCATGACCAGAAGTGGAAGGATATACTTCCCAAAGGAGTTACAAGAGGACATCCCCAAAAATAAGGGAAAGAATAAACAAACCGAAAAAAAAGAAAATAAAGAATCCAAGGAGGACACCGATGAATTACTCCAGTTCATAAGGCAAAACGAGTATTCCATTATCGACCAACTCAATCGTACACATGCAGAGATAACTATGTTATCTCTAATGATAAGTTTGGAACTGCATAGAAACGCCCTGGTGAATGGTTTGAGCGAAGCACATGTACCTCATAATATATCCCAGGAAAAAGTTGAGAGGATATGTCGCCGCCGTAAAAAAAGAGAGGCGGTCGGAGCGATGCGATGGTTTCGACCCTCTTGCTTTCGCGTTTTTTATGGGTGGTTACAACGCCTTTAGGTTGTCTGATAACCGGGCTAACCTAGGGGCGAGGTTTTCGAAAGGTCGTCTTTGGGTTGTCCGATAACCGGGCTAACCCAAGGACTAATTTTTTGAAGGGTTATGTGGAGTCGCCACCGATGTTTTTACTGGAAACATCGGAAAAGGAGTTTAAAAGGCGTTGTAGACCCCTAATTTTGCCCGGTCTCTCAAATAAAGATAAAAGAGATCACCCGTAACAAGATAAAGCTCGTCTAGCATTACAAATAAGAGCCAAGGAGACTTCCTACATGAAGATAAAGCTTCAACAGACGCATATCGGCATCAACTGACGTCCAAAACAGGCAAGGAAAGCTTCCAGAGTCCCGAAACGCGCGAAGCTGGCCGGACGGTCGAGACGGCCGTCCCAAGGTGGGACGGCCGTCCCAACTTGCTCCAGCCAGTTGGGACGCGCGTCCCGAAGTTGGGACGGCCGTCCCAAGCCCCGAGAAAGTGGGACGGCCGTCCCGGGTCCCCAGGGGTCCCAGCCTGTGTAATTTTGCCATTTGGGACGGCCGTCCCAGTCCGGACGGCCGTCCCAGTCCGAGACGGTGGTCCCGAAGTGCGCCGGCTTCGAAAACTATAAATAGGAGGCTCATTTGTCACTTTTTCAGACCACAGACACCCCGAGAGCTCTGAAACACTTTCTAAAACTCAGAGCACTTGTCTATTTCTCTCCCTCTCTTGAATGATCTTTCCGATTGCCTTAAATAGGTAACAATCGGTTAAGGAATTATATTCCGGCATTCGATTCTTCTTTAAATTTTTAGTAGAGTCGATCCTGTATTGGTGAGGAGAGTCTGTGTAGAGAGAGGGGTTGCCAAAACGCATCCTCACGGTTCGAGATTCTCAATATCAAGCTTGCTACGGAGGTTCTTTTCAATTCTCTTCTCTTTTATTGCTTTATTTATTGTTTTATTTAGCTTTATTTATGCCATGTAGAATAAAATCATGTAGATAGCTATTTTGTCTCTTTTATTGCTTTATTTAGCTTTATTAATCATTTTATGCATGCAATATAGAATAAAATCATGTAGATAGCCATTTAATATTATGTAATAAAATAGGGTAATCGCGTAATTTCTCGTAGTCTTTACTTAAATGAATTAATCTGTCATAGGGAACCCGAAAGGGGCGTTGTGGGGTGCTAACACCTTCCCCACACGTAACTAACTCCCTTACCTAACTTCTGGTTATAATGGCCAAGACTGGTTTTTTATTAAAAACAACGCCTTTTCCTCCTTTTCCAATGTTTATGGTCAAAATATTGGTGGCGACTCCATAAGAACCCCTTTCGAAAACCTTGCTTTTTCAATGTTGAAGCAATGAACATATTTTAAAACAAATACGCGAGTCTAAACCATCTTTTCGCGACCGCTCGCATAAACGTTCGAGACGTCCCCCCGGACGTCGAAAGGGACGGCGGCGACAGATGGCGACTCCACTGGGGAAGCTAGAGAGTTGATCCCATTTAGTGACAGATAAATTCAAACTAAGTAAAGATTTGAAATTACGCCTTTACCCTTCGTATTTTTTTTTACTATATGGCTTTAATAACTGCTGTATGATTATTTCTGCAAATTGTTTGAAATATAAACTGCACACAAAAACCCTTGCACACAACAGTCCCTCTATACCCGGGGGCAAGAGTGAATACCTATAGGGAGTGGGTGGCAGATACGATCGGTTAGTTGGCACACGGGGCTACTGCCGTTGTCGGAAAACCACCAACTCAAGGTGATAACTCTCTTCTTTTGGTCTAAAGGTGTCGCCACGGAGTTCCGTGCATGACCCGAGGATCGAGAGATTGAGAGGTCCCTATAATGGGGGCACCTTGGGGACCTTTGGCCTGGTGAGAACAGTTAGAACCACCTAAACCAAGCACGTTTCTGCAGGAAAACCCTACCTCGTAATAGCGTGGCTCTGCTCGTGGATGTATGAATTGTGTGTGCATACGTTTGCTGCATTTGTATTGATGCATTAGCATAGGATAATCATACAACAAAAAAATGAAAAAACCTAAAAATCATAAAAATATATAATCAAATTAAAGTCATAAAAATACCTTATAAAAAAAAATTTTCTTGACAAAGTCGTATCATTCATACCATATCATTCAATAAGTGGTAAAACCAAGAGAGAGAACCAATGCATTAAGAAAGGTATGCATAAACATCATCATAATAAAATCTCTCATACATAAACACATTCATCCTAGGACATATCTATTCCACAATAATCATTTAAAATAAAAGTTATAATAAGAATCATTAAAATCATTTAGAAGGTGGCTGGTCTTCCGCCCGTCCTCACTCGTGCTCAAAAAGCCAAGAAGATGGAACAGCTAGAAGAACAAAACCGAAAGCTCACCGCAGAGCTTAATACGTTGAAAGAGCAAATGGCTCAAATGTTAGATATGATGCATCAACAAAATATTCATCAGGAGGGTCCTCGAGAATGGACAAGCCTCTCACCAGGAAGAAGAAGAAGAACCTCAGGGTGAGCCTGATCCATCTAGCACAAGAGCAGTACATATTCATGCTCCTGAAATATCAAAACAACAAATCATTGCTCTTGAAGAGAGGCTGAGAGCTATGGAAGGACATAACTTTGATATAAGAGAGGCGGCTGATATGTGCCTCGTTAAAGACATCCAATTCCCTAACAAGTTCAAAACTCCGGACTTCCCGAAATACATAGGGTTAACTTGTCCCAAAAACCATCTTACAATGTACTGCCGTAAGATGGCTGCATATGCTGATAATGAGAAACTCCTGATCCATTGCTTTCAGGAGAGTTTAGCTGAATCGGCCTTAAACTGGTATATGCAACTAGAAGGGGGCCAAATCCAAACCTGGAGACACCTGGCAGATGCCTTTCTTCGTCGATATAAATACAATATAGATCTGACCCCTGAAAGAGCAGATCTACAACTATTAAGCAAGAAAGATGATGAATCCTTCAAAGCATATGCCCAAAGATGGAGGGAATTGGCAGGCACAAGTGGAACCTCCTTTATCAGACAAAGAGACTACATCCCTGTTCATCAATTCTTTGACGGGTCCTTATTATGACAAAATGATAGGGAACACATCAACACTCTTCGCGAGATGTAGTCATTATAGGAGAAAGAGTAGAGCAAGGTCTGAAGAGCGGAAGGATTGCACAGCAGAACTCCTCCAACTCCTCTACTCCATTCATTAAAAAGAGCCTCGGGAAAAAGAAAGAAGGAACCGTAAATGCAATCAACTTGGCCATTCCTTCTTCCTCCTCTCAGCAAACTAAGTCACGTAGACCGGAAAGGAAGTTCACCCCAATACCCACTTCTTATGCAAGCTTGCTCGTTAAAATTACTAGACGCCAAGCTCCTCGTACGCATCCCTCCCAAGAAGATGGAGCCACCATATCCAGAATGGTATAAGCTTAATGAAAAATGCAACTATCATTCGGACGCTCCAGGACATTCTACAGATAAGCTGCATAACCTTAAAGCATAAGGTCCAAGATTTAATAGATGCGGGATGGATCACCTTTGACGCATCTACTCCAAAGGTGGACGACCAGCCCTTATGAAAGCCTGAGTAAAAGACGGGATAAGGGAGACCAGCAGATTAGGGCTCATCATTTTTACTTTTTTTGCAATAAAAATAAAGAAATAATAAAAGCTTCCGATGTATTTCTCGTGATCCTTGTCCATGATTATGAGATTTTTGGTTAAATTGGGCTTTGTAAATATTTTCTTCTATCAATACAATGAGGCATTTTTTTAATACACATATTCTCTTTCATTCTTTTCTCTCTCATACATTTAATAAAAGAATCTAAAACAAAGCATAACCCATACAGTCATGTCTGTGATTGAAAACTCCTTGGAAGATCTGAAAGCTGAAGACAAATGGATTGAGTCGGACAGTGAGGAGGGGACCATTTCCCGGATATGCAAAGAGCTGTTAGAAAAAGAAGCTCAATCAATACAGCCCCATCAGGGAGAAAACCGAGGCTATCAATTTGGGATCAGAAGACGATAAGAAAGAAGTAAACATCGGTACCCAAATTAATAATGACGTCAGGGGAAAGGTTAATACAATTACTAAGAGAATATATGGATGTGTTTGCTTGGTCCTACCATGATATGCCTGGGATTGACAAGAGCATAGTAGAGCATCGGTTACCAATAAAAGAGGGAATTCGGCCCGTCAAGCAAAAACTCAGAAGAGTAAAACCAGAATGGTCCTTAAAAATTAAAGAAGAAGTAGAAAAACAATTGGATGCCAATTTTCTAATTGTATCAAAATACCCTGAATGGTTGGCCAACATTGTGCCAGGTCATAAAGAAAAATGGAAAAATCGAGTATGCGTAGATTACAGGGATTTAAACCGTGCAAGTCCGAAAGATGATTTTCCCTTACCACATATCGATATCTTGGTAGATCATACTTGCTACAAATACTCTCTATTCTTTCATGGATGGATATGCGAGGTATAACCGCGATTAAATTGGTTGTCGAAGATAGAGAAAAAACTTCCTTCATTACACCATGGGGTACATTCTGCTATAGAGTAATGCCTTTTGGACTCAAGAACGCAGGGCTACTTACCAAAGGGCTATGGTCACACTATTTCATGATATGATTCACAAAGAAATCGAAGTATATGTGGATGATATGATCACCAAGTCCAAAAATGAAATAGATCACCTCCAATATTTAAAGAAGTTATTCAATCGACTTCGAAAATACAGATTAAGCTCAACCGGCTAAATGCACATTCGGAGTACGATCGGGAAAACTCCTTGGGTTTATTGTTAGTAAAAGAGGAATTGAGGTGGACCCTGATAAAACAAAGGCAATCATAGAAATGCCCCCACCAAGGACAGAAAAAGAAATCAGAGGATTCTTGGGTCGAATAAACTACATCGCACGGTTCATCGCGCAATTAACGGACAAGTGCATGCCTATCTTCAAGCTATTGCGTAAAAACCAACCGAAAGTTTGGAACGACGAATGTCAACAAGCTTTCGAAAAAATCAAAATGTGCCTAACCAATCCCCCGATCTTGGTACCACCTGTGGAAGGAAAGCCCCCGATTCTTTACCTTTCGAGTCTCGACGAATCCATGGGATGTGTGCTCGATCAACAAGATGATACGGGTAAAAAGAACAAGCCATATATTACCTCAGTAAAAAATTTCTAAACTATGAGACTCGTTATACACCACTCGAAAAAACATGTTGTGCATTGGTGTGGGCAACTCAACGTCTTCGACAATATATGGCCAGACATACAACTTGGTTGATTTCCAAAATGGACCCAATCAAATATCTGTTTGAAAAACCCGTTTTGACCGGAAGGATAGCCAGATGGCAGGTACTCTTATCAGAATTTGATATCGTTCATGTCACTCAAAAAGCTATCAAAGGAAGCCCTTTAGCAGATTATCTAGCACATGGACCAATAGACGAATATCAATCCATACAAGATGATTTTCCAGATGAGCACATAATGCACATCCAACATGAAGAACTAGAGAATAATGAGTGGATCATGTTCTTCGATGGAGCTTCAAATTTACTAGGACACGGGATCGGAGCTATTTTAATATCTCCAGAAAAGAAGTATATACCGATAATGACCAGATTAAACTTTGATTGCACAAACAATATGGCAGAATCACGAAGCTTGTGCTCTAGGTATTCAAACAGCTTTGGATCATGGGGTAACTAGACTCAAAGTATTCGGTGACTCTTCCCTTGTTATTTATCAACTCAAGGGTGAATGGGAAACTAAAAATTCCAAGTTAATCCCTTATCTGGAACACATTCGTAACATGACTTCAAAAATGGAAAACATCAGCTTCGAGTATGTCCCTCGGGAAGACAACCAAATTGCAGATGCATTGGCAACATTATCATCCATGTTCACATTAGAACAAGAACATGAGATGCCCATCATCCAAGTCAAAAGGTACAATAAACAAGCCTTTTGTATGATGATAGACAGTGAAAAAGATGAAACCCCTTGGTATCATGACATAAGGCGATACTTAACAAAGGGTGAATACCCGAGGGAATCGAGTGACAATGATAAAAGGATTATTCGGAAAAGGGCGTAGGGTTTATGTTGATAGGAGAAACCCTTTATAAAAAGAATTTTGACTCCACTTTGCTAAGATGCGTCAATCTCAAAGAATCTCAGAAGCTGATTAGGGAAATACATGAAGGAGCCTTCGGGACGCACGCCCCAGGGGCATATCATGGCTAGGAAAATCCTCAGGGCAGGATATTTTTGGTCCACAATGGAAAAGGACTGTCATCAGTATGCCAGAAAATGTCACAAATGTCAAGTACATGCGGACAACGTGCATGTTCCACCGGTACCTCTCAATGTTATGGCTATCCCATGGCCATTTGCCATGTGGGGCATGGATGTTATTGGTCCCATTGAACCTAAGGCATCCAATGGTCATCGATTTATTCGGTGGCTATTGACTACTTCACTAAATGGATAGAAGCTGCATCCTACGCGCATGTGACTAAAAGGTAGTGGTCACCTTCGTTCAAAAGAATATCATATGTCGATATGGTACCCGCATCGTCTCATTACCGATAACGGGTCCAATTTGAATAATAAGATGATGGAAGAATTATGTCAAGATTTCAAAATTCAACACCATAATTCTTCTCCTTATCGGCCCAAAATGAATGGCGCGGTCAAGGCGACCAATAAAAATATCAAGAAGATTGTTCAAAAGATGGTTAAAACCTATAGAGATTGGCATGAAATGTTACCTTTTGCTCTTCATGGTTATCGAACATCTGTACGGACTTCAACAGGGGCTACTCCATTTTCCCTGGTATATGGTGTGGAGGCAGTGTTACCAATAGAAGTCGAAATACCTTCCTTGCGAATCATAATGGAAGCAAAACTAACAGAAGCCGAATGGATTCAAAGTCGATACGATCAATTAAACCTTATCGATGAAAAGCGGCTGAATGCTATATGTCATGGACAAGCCTATCAAAAGAAGATCAAGAAGGCTTATGATAAAAAAGTCCACCCTCATACTTATCAAGAAGGGGATCTAGTTATAAAGAAATTGCTTCCAACCCAGGAAGGATAAAATTGGAAAATGGGCAGCAAATTACGAAGGACCCTTTGTGGTCAAAAGAGCTTTCTCAGGAGGGGCACTTATCCTCACCAATATGGATGGAGAGGAATTTCGACACCCAATCAATTGAGACGCGGTGAAGAAGTATTATGCTTGAAGACATTGCTCAAGACCCGATCGAGAATGAAAATCCGCAAAGGACGTTCCTGGGCAAAAGATAGGGTCCATATTCCTCGCTAGGATACGTCCTAGGCAAAAGTAGAGGTAAAAAAAAAAAAAAAAAAAAAAAAAAAAAAAATCTAACTAAGAGCGAGTTGTTACTTTAGTCGAAAGCCGAAAAGGCGGCTAAAGTAACATTCTTCCAGAAGCAAGCGATCTGCATAGTCTTCACTACTGAGCTCGAAGCATCTCAGCTGAAGCAATTAGGAGAACCAGGGGGCAGATATCACGGACATGACTGTTTAAGCCTATACAGTATAGCCAACCTTGACTACCCATTCTTCTAAATTCCTTTTGTAATCCTTCTGTAAAAGAAATAAACTTTCGTTCATTTATCAATAAAATTCCCTTTCATTTCCTTTCTCTTGACCAAATATTACGGAAATGCCTCTTTATTGATAAATCATAAATATGCGCAAAGACTTTTTAATCAAAAATCAAACATGCATCTAAAAAGGGGAAGCATATAAAAATAATAAGATAATAAGCGCCTGCTAGGATATTCTTAGGTAAAAACCAGGGTAGCCTGCTAGATCAGAAACCCCAAAAAAGAACGATCTAGGCAAAAGATAAGGCAAAAGCCCCTAAGATATTCTAGGCAAAAATTAAGGCAGCCCGCTAGATCGAAAACCCGTAAAGGGCGGTCTAGGCAAAAGATAGGGCTAAAACCAAAAGATGAGTAAAAGATGAGCCCATCATTAAGGTCATAAAAAGAGGAGCCCATAGGCATATTCATAAGAAGCCAACGGGAGAAGGCCAGTTACTTTCTAAATGCATTAAAAATAAATAAACAATAGATTGCATTTAGGACATTCACACACAAAATAGTTGCATAATATGACTTTGTCAAAATCAAGAAAAATAATTTTCTTCAAACAAAAATATTAAACATGCATATAAGGAGGTTAGTCTCCGCACTTGTGATTGAAAACAGGAAGCGCCAGAATCCAGTCTCCATATGAAAATCAAAATCGCGAAAAACGAAATCAAAATCATTTCAGCAACATAAGGAACTTCAAAGAAACTAGTTCCAACCATCAACCTTCTACAATAATAAAAGAAGGAAGCCATCAAAACGAAAAATGGCCAACGGAAAAGCTTGATCATCCCCAAGCGGATCCTTGCCTACTCCAGAGGCAAGACAAAAAGATTACTTCGCGACTCAGCTTCATCACCACATGAATCACCAAGCACACTCACGCAAGAGTCTCCATTTCATTCCCCAAAGAAGAATAAGGACTACACAAGAGTCCATCGAAAGAAAGCACAGAATCAAATCACCCAAATCACTGGGGGGCAACAAAAAGAAAGAAGAGAAAAGCCTTTCATCCTCTAACAAAGGCCACTGCATGAAAAAGCCAAAAGAAAATCCCCAGGAAGAGCACATCAAGAAAAATCTACAAAAGCAGAAAAAGAGAAATTTCCATCCCCAGGAAGCCAATAAAATTCCCCAGGGATCATTACAAAGAGAAGAGAAAATATATATCTTTCCATCTAACGTGCATAAAGGCGCACATACAAACCCATTCCCCAAGCAGAAATAAAAGCATAGACAAAAGCCAGTTCAAGCAATAAGGAGTCAAAACTCCATTTTCCCTCTAAGGGGGCAATTCAAAAGAGATCTCGGTCAGAGCAATCAAATTCTCAAAAAAAAAAAAAAAAAATTTCACGGTGAGCTTACAACAGGAACTACTCGTTTGCTCAAAATAAGCAAAGAGCTAATATCCCAAAGAAATGGGAAATTAACCTATGCGAGAGGTAATGCAAGCCCAAAAGCATAAAAGTCTTCACCATCGCTGAAGCAATTGTCTAATCAAGAGGCACAATCAAAGTCCCCAATAAATTCCTCAACGAAGAATCCTCGGTAGAACAGGATGACTAAAATAGAAAAGTCAAAAAGAAAGAAAATCAATTATTCCTCACGGAATAGGCGCATGATCAGAGACAATAAGTCGCCAGGAACCGGGTGAGGGTATGTACTCACCTAAGCCTTGCAAAACGAGGCTTACAAAAAACTTATACCGGGTGGGGGTACATACTCACCTAAGCCTTGCAGAACGGGGCTTACCAAAAAACTTCATACCGGGTGGGGGTACGTACTCACCTAAGCCTTGCAAAACGGGGCTTACAAAAAACTTATACCGGGTGGGGGTACATACTCACCTAAGCCTTGCAGAACGGGGCTTACCAAAAAAACTTCATACCGGGTGGGGGTACGTACTCACCTAAGCCTTGCGAGAACGGGGCTTACCAAAAACTTCATACCAGGTGGGGGTACATACTCACCTAAGCCTTGCGAACGGGGCTTACCAAAAACTTCATACCGGGTGGGGGTACGTACTCACCTAAGCCTTGCAAAAACGGGGCTTACCAAAAAAATTCATCCCGGGTGGGGGTACATACTCACCTAAGCCTTAACAAACGGGGCTTACAAAAAACTTCATACCGGGTGGGGGTACATACTCACCTAAGCCTTGCAGAACGGGGCTTACAAAAAACTTCATACCGGGTGGGGGTACGTACTCACCTAAGCCTTGTAGAACGAGGCTTATCAAAAACCTTGCAGAACGGGGTTCATACCGGATGGGGGTAAGTACTCATCGAGTTAGTCAAAATGCAGACTCTACCGAGGTGAGGGTAAGTACTCACCAGAACATTATATAGTGAAACTCAAAAACTAGATGGGGGTTCGTACTCATCAAACACCGAGATGGGGGTGTATACTCATCAAGCCTTACAAAAAGGAGCTTACCCGACGAGGGTTCATTCTCATCAAACCGAGATAGGGGTTGGTACCTATCAAAACTATTCATCATCCAGAAGGATCAACAACGTCAGCAAAGCGACATCCGTGAAGGATAACCGGCAAAAAGGGTTAACTCCTTCTCCTACCGGCTAATTTTATCGGCATATTAGGCCAATAAATTAGCTGAGGCAGGAGGAAGGGGGCAGCATCAGACCCCTAATTTTGCCTGGTCTCTCAAATAAAGATAAAAGAGATCACCCGTAACAAGATAAAGCTCGTCTAGCATTACAAATAAGAGCCAAGGAGACTTCCTACATGAAGATAAAGCTTCAACGGTACGCATATCGGCATCAGTCGACGTCCAAAACAGTGCAAGGAGAGCTTCCGAAGTCCCGAACGCGCAGACTGGCCGAGACGGTCGAGACGGCCGTCCCAAAGGTGGGGCCGGCCGTCCCAACTTGCTCCAGCCAGTTGGGACGCGCGTCCGAGTTGGGACGGCGCGTCCCAAGCCCCGAGAAAGTGGGACCGGCCGTCCGGGTCCCGAGGGGTCCCGGCCTGTGTAATTTTGCCATTTGGGACGGCCGTCCCGAGTCCAGGCGAGCGGTGGTCCGAAGTGCGCCGAGCTCGAAACTATAAATAGGAGGCTCATTTGTCACTTTTTCGGACCACGAGACACCCCGAGAGCTCGAAACACTTTCTAAAACTCAGAGCACTTGTCTATTTCTCTCCCTCTCTTGAATGATCTTTCCGATTGCCTTAAATAGGTAACAATCGGTTAAGGAATTATATTCGACATTCGATTCTTCTTTAAATTTTTAGTAGAGTCGATCCTTGTATTGGTGAGGAGAGTCCGTGTAGAGAGAGGGGTTGCCAAAACGCATCCTCACGGTTCGAGATTCTCAATATCAAGCTTGCTACGGAGGTTCTTTTCAATTCTCTTCTCTTTTATTGCTTTATTTATTGTTTTATTTAGCTTTATTTATGCCATGTAGAATAAAATCATGTAGATAGCTATTTTGTCTCTTTTATTGCTTTATTTAGCTTTATTAATCATTTTATGCATGCAATATAGAATAAAATCATGTAGATAGCCATTTAATATTATGTAATAAAATAGGGTAATCGCGTAATTTCTCGTAGTCTTTACTTAAATGAATTAATCTGTCATAGGGAACCCGAAAGGGGCGTTGTGGGGTGCTAACACCTTCCCCACACGTAACTAACTCCCTTACCTAACTCTGGTTATAATGGCCAAGACTGGTTTTTTATTAAAAACAACGCCTTTTCCTCCTTTTCCAATGTTTATGGTCAAAATATTGGTGGCGACTCCATAAGAACCCCTTTCGAAAACCTTGCTTTTTCAATGTTGAAGCAATGAACATATTTTAAAACAAATACGCGAGTCTAAACCATCTTTTCACGACCGCTCGCATAAACGTTCGAGACGTCCCCCCGGACGTCGAAAGGGACGGCGGCGACAGGCGTTGGTTTTCGAAAAACCAACTTTGGTCATTAGAACCAGAGTTGGGTAAGGGAGTTAGTTATGTGTAAAGGAAGTGTTAGTTCCTTTACAACGCCCCTTTCGGGTTCCCTATGACAGGCCAGCTATTTTGTTAATAAATAAACCGGAAAAACATGCTTTTGCCCTTTTATTTGCAGAATTAAAATATTATGACTACATGGCCCTATCTATTGCGTAATTTAAATAAAGCGGTAAAAGTGGAGAGGGAGAATGTAAACCTCCGAAGCACGCTTCTTCTATTAATTCTCTTTAAAAAAAGAGGGTGCTTTGCGGCAACCCTTCACTCTACAGCGCCGGAAACCTCTCGAAACACTCAGAAATCACTCTAAAGACACTCAAAAACTCCGGAAATGCTTCGGAGGGATTCTAGAGAGAGAAATCCTAGAGAGAAGGAGGAGAGAATGTTGTGTGGTGTGTGGAAATGAGGGGAGGGAGCCCCTATTTATAGGTTTTCGCACCTGATAGTGGCGAGACCGCTGTTCTCGTCTGACAGGGTCGAGACTGCCGTCTCGTCCTTCGCAGGTGGCGAGACCGCCGTCTGGGAAAGCGAGACCGCCGTCTCGCCATTTGTATGAGGCGAGACGGCGGTCTCGATTTTGAGACGGCGGTCTCGTCCCCAAAAAGGCGAGAAACCTTATTTTTGTGCCGAAAATCCTTCCTATCCTAGTATGGGGCCTAATAGTCTCTCCTAGTGGCTTTTTAGGCTTCATCCATCTTTGAATAGGAGGTCTTCTACTCTTTATTTGGAGGTCGGGCAAGATTTGGGGTCTACAACTGCCCCCCCTTTACCCGACCAGTCGACTGTCGGCCTTTTGTGCCCAGGTGATCGACTAGAGGGTAAAGGAGTTGACCCTCTTGCCCGGTTGCCCGTCAGATGCTCCGTCTTTGCGGCGGACGATCCTCTGGGGAAATGTTGTGCGCTTCCGGGATGCTCCTTTGACGCGGTAGCCGACCCCTTCGGCTGATGAGTATGAACCCCCATCTGGTTTGACGAGTATGAACCCTTGCCCGGTAAGCCCCCTTTTGTAAGGCCCGATGAGTATACACCCCCATCTGGTGTTTGACGAGTATGAACCCCCGTCTGGTAAGCCCCCTTTTGTAAGGCCTGATGATTACACACCCCCATCTGGTGTTAAGCCTTCGGATGCTCCATCTTGCAGTAGCTGATCCTTTGGCCGTGGTGGCGGTTTACTGCTCTAGCTCATGCGCCGGCGTGAAACCTTGGGATGCTCCTTCGACGCGGTAGCTGACCCCTTGGTTGACGAGTACGAACCCTTGTCTGGTTTAGTGCCTCTGGATGCCCCTTCTTGCGCTAGCTGATCCTTTGGCTATGGTGGCGGCTTACTGCTCTAGCTCATGCGCCGGTCAGGCACTCCTTGGGGAGTGATTTCTGTGTCGGTAAATGTACTTGGACCTTTCTGAATGGTCATCCGGGTTGTGCCAGGGATAGCGCGGAGCCCCTCATTAGCGTGGGCAGTGTGGTGGCTCCTGTGAGCTCATGCCACATTTCAGCGACAGTGAGGTTGGTGGGCCGGGAGCAGATGGCCTCACGGTATCCCTGGGTCGTTGTGTCCTCGGGCCGGACGAACCCGATGGCCATGTTGAACTCGTCGAGGGTGGTGGTCTGGTATCTTCCACCCATGAAATAGGTCACCATCTTAGTGGGCTGCAGGCCCGGGGCCGGTGGAGGGGACCTCGGAGTAGGAGACGAGAGGCCAAGAATTCCGGTACCGCTTGTGGGTACACATGTGTAGGTGGTGGTTGCGGTAGAAAGCCCCACCCGATGCTTGTCTATGTGGGCTCGGACGTCGTCCTCCCACCCAAATTCAGCCGGGATGCTGAAGTCATGTCCGAGCATCGGGTGCCACGGATAAGTCGGATGTTGTCGAGGCGGGCACAGTGTCTGTGGCGACAAGCGAGAGGGATCCTGGGGTGGCGGTGTCGTAGAACTGCTGGCACCGGCAGTGCTCCTTCTCTTTCCGGAGGCGCTTCTACCAAACATGTTGACTAGGGGGGTGCTTGGGAGTGCAAAATCTGAGAAATGGAGGTTTTGGAGGCAAGCAGAGTTGTGAAGAACCCCCCAAGCGCGCCCCTTATATATAGCAAATTTTTCCAGTTCGAGACCGCTGTCTGGGCAGGCGAGACGGCGGTCTCGAGTCTCCTTCAAGCCGAGACGGCGGTTGGGGTCATCGAGACGGCGGTCTCGATTTTGGCTAAGTCGAGACGGCGGTCTCGTTGGTCGAGACGGCGGTCTCGTTGGTCGAGACGACAGTCTCGTCTTGCCAGAGGACCGAGACGGCGGTCTCGAATTTCTGTTTTTTTTTTTTTTTTTTTTTTTTTTGAAGAGAAAATAAGACCTGGTTAAAAAACATTTTTATGCATGCAATGTTTTCATGTTTGATGTCCTATAATGCCTATTTTGATTAAATTTTCAGAAGGATTTAACCGACGTGTCTTGTAGTGCCGAGTGCCCTCTGATCTGTGCTTTCGTACTTGTTGTACCATGCCGGACTTTTTGTGACCGAAGAGTCATTTTGTTTTTCTTCTTTTCTTCCTCTTTTCCCTTCTTTTTTTTTCTTCTTCTTTTTTTTTTCTTTTGCAGCACACTCTTTGTCATGTAGTGCCCCTTTTTCCTCGCTTTAGGGATTTCAATCCTCTTGTTGACTATACGCCTCCATATTCCCAAATTAATTATTAGAATATTGATGTGAGGGTCAAGAGAAAAGAAACAAAGAGGCAAATTTCAATGGCTTGTGTTTTAGAGGGTTAATTTTTATTGATAGAGTTTTTGTAAGCATGGTTGGCTAGGGTTAGGCTTAGGTGTTTGAGCTTTTGTCTAAGCAAACAATTTCCTTTCTTTTTGTATTTGCGCTTTTTGGTTTTATTCCTATTGCTTTTTAATGGCTAGCTGATTTCCCTAGATCGCCCTTTGGGTTTTCAAATTAGGATATTGTGCTTGGCCCTAACTTTTGTCTAGGTTCCCTCTTTTTGTAATTTTTGGAGAATCCTAGCGGACCTTATTTTGTAACCCTAACTTTTGCCTAGGCTACCCTTCATTGTTGTTCGGGTATCCTACCGGGTCGACCCTATCTTTTGTGTAGCCCCCTTAGTGGGTTTCCTACCCGGTAATTTTGCCCTTTTCTTTGGCCTTTGGCTTCTCTTGGCTTTTCTCTCTTTTTTTTGTTTTTGTTTTTGTATATTTATTTTTATTCACAATATTGGCGAAGCATGACTTTCTTTATGGATGAGGTGAAGTCTTATTTTTATGTGCTTCTAATCAACTAGCTTGACGATAATAGCAATGGTAAATGTTGATTATTTGAATGCGCTTTTTATTCTTCTTCTTTTTTCGGTTACTTAGATAGGGTTATTTATGTGGTCTAGTCAGAAATAGAAAGAAGAGAAGCAGATAGTAAGAATCATTCTTTATTAATTAATAAGGGAATATGTGCCCTGAAATGCCCGGCGGTTGGGCTAGCCCCGGGGGATAATCTCTAACAATCCTGGGGTTTACATCCCTTAAACGAAGAAAAAGTTCTCCTAATGACTAAGGTGGCTCTTGACGCTTGCACCCCTCCACTTCGGAAAATTTGCTTGAGTGTGCGGGGGGGAGACTTCCCTTTTCTTCTTTCCGCCCGGCCCTTAGTAGGGTCATATCCTAGGCCATACTTGCAGGGATTATCTTTGAATTCTGGGGGTTCCCTCATGCCTTGGGAATCTGCCCCCAGTCCTTGGCCAGGATGGTAACCATGCTTTAACATCATGTGGGCTACCTTTGTATTTTTGGGAAGTCGCTCTATGTTGGCAATTTCGAGCGCTTGAAAAGATGTTTCAAGGGCCTCTTCAGCCACATCCACATAAGGTTGGGGGGACGGTCCACTGATCAGGATATCGTCTTCTGCTTGGACCGTGACCGATTTGTCGTCCACTATGAACTTAACTTTTTGGTGGAGCGTTGAAGGTACTGCCTTAGCGTCATGAATCCAAGGCCTGCCGAGGAGACAGCTATATGCTGGAGTAATATCCATGACATGGAAATTGACGTTGAAGATAGTGGGCCCGACTTGAATTGGCAAGTTAACTTCTCCCACTACTTCTCGTTTAGATCCGTCGAAGGCTCGAACAATGGTGCTGCTTGGGTGCAGACGGGTCCCTTGGATAGTCAGCTTGTCTAGTGTGCACTTGGGCAACATGTTCAAGGATGACCCGTTATCTACAAGAACTTTGGCGATGAAGTATTCCTTGCACTTGACTGAGATGTGCAAGGGCTTGTTATGGTTTGACCCCTCGAGGGGGAGTTCTTCCTCTGTGAAGGTGAGGTGATCGCTTGCTGTGATGTGACCAACGATCCTCTCGCCCTTTTCTTGGGATATTGTATGAGGTACATGCGCCTCGCTCAAGACCTTCAGCAGGGCGTTTCTATGCGGTTCCGAGCTCAATATTAAAGATAATAATGTTATCTTTGCAGGTGTGCGATTGAGCTGGTCTATAATGAAATACTCACTTTGCCTTATGAACTAGAGTAATTCCTCTGTCTCCTCCTTGGATTCCTTATTTTCTTTTTCTTCTTCGGTCTTTTTATATTTTCCTTTATTTTTGAGGACATCTTCCTGTGTGTCCTTGGGGGAGTAGACTCTTCCACTTCTAGTCATGCCCCCAATACCGGCTATGTTTGTTATTTCTTCTTTTATTGGTGGAGATTCTCCATATCTCCACGGTACAGCTTTATTCGATTCGTAGGGGAAATGACGTGGCATAAATAGTCGCACTGGTGTCCTTTCCCCCTCTTCTTTGTTCTTGAGGACCAACGGCCGAGGCTTATTTTCCTCTTGCGGTGAGTCGACCGTTGGGGTAAGCTTTATTAGGAGTGACTTTCTCTCCATTCTTCTGATTTAGAAGACGTGTTAGTTAATCCTTCCTTTTTATTATCTTATTTATTAAGCGTGAAGGAGGGGAAATTAAATATGCAAATGAATGTTTATGCATGCAAGTAGACATTCATTTCAATAAAGAAGATTTTATTTATTCGACAGAAGGTGTACATTCCCCTATTCTATACTGTGAAGCAACTTTTGGCAAAAACGAAAAACCTTAAAGAAACACACAGGCGGGTCTTGATCCCTCTGTAGTTCTCTCTCAGCTTCTCGGACGTGACGAGAAAGTGCTTCGCTTTGTTTTCGGACCGCCTGACTCATGTCTTCACTGTACTTCTGAGCCTCTTTGATCTTCGCCTCTTGATGAGTGACCAAGGCTTGTAGTTCATCGAGCTTTTCAACGGCTTGGTCTTTCTCTTGTAGTAGTTGGCCGTACTGAGCTAGCCCATCTCTTTCTTTGCAGCGTAGCTCAGCGAGACTTTTGTTGAGTCTCCGGTTGGCCTCTCGCTCTTGGCGGATATCTAACCGAGTCTTGGTGAGCTCTTGCGACAACTCCTTGATCGTTTGAGCCTGCTTTGATGATTCAGCCTCAAGGCGTGCTGACTTGGCGGTTACTTCTTGAAGTCGGCTATCCGAACTGGTTCTGGCAGTTTTGGATGCTCAGATAGCTTGCTCGTTGGAGTCAGCACACTGGTCCTTGAGGCGCTCTATTTCATGATCCTTTTTCTTGCCTTGCCTTTGCAGACCGTCAATTGTGAGGATGGATGCTTGCTCTCTTTCCTCAAGGGCCCTCATCTGGGCTCCCATGATTTCCATCCTCTGGGTCAAGGCATCAATTTGAGCCTGCAGCCCTTCATTATTGGCGCTTGTAGTGGGTGTGGTGGATGGTTGAGCCATCCCTCTTTTCTTTCTCCACGCCTCGTAGTCACTGGTGACAGCCACCCGAGCTTTTCCTAGCTCTCTGTCTCTCATATAGACTGGCCTCTCCCATGCTTTTCTCACAGCTAGTGAGTTGGCGATTGTGCACGGGTCTCCAAAGAAACATAGTCCTCCGAGTTCTCCCCGAGAGATAGTAGTTTGGGTCCTCATGAGTTGCCTCATAGCTACTCTAGGTGAGTAGGCTATGCAACCCCTGAGTCTTATCAAGGGTACGCTCGGATAGTCCCTGCATCTGATGAGAACTGGGCCGGGTCGGAACCAAGGGCAGACCCAGGATAAACTGTTGGCGTCCTTTCGTTCCCACTCGTCCCTCCATTCTGAAGTCAGGCGTCGTTGGAGAGGGATCTTGGAGAAGCTCCTTAAAGGGTCGGGGAATATCCCCATGTGGCTGGAGGCGTAAAGGTGCGTGGCACTCCACACACAAATAGTAATGAAGAGCAGCAGCGGAGTATTTTTCCTTGCTTCTAGTGGCAGAATTCCACCGAGAGCAAGGTGTCGGCAAGGATTGCAGGCAGGGGACTCTTTGAGTTCACGTCCCAGGCGAAGAAGGCGTCCATGATGGCCTGATCTACTGTGTCGAAGTGGAAGGGGAACAAGATCGTTCCAAAAATGTTTGTAGACCCCTAATTTTGCCCGGTCTCTCAATAAAGGCTAAAGAGACTTCCTACAATAAAGACAAAGCTCGCCTGACATCTCAATAAAGGCCAAGAAGACTTCCTATATGAAGATAAAGCTTAAACGGGCGTTTATCGGCATCAAACGACATCCGAATACAGAAAGGAAAGCTTCCCAGGGGTCCCTAAACACAAAGGCTGGCCAAAACAGGTCGAGACGGTCGTCCCAAGGTCGAGACGACCGTCCCAACCTTCCCTGGCCAAGTGGGACGGCCGTCCCAAGTGGGACTGCCAGTCCCAGCTTTCAGGTGGTCTCAGCCTTTGTAAAAGAGGTAGTTAGGACGGCCGTCCCAACCTAGACGGCCGTCCCAACCCAGAGGGCGTCCCAAATGTGCAGGCAGCGAAAAAACTATAAATAGGAGGCTCATTTGCCACTGTTACACACACCAGACAACTCCCAGTACTTGTCTATTCTCTTCCCTCTTCGAATGAACTCTCTGATTGCCTTAATAAGGTAACAATCAGTTAAGGAATCATATTCCAGCATTCGATTCTTCTGTAAAATTTAGTAGAGTCAGTGTTGTATTCGGAGAGGAGAGTCTTTGTAGAGCGAAGGATTGCCAAAACGCATCCTCACGATTAAAGATTCGCAATACAAAGCTTGCTACGGAGGTTCTGTTCAATTCTCTTCTCTTTTACTGCTTTATTTATTGCTTTTTGTATGCAATAGTAAATAAAGTCATGTAGATAACCATTTTTAACATTATGCAATAAAATAGGGTAATCGCGTAATTTCTCGTAATCTTTACTTAAATGAATTAATCCGTCATAGGGAACCCGAAAGGGGCGTTGTGGGGGTGCTAACACCTTCCCCACACGTAACTAACTCCCTTACCTAACTCTGGTTATAATGGCCAAGTTTGGTTTTTATTAAAATCAACGCCTTTTTATCCTTTTCCAATGTTTATGGTCAAAACATTGGTGGCGACTCCAAAAGAACCCTTTTTCGAAAACCTTGCTTTTATTAGAGGATAGTTCAGTTGTTGAGCACCTCGGAAGCAGTGAACATAATTTTAACAAAAAACGCGAGTCTAAACCATCTTTTCGCGACTGCTCGCATAAACGTTCGAGATGTCCCTAGACGTCGGAACGGACGGCGGCGACAGATGGCGACACCACTGGGGAAGCTAGAGAGTTGATCCCATTTAGTGACACATAAATTCAAACTAAGTAAAGATTTGAAATTACGCCTTTACCCTCTTCCGTATGTTTTATTGTATGGCTTTAATAATTGTTGTATGATTATTTTCTGCAAATTGTCTGAAATATAAATTGCACACAAAAAAACCCTTGCACACAACAGTCCCTCTATACCCGGGGGCAAGAGTGAATACCTATAGGGAGTGGGTGGCAGATACGACCGGCTTGTTGGCACATGGGGCTACAACCGTTGTCGGAAACCACCAACTCAAGGTGATAACTCTCTTCTTTTGGTCTAAGGACGTCGCCACGGAGTTCCGTGCATGACCCGAGGACTGAGAGATTGAGAGGTCCCTATAATGGGGGCACCTTGGGGACCTTTGGCCTTGGTGAGACAGTTTAGAACCACCTTAACCAAGCACGTTTCTGCAGGAAAACCCTACCTCGTGATTAAATAAGCATGGCTCTGCTCGTGGATATACGAATTGTGTGTGCATTCGTTTGTTGCATTTGTATTGATGCATTAGCATAGGGTAATCATACAACAAACAAAAATAGTGGAAAACCCTAAAAATCATAAAAAGTGATAAGATAAACCACTTTATCTCGGACAGTCTTCAGTTAAGCTAGCCTGGTTTCAGGTTCTTTGTAAGCTAAGTAGCCACGTTGACCGACAGAAGAGATAAAGGGTCATAAAAAATATAAAAACGAATTAAAGCCATAAAAATGCCTTTATAAAATAAAAATTCTTGATAAAGGTTTCATAAATATAAGAGAAAAAATAGGACTCTCTTCATCAAAATCCATAAACATCCATATAGATAGTTTTCTTTTTAAGAAAAAACCAAGTATTACCATGTATCATATTAGGAATAAAACATGATAATACTTAGAAAAATAAACACTTACATGCATGCATTTACAAGGACTCATCCTCATATCATGCATTTTCATTTCTTTTAGATAATGGAGGGATCCAGTAATAGACAGTTAAAGAAAGTGGAAATCCTTCTATGTCGTGTAGAGAAGTTAAGGCAGTTGAGTACATATATGCCGCCGGAGGTCAGTGCCAATTTTGAGAAATCTTATGGAAGAATTCTTGACCTCTTGAAAATCAGCATCGATCCAATCTTTGTTAGAGCATTGGTCCACTTCTAGAATCCCGATCTACACTGCTTTGAGTTTTCGCAGTTTGACTTAGTACCAACCTTAGAAGAATATGAACTCATGGTTAGATGGCCTCAATCAGTCGGGGTCTATATCTGCTCAGGAGTATATGTGGTCGTGAGTAAGGTTGCTACTATCATACGACTGCCTCCTCATCAATCCATCCTAGAGGGAAAAGGGAACATCCGAGGTTGGAAAATGTCCATAATAGAAGACCACTTAATCTCTTTGGCTGAAAAGAAAGATTGGTCTACCTTCAACAAAACTCTAGCATTGGCAATGTTCGGAATCATACTATTCCCATTTCATGTGAACGTTGTGGATCATGCTACAATAGATGCATTCTTTGCCTGGGATGTGTACTCTAAGAGTCCTATACCTGCAATTCTCGCTGATACCCTGCTTTCAGTAGATTTTTGCCGACAGAAACAGGGGAAAACACTTAGATGTTGCACTTCATTACTATATGTATGGGGCGTCACTCACTTCTACGCTTCAAGCCACATGGGCATATTCCCTGATCCTTTAAGAAGTTTTGCAAAAATTCTTCTTCAGCACCGTCAAGCTTTAGAATGGAAAACCGAGTTAGAAAATTTGGAACATAGAGCATGTATCATGGGTTTGCCCTTGGTTCCAACCCGGTTATATTCTTGTACGATGCGGAGATTACCTAAGCATACCATTACTAGGCCTCAGCGGTTGTATAGCTTACTCTCCTGAGATAGCTATGAGACAACTCATGAGAACCCAGACCGTGCCAACTCAAGAAGAGCTCAGAGGGCTGAGTCTATGCCATTACTCCCATAGCTTTGAAGAAGTATCCGCTATCCGGAAAGCATGGGAAAGACCAGTCTATATAGGGGATAAAGAACTTGGAAAGGTACAGGTGTCTACGTCCCATGAATATGAAGAATGGAGAAAAAGTAGAAGGATACCCCAACCATCTGCTACATTCACGACAACATTAGTCAATGAAGAGCTACAATTGCAGGTCAATGCCTTAAATAAAAGGGTAGAAATCATGGAAGCTCAACTAAGGGCCTTCGAAGAAAAAGAGCAAGAAGCAACCCTTACAATAGATGGTCTAAAAAGGCAATGTAAAAAGAAGGACCATGAAATAGAGCGCCTTAAGAATGATTGTGCTGATTATCAAGAAGAGACTAAACAAGCACTGAAAATTCTGAGGCTTGAACAAGATAGTCTATTCCGGGATATGAGTGACGAAATAGCACATCTTGAGCGTGCGCTTACAGAACAGGCAAAAACGATCAAGTTAATACAGGATGACCTAGCAGAAACTCGGTCAGAAGCACAAAAGTGGTGGGAAACCGCTAAAAAATACAGAGAAGACCTAGAGGAGCTACATGATAAAGAAAGAGATGGATTAGCTCAGTATGGTCAATTACTTCGTGAAAAAGACCAAGTAATAGAGAGATCTGACCAACAACATGCCTTGATCGTTCATCAAGAAGAAAAGATAAAAGAGGCTCGTCGATATAGTGAAGATATGAGCCAGGCGGTACATGAGCAAATCAAGACGCTCAGAAATCACGTGAGAACAGCTGAAGATGAATTACGAAGAAAGCCTAATTTATCTATAGGATTCTTCAAGCTTCTCCGTTTTTTTCAACACTTGCTTCAAAGCATTGTATAGAAGGATAAACACTTTCTAGTTGAAATAAAAAGTTTTTTTTCTTAAATTGTCTATTGCATTCATAAGTTGCATACATTCATACATCCCTCCTCATTTTAATAACAAAGATAATAAAAAGGAAGGATTAATTGATGTGCTTTCCGTAAATCAGAATAAATGGAAAAGAAGCCTTTCATCATCAAAATCTCTACAACGGTCAATAGACCCAAAGATGATAATAAACAAGCACCATTGGTTATTCCAATCGATAAAAGGGAAGAGGCAATAACACCTGTACGTTTATTCATGCCTCGTCCTTTCCCTTATTCATCAAATAAAGTTGTACCTTGGAGATATTCAGAAGAATCATCAGTTAATCAAGATATCTCCAACATAGTCGGTATTGGGGGCATGACGAGAAGCGGAAGAATATATTCCCCCAAGGAATTACAAGATAACATTCCTAAAGATAAGGCAAAAGATAAAACCGAAGAGGAAAAAGAATCCAAGGAGGAGACAGATGAGTTACTCCAGTACATAAGGCAAAGCGAGTACTCCATCATTGATCAACTCAATCGCACCCCTGCAAAGATAACCTTGTTATCACTCATAATGAGTTCGGAACCGCATCGAAACGCGCTGTTAAAGGTTTTGAATGAATCATTCGTCCCGCATGCAATATCCCAGGACAAATTTGAAGGAATTATTGGTAACATTACAACCAATAATCATCTTACCTTCACAAATGAAGAACTCCCTTTAGAAGGGTCAAATCACAACAAGCCCTTGCATATTTCTGTCAAATGCAAGGAATATCTCATTTCCAAAGTTCTGGTGGATAATGGGTCATCCTTAAACGTCATGCCTAAAGGCACACTTGACAAGATAATAGTGCAAGGAACCCACATGCGCCCGAGTAATACAATTGTTCGAGCCTTTGATGGATCAAGACGTGAAGTAGTAGGAGAAATTAGTCTACGAATTCAAATTGGCCCTACTATCTTTAACATAGACTTCCACGTGATGGATATCACGCCGGCATATAGTTGTCTCCTTGGTAGACCTTGGATTCATAGCGCTAAAGCAATACCTTCAACGCTCCATTAGAAAGTCAAGTTTGTGACAAATGAAAAACTCGTCACAGTTCAAGCTGAAGAAGACTTTCTAATCAGCAAATCGTCGGTCCAACCATATGTGGATGCGGCTGAAGAGGCTCTTGAAACATCTGAAGCACTTGGTGGATTTGATGAAGACATAGATATAACTTAGGTTGTGGGTGTGTAGATGATTGGGTTTTTAAGCTTAAGCACTTAATCTCTTGATAGGCCATTATATTTTGTGATAAGCACCTTAAAATGTTGCATCTCATTGAAAATCATTTTTCTGCATGAAAGACTTACGTTTAAATATTAAAAGAATAAACTAAAGTTTTTTTTAATCTGTTGAAAAGGATTTTCAATCTGTTAAAATCTCTTATCATAATAAATGGTCATACATAATCGAAAATTAAATTGATTGATTCGCAGAATCAACAAGTTAAAATAACTCAATAAATTTTCAATATCAAGTTTCGCATTTTCAATCTGTTGAAATGATTTTAAATCTGTTGAAACGAGAAAGACCTGTTTCAGATCTAAGAGTTTTTAGAAAATCAATCTGTTGAAATATTTTTCAATCTGTTGAAACAGAGAGACTATTTTTTTAACTAAGTGTTTGCAGGATTTCAATCTGTTGAAATAATTTTCAATCGATTGAAACAGAGAGCTGTCATTTTTCATTAAGTTGTTTCAATCCATTAAAAACTCGAATCAATCGATTGAATGGAGCTTTAAATGAAATCAATCGATTGAATCAATATCTTAATCGATTGAATGGAGCTTTAAATGAAATCAATCGATTGAATCGATATTTTAATCGATTGAAATAATATTCTGATCGATCATAGTTTCATTTTAATCGATCATAACTCGGCCTGATCGATCATACTTCAGTTCTAATCGATCATAACTCGGTCTGATCGATCATACTTCAGTTCTAATCGATCAGAGTCTCTTCTAAACTGTTTTACTTTAAACTAATCGATCTTTTGACTCTCTGAAACAGTTTTTGACAGTTGAATCAGTCTGATTCTATGATTTACTCTATATATACAGATTTGATCTATCTTTTGTAACACACAATACAATACACTACTTGAGAAAACTTGTGAAATCAATCTGTGAATCTTTCATACGTGACTTTCTCTGCATTCAAGAATCTTTTTCATATCATAAGGTGCTGTGATCAGAATTGTGGTCATTCAAAGAGAGAAAGTGCTGATAGAATTGGTTCTGGACAATTAGAAATTTCAAGTCTAGGTTTTTTCTTTCCATATTCTTTTGTAAAAGTTGATTGTGCAGGTTGGATTGTAATCTACACTTGGTACAGTAACTGGATTTGGTTACTGGGTGGTTTTCAAGATTCTGTCTTGTGGGTTTTGCAAGATAGTTCTTGGGGTAGATTGGTGAGTATCTACTGGTTGTAATTTTCACTTGGTATTAGTGGAACTTGACTGGGTTGTCAAGAACTGGATGTAGCTCTGGATTAGAGTGAACCAGTATAAATTTGTGTGTTAATATCCTTCTTTCATCTTTTTTAATTTCTGTCTTTAATTGTGCTGTGTTTAAACCAAATTACCTTTGCAAAGATTGAATAAAGATAACTCATTCTTCCAAAAGAAAGTAAGTTTTGCGAAAAAGTTTTAAAGTTCAATTCACCCCCCCTCTTGAACTCAACCATTAATTCTTTCAACATCTTTTCAAGCGCTCGAAATTGCCAACATAGAAAGACTTCCCAATAATACAAAGGTGGCCCATATGATGAAAAGATATGGATATCGCCCAGGACAGGGGCTCGGAAAGAATACTCAAGGAATAAAAGAGCCACCGGAGTTCAAAGATAATCCTTTAAAATATGGTTTAGGGTACGACCCCACCAAAGATCAAACCATACGAAAAACAGGGAAGTCTTATCCCTCAAAGACAATATTCTGAAAAGGAGAGATATTAGCGCAAAGGGTAGCGTTAGTCATTAGGTGTCCTTCTTCCAATTCTAAGGGACGTAAACCTAGTGACTATTAGAGATCACTCCTCGGGGTATGCCCGGACCCCGAGCATCTCTAGGGCACACATTTCCCCAAAATTACAAAAGAATGTTATTCTTACTATCTACTTCTTTTCTTGCTAAATATGTCTATACCCCATTTTTAATAAACAAGGTTTAGATAGACGTTTTGTTCCAAATGCGTCAGAATGATCAAAACATCATAAAGCAAAGTCAAATATGATTGATTAACTAGAAACACGGATAAAATTTATCTTGATAAAATCAAGTTTCGACAATGTTATGCAAAAAAAAATACATATATACAAAAAAGGAGAGCCCGTCAAGGCCAAAGGCCAAGACAAGAAAATAAAAGGGCAAAATACCCGGCAGGAAACCCACAAAAGGGGGCTGCACAAAAGTTAGGGTAAACCCGGCAGGAGACCCGAACAATAATAAAGGGTAGCCTGGACAAAAGTTAGGGTTATAAAAATTTCGCTAGGTACTCCTAAAAAATAAATAAAAAAGGGGAAACCTAGACAAAAGTTAGGACATAAGCATAACATCCTAAGCTGAAAACCCGAAAGGGCGGGCTAGGAAAGCTAATTGATCACAAAAAGGCGCCACAAATCAGTAAAGTAAAGACGCCACATCATAAGAACGAAACGTCTACCTAAACTAGCCTAAACACAAACCAACCTTGGCTAGCCATTCTTACAGAAACCTCTATTACGAATAATATCCCTCTAAAACACAAGCCCTTGTTGTAAATCATTTTCTTTCTCTTCTCTTGACCATTTCACTATAAAGCATTCAAGTAATAAGGGGAATGTGGAAATATAGTGATCAATAGGAAGGTTGAGATCCCTAAGGAAAGGAAAGGGGGGCATTGACATGGCAGTTACCCTATGAACAACAGATTGCTCTTCGGCTATAGCAAGAAAAAGTCTAAGATGGCAAATTAGGTACAGCCAAGCTTGTTAATCAGAGGAAACATGACGACAGAAAGGTACAACACCAAGAATGCGCCCGAAGTCAAAGCACATCAGTTAAAACTTTCGAAATATTAACTGAAATAGATCATAGGATGCATATCATGAAACATTACATGCATTAAAACATCAATGAAGGGAGTCCCATCCTTCTTTTCAACAAAAAAATCAAAAATCCAATCAGAAAGCTCGAGACGGCCGTCCCAAAGTCGAGACGGCCGTCCCAAATCCCCATTTTCAGTTGAGACGCGCGTCCTAGGTGGGACGCCCGTCTCACTTGTCAGCTGATGGCCCATGAAGGAAAAATTCAGTTGGGACGGCCGTCCCAACCCAGATGGTCGTCCCAAACTTCCTGGCGTCCCCTATATGTGTTGTGCGCGGATTTGGCCTTTGGTACCCCATTCCAAGCATTCTACCTTGCTTCTCTTCCCTTTTTACACACTCCTAGCATTCTTAAGTGAGTACTACATACAATGGAGCATGGAGAAGCCTCATCTAGGAGAAAACGCACTAGAAACCCTGCTAGAGGAACTCCTACTACTAGCGCTCTACTAGCAGAATCACATCAACAGCGACTGGCAAATATCCAGCAATATTCCTGGTATCCTACACTGCGGTTGGATTTTGAAATCCTAGCTACATTTGGCTGGGAACAAGATGTCAGAAGGTTCATCCACAACATAGGATGGGACTTTCTGCTCCGTGAGCCACCTACTCGGATCCACCGCACTGCTACGCTAGAATTTCTTGCTTCCATCAACATGGTGGAAATGCCGTCCACAATTCCCGGAGTGCCACCGACTCAGGCCATCTCCTACTGGATGGATGGAGCCTACTGGACCACTGTTCTGGATGACTTTAATGTCATAATGGGTTTCTGCCAATGAGCAGACACAAGAACACCAGAATATCGATCCGCATATCTAGAAAAACCTGCTGCTCTCACCACCACTAGCATGTGGAGAGAAATCACAAGAGCACACACTCTGCCGTCGAACCTGAAGGGCGCAGCTTTCTCTCCTCCGCTCCGCATATGCCATAAATTGCTAGCTGGGACTATACACAGCCGAAAGGAGAGCCAAGGGAAGGTAACGCTGGCTGACCTCTTCATTGTTTACTGTATGCATCAAGGGTTGCGATGCAACCCGGGATATGCCTTTCTGAAAGCCGTAAAAGATTACGAAACCCGCGGATCAGCAGGAGCCATCATAATAGCTCCCTTTCTCACCCCTTTAGCTGAATATTGGGGATGCACTGACGGAGAAGACCTCCCAGCTAGCCTCCGACCAGAGCCAATTAGCGGAGGAATGCTGGTTCATATGAACATCCTCAGTCGATAGGGATCAGGGTTTATCTTAAACCCCATTCTCTCGATTTCGCTGGATATGCGCGATTTCGACATGCCTCAGGACATCCCTTCGACTACAGAATCGCAGTAGCAGTCATATGATCCAGACTTCGCTGGCTTGTACCGACGGATAGACGACGAGCACGCCTATATGGAAGGAGAGTTCCAATTCATACAACAGCAGTTTAGTCAGCTGACTATGAGGCAAGACAGGATGGACCGACAGATAGAGAATCTGGTCCAGACCCAGGCAAGGTTCCACCGTCGCCTGCTCCGCCGCATCCCTTCGCCAGCACCATCTGCCCATTCCAGTCCAGAGGTAGATGATTAGGAGATAGTTTCCTTTTAAATATTTTCTAGTAGCTTGAAAATGTTTGAATGTATCACAAAAAAAGAGAAGTAATGAATAAACATTGTTATTTCTGTTTACATTCCAAAAGCCCACGTGTACAAAAATTATAAAATAAAAGGCACACGTGATAAAAAGCCAGATTTCAAATAACTCGCGATAAAGATCAAAATCGTGAGAGAAAAAGGCGAAATCAAAACTATTCCAGCAGAATGAAGAGCTTCGAGGAAAATAGCTCTAACCTTCTATCCCCAATAAACGAAGGTAAACCAGAAAAAGGCCAACGGAAAGGCTCGATGATCCCCAAGCGGATCCTTGCCTACTCCAGAGGCAAAACAAAAATTACTCCACGACTCAGCATCATCATCACATGAGTCGTCAACCACAGTCATTTGAAGCCTCAATCAACATCCTTCCATTTAAAAAGAAGGAAGCCATCAACGTAGAAAAACCAACGGAAAGGCTTGATCATCCCTAAGAGGATCCTTGCCTACTATAGAAGCAAGACAAAAAGATTACCTCACGACTCAGCTGTATCACCATATGAGTCATCGAGCACACTTATCCAGAATCTCCGCTTCATTCCCCAAAGGAGAATAAGGACTACAAAAGAGTCCATTAAAGAAAATACGGAGACAAATCCTCCATATCACCAGGGGGCAACAAAAAGAAAGAAAAGAAAAACTTTCATTCCCCAATAGAGGCCACAACGAAAAAGGCCAAATAAAAAATCTCCAAGAAGAGTATATCCAGAAAATCTACAAAAAGAGGAAAACAAAAATTTCCATCTTCCAGCTCAAATAAGAGCTTCACAAAGCCAGGATCCAGGACTCCATCATCAAATTTGGATCCCCAGGAAACCGACAGACTCCTCGGTGAATCCCAAAAAAAAGAGAAAAGAAGAAAATTTCTTCATTACGCTCAATAAAGAGCTTCACAAAAGTTAGGAGCCAAGACTCCATCATAAAAAAATCAAATCAAAGATTAGATCCCCCAAGAAAAGAAAAATTCCCCAGGGATCACCAAAAAGAAAAGAGAAAAAGATATCTTTTCATCCAAAGAAAAAATCCAATGTGCATAAAAAGGCGCACATATGTAAAAACCAACTCGCGAAAAAGAAATTCAAATCGCGAGGAAAAGATAAAAACCCATTCCCCAGTAGGAATAAGAGCATAGGCAAAGCCAGCTCAAACAACAGTGTCCAATAAGGAGTCAAAAACTCCATTACTCCCTAGGGGGCAATTTAAAATAGATCCCCATAAAACAACCAAATCCCTGGTGGATCACCAAAAAGAAAAATCCGCAGACGGACCTACCAGCAAAAGGAAAAATACAAATTCATATCCTCAGCGAGTTAATCGCCTATAACACCCAATATGAATATCCCCAGTGAAAGGCAAAACCTTCACTCCCAAGAATGCCTATGCCTACTCAGAGGCAAGCAAAGAGCCGATATCCCCAAGAAATGGGAAATCAACCTATGCAAGAGGCAATACAAGCACAAAGCATTCAAAAAAGCATCTGCCTACTTAGAGGTATGTCGCCGCCGTAAAAAACGAGGCGGTCGGAGCGACGCGATGGTTTTATCGACCCTTCTTGATTTTCGCGTTTTTATTGGTGGTTAAAACGTCCTTAGGTTGTCCGATAACCGGGCTAACCTAAAGACGAGGTTTTCGAAAGGTGTCCTTGAGTTGTCCGACAACCGGGCTAACCCAAGGACTTATTTATTTTGGGTTCTATGGAGTCGCCACCGATATTTTTACCATAAACATCGGAAAAGGGGTTTTAAAAGGCGTTGGTTTTCGAAAACCAACTTTGGTCATTAGAACCAGAGTTGGGTAAGGGAGTTGGTTACGTGCAAAGGGAGTATTAGTCCCTTTGCGACGCCCCTTTCGGGTTCCCTATGATAGGCCGACTTATTTTATTGATAAACTAGAAAAATACACTTTCGCCCTTTTTATTCTGCGGAATTTAAAAGTATGACTACATGGCCCTACTGTCTACTGCATAATTTAAAATAAAAGCGGTAAAGGTGGAAGGAGAGAATTTGAACCTCCGAAGCACGCTTTTTATATTAATTCTCTTGGAAAAATAGGGTGCTTTATGGCAGCCCTTCACTCTACAAGACGTCGGAAACCTCTCGAACGCCGAAAATCACTCTTGAAAACACTCAGAAACTCCGGAAATGCGTCGGAGGGATTCTAGAGAGAAGTTTTAGAGAGAAGGGAGAGCTATGCAGCTGTGGTGTGTGGAAATGAGGGGGGAAGAGCCCCTATTTATAGGTTTCGCGTCTGTCGGATGGCGAGACCGCCGGTCTCGTCGGCAACAGAACAGACCGCCGTCTCGCACAACGAGACCGCCGTCTCGTTTACCATAAGCAACGAGACCGCCGTCTCGTACAGCGAGACCGCCGTCTCGTTTAACATGAGCAATGAGGCTGCAGTCTCGTACAACGAGACCGCCGTCTCGTTTCGCTGGTAACGAGACCCGATGCAGGTGAACGAGACCCGGTCTCGCTTTTGTAGTCAACGAGACCCCGGTCTTGTTGGAGCATCCGTCGCTCAAGCGAGTATACCGAGTCGCTTGAGCGAGACTTGACCCGGGAGTCCCCTTTGTTTGCGGCACCTGTCGCTCAAGCGACGGACGTACTCCCTTGAGCGAGACTTGACCGGGAGTCCCCTTCAACGCGAGAAACTTTATTTTGGGCCAAAAAACCCTCCTATCTTGGTATGGGAGCCTAATAGTCTCTCCTAGTGGCTTGTTAGGCTCCAGCCGGTCTTCGAATAGGGGACCTTCGACTTTATTTGGAGGCCGGGCAAGATTTGGGGTCTACGAGCTGCCCCCCTTTACTCGACTAGTCAAGCTGTTGGCCTGTTATGCCGGAGCAGTTGACGAGGAAGGTAAAGGAGTTGACCCTCTTGCCGGTTACCCTTCGGATATCCCGTCTTGTGGCGGATGATCCTCTGGGAAATGTTGTGGTCGCGTGCCTCAGAGATACTACTTCGACGTAGCCGATCCCTTTGGTGAACACGTGGTAGAACCTCCGGATACAACTTCGACGTAGCCGATCCTTCGGTTGATGAGTATAAACCCCATCAGGCTGGTAGTTGCAGTCCGTTGTGTGGGACCGGATGGGTATGAACCCCCCATCAAGCTGGTAATGGCGGCTTACAGTTCATGTGGCCCATGCGCCGGTTAGGCGCCTCTTATGTGCTGGTTGATAGGTATGAACCCCCTATCTCGGTCGGTACAGGTCCACTGCGTAGAGGCGGTGGTAGTGGCGGCTTACTGCTCGGGTGGCTCATGCGCCGAGCTCTCGGGGAATGATTTTTGTGCTCGTGCACTTCCGGGATACTACTTCGACGTAGCCGATCCCTTCGATGGACACGTGGTGGAACCTCCGGATACTACTCCTGACGTAGCCGATCCTTCGGTTGATGAGTATAAACCCCCATCGGGCTGGTAGTTGCGGTCCGTTGTGCGGGACTGGATGAGTACGAGCCCCCATCGGGGCGGTGGGTACGGCCCGTTGTGTGGGGCTTGGATGGGTATGAACCCCCCATCGGGGTGGTACGATCCGTTGTGTGGGACCGGATGGGTATGAACCCCCCATCGGGGTGGTACGATCCGTTGTGCGGGACCGGATGGGTATGAACCCCCATCGGGGTGGTACGGTCCGTTGTATGGGGCCGGATGGGTATGAGCCCCCATCGGGGTGGTAATGCGACTTGCGATGCGGCTCGGGCGCAGATCAAGCGCGGCTCTGCGGAAGTCGCTGCTTGTGTAGATTGATTGCTTTTCGATTTCTTGAATAGTCATCGGGCCATGCCGGATTTTGTTGGTGATCAATCGGCCTTTGCTCGATTGTCAGGGGTCCTTTGTTTTTGTTCTTTTGGTAGTGATCTTCCAATCCCGGTTGGTTGGTTGGATGGATCTTGGTTTTGTTTAGCTCTTGTTCGATTAAAGCTTTATTGGTTGGTGCGACGGTTTTAACCCTGCCTTTTTCTCGCGGTTTATCTCTCTTTTCTCGCGATTTAGGATTTTGGCTTTTCTATTGAGCGTATGTCTTTTACTCTTAGTTTTCTTTTTGTTACGTCGACTTTTGGGAAGGGTGGCAAAAAAGGATGCATGAAGTAAAATTTTATTTATTGGAAAAATTTTATTACAACCCTATTCTTGGAGCTACTATCCCTAAGGGCTATCTTACGGGCCTGATTCCTGGGGAGGGTAATCTTTGGTACATATGGTATCTGAAGTCCTCCATCTCTTGGACTTCATCCTGGTACCTCTCGCTGAAAAGTCGCCCGATCTTGGCGCATGCTTTGTTGAGTCCTGGTACATCTCCCCCGATCGGGTGTCAAAGGCCTCTTGCCTTTGGGACAATTGCTCCACTGTTTGGAATAGCCGATCACGCCTGCGGGACGCTTGTTCTTGTCTCACGGTCATACCATCGAGCTGCGGCACAGGTCGTCCATGTGGAGGTGCATGCCGGCAAAGTCGTCCGAATACGGAGGCTGCTGGCACGATGCTTGAGTATTCTTCGCTGGGAATCGGGGGATGTGGGCGCAACCGCATCACATCATGGAGCTCTAAGGCAAAATCCGAGGGTGGGGTGGAGAGCCAGTTGGTTCCCCTGCGGATCGGCATTCCCATCGTCGACCAAGATCGTCCAGCCGATGGATTCGGGACGCGAGGTTGTGGGTTAGTTCTTCCCGTCCGGGACACCCAATCCTTTCGCTAAGGGGGTAATGAGGGAGCAACGAGGACGCTCCCCACGTCGTCTGTTCCCGAAGTCCACGAGGGCTCTCGGGAAGAAGTACCCGGGGTTGCGGCGTCACCTTTGGCTCATGCGAGTATAGTATGAAGAGGTCAGGGAAGGGATATCTTGCCTTGACTTTCTTTCCTCGCGTGTATAGTTCCTGCCAGCCGGCTTGTGGCGGATGCGGAGTGCTGGGGAAGCGCGAGATCCCCTCATCGGCGTAGGCAACGTGGTGGCTCCCGTGAGCTCTCGCCACATCTCGGCGGCGAGTAAGGTGGGCGTGCCGTGAGCGGACGAGCGTCACGATACTCCTGGCTCATGGCTTCCTCGGGTCGGATGAACCCGATGTCCACGTTGAATTCTTTGAGGGTAGAAGTTCGGTATTGCCCATTCATAAAGTAGGTTACCATCTGAGTGGGTGGTAGGCACTGGGACAGGTGGAGGGACTCTCGGAGTAGGAGACAGAGGCTAAAAATTCCAGCACTGCTGCGGGTACACATGTGTCGGTGGTGGGTGCAACAGGAATCCCCATCCAATGCCTGTCTAGATGGGCCGGACGTCGTCTTCCCATCCGAACTCAGCCGGGATGTTGAAATCTAGCTTGAGCATGGGGTGCCATTGGTAGGTCCGGATGTTCTCAAGACGGGCCTGGTGTTGTGGTGCAAGGCGGGAAGGGTCCTCGAGATGGCGGTGCTTGCGGAACTACTAGCACCGAGCAGGTGCCCCTTCTCTTTCTAGAAGCGCTTCTTCCAAACATATTGACCGAGAGGGGGCTTGGGAGTGCAAGAGTTGAGGGAGAGGAAGTTACGGGGTCAAAATGAGGTGTGAGGAAACCCAAAGTCGTGCCCCTATATATAGGGAGAATTTCCGAGATCGAGACCGCGCGTGCGGGTAGACGAGACGGCGGTCTCGTTTCTTTCCGGAACGAGACGGCGGTCCGGTGAAACGAGACAGCGTTCTCGTTTTCGCCGACAGCCAGACGGCGGTGCTGGTGCAACGAGACGGCGTTCTCGTTCGTAGGGTAAACGAGACGGCGTTCTCGTTTTCGCCGACAGCAGACGGCGGTCTCGTGCAACGAGACGGCGTTCTCGTTTTCGCCGTCAACGAGACGGCGGTCTCGTTCGCGGAAGAGAAAATTTTCTTTTTGTATTTTTATTGCTTTTTTGTTATTTTTTTGAAAGGAGTAATAGGACTGGTCTAAAAACATTTTATGCATGCAATGTTTTTTATGTTTTGATGTCCTATAATGCCTATTTTGATTAAGTTTTCGAAGGATTTAACCGACGTGCCTTGTTGTCTTGAAAGCCTTCGATTTCTCTGCATTTTTCCTTTTTGGCTGTACCATGCCGAATTTTTGTGACTAGAAGGATAATCTCTTTCTTTCTTTCCTTCTATTTTTCTTTCTCTATTTTTTGTTGTTGTTTTTTTTTTTTTTTTTTTTTTTTTTTTTTTAGTAGAGCACTTTTCGTCATGTAGTGTCCCTTTTTCCTTGCTTTAGGGGTTTCAATCCTCTTGTTGACTATACGCCTCCATATTCCTAAATTAATTATTAGAATATTGTCGTGAGGGTCAAGAGAAAGAAGTAAGATGAGGTAAAAATCAATGGTTTGTGTTTTAGAGGGTTGATTTTTATTGATAAAGAATTTGTAAGAATGAGCTGGCAAAGGGGTTAAGCACGAGTGTTTAAGCTTTGTCTAAGCAAACATTTTCCCTTTTTCTCTTTTCCTTTTGTATTTGTTTTTATTTGCCCTCTTTGGTTTTATTTCCATCGCTTTTTCTTGGATAGCTGGCTGATTTCCCTAGATCGCCCTTTGGGTTTTCGAACTAGGATACTGTGTGTTGGCCCTAACTTTTGTCTAGGTTTACTCTCTTGTAAAATTTTGGAGAAATCCTAGCGGACCTTTATTTGTAACCCTAACTTTTGCCTAGGCTACCCTTTATTGTTGTTCGGGTATCCTCAGGGTTGACCCTAACTTTTGTGTAGCCCCCTTAGTGGGTTTCCTACGGGTAATTTTGCCCTTTTCTTTGGCCTTTGGCTTCTGCGGGCTTTTTCTCTTTTTTTTGTTGATATTCTTTTGTTCACGGTATTGGCGAAGCGTGACTTTCTTTATGGCTTAAGTGAAGTCTTATTTTTACGTGCTTTTAATCGGCTAACTTGATGATGATAGCAATGATGAAGTTTTGATTATTTGGGAGCGCTTCTTATTCCTTTTCTTTTCTTCTTTTTTTTTCTTTTTGTTTACTTAGACGGGGTTATTTATGTGGTCTAGTCAAAAGTAGAAAGAAGAGAAGCGAGATAGAAAGAATCATTCTTTATTAATTAATAAAGGAATATGTGCCACTGAAATGCCCGAGGGTCGGGCTCGCCCGGGGGATAGTCTCTAACAATCATGGGGTTTACATCCCTTAAGCAAAGAAAGAGGTTTCCTAATGACTAGAGTGGCTCTTGACGCTCGCACTCCTCCACTTCGGAAAATCTGCTTGAGTGTGCGGAGAGGGGACTTCCCTTTTATTCTTCCCGCTTCGACCCTTGAATGGGTTATATCCTAGGCCATACTTGTGAGGATTGTCTTTGAATTCGGGGGTTCCCTCATTCCTTGGGAATCGCCCCGAGTCCTTGGCCAGGATGGTAGCCATGTTTCAACATCATACGGGCTACTTTGGTGTTTGCGGGAAGTCGCTCTATGTTGGCAATTTCGAGCGCTTGAAAAGATGTTTCAAGTGCCTCTTCGGTTGCATCCACATAAGGTTGGGTGGATGGTCCACCGATCGGGATATCGTCTTACGCTTGGACCGTGACCAATTTATCCTCCACTATGAATTTGACTTTTTGGTGGAGCGTCGAAGGTACTGCCTTAGCGTCATGAATCCAAGGCCTACCAGAGGAGACAACTATATGTCTGGAGTTATGTCCATTACATGGAAATTGATGTCAAAGATAGTGGGTCCAATCCGGATTGGCAAATTAATTTCTCCCACTACTTCTCGCTTTGATCCATCGAAGGCTCGAACGATGGTGCTACTTGGCGCAGACGGGCCCCCTGGATGGTTAACTTATCCAGTGTGCATTTTGGCATTATGTTCGGGGATGACCCGTTATCCACAAGAACTTTGGCGATGAGGTATTCCTTGCATTTGAGCTGAGATATGCAAGGGTCCGTTGTGTTTTGACCCTTCAAGAGGGAGTTCTTCCTCTGTGAAGGCGAGGTGATCGCTTGCCGTAATGTGACCAACGATCCTCTCGACCTTCTCTTGGGATATTGTGTGAGGTACGTGCGCCTCGCTCAAGACCTTCAGCAGGGCGTTTCGGTGTGGTTCCGAGCTCATTATCAAAGATAGCAACGTGATCTTTGCAGGCGTACGGTTGAGCTGATCGATAATGGAATACTCACTTTGCCTAATAAACTGGAGTAATTCCTCTGTCTCCTCCTTAGATTCTTTATTTTCTTTTTCTTCTTCGGTCTTTTTATTTTTTCCTTTATTTTAAAGGACATCTTCCCGCGTGTCCTTGGGGGAGTAGATTCTTCCACTTCTAGTCGTGCTCCCAATGCCGGCTATGTTCGTTATTTCTTCTTTTATTGGTGAAGATTCCCCATATCTCCACGGTACGGCTTTTATCCGATTCGTAGGGGAAAGGACGTGGCATAAAAAGTCGTACTGCGGTGTCCTTGCCCCTTCTTCTTTATTTTTGAGGACCAACGGCCGAGGCTTATTTTCCTCTTGCGATGATTCAACCATTGGGGTGAGCTTTATTAGGAGTGGCTTTCTCTCCATTCTTCTGAGTTGGAAGACGTGTTGGTTAATCCTTCCTTTTTATTATCTTATTTATTAAGTGTGAAGGAGGGGAAATTAAATATGCAAATGTATGTATGCAAGTAGACAAATGTTGAATAAGGAAAAGATTTCATTAATTTAGTGGAAGGTGTACATTCTCCTACTCCATACTACGAAGCGTCTTTTGACAAAAGCGGAAAAGCCTAAAGAAACCCACAGGGCGGGTCTTGTTTTCTTTGTAATTCTCTTTCGGCTTCCGGACGTGATTGAGCGAGCGCTTCGCTTTGTTTATGGATCGCTTGGCTCATTTCTTCGCTGTATTGCTGAGCGTCCTTGATCTTCGCCTCTTGATGTATGACCAAGGCTTCTAGTTCATCGAGCCTTGCGACGGCTCGGTCCTTTTCTTGTAGCACTTGGTCATATTGAGCTAGCCCGCTTTTCTCTTTAATGCGCAGCTCATAAATACCTCGGCTGAGTTTTCTGTTATTCTCTCGCTCTTGGCGGAGGTCTAGCCGAGCTTGGAGGAGTTGTTCTGATAATTCCTTGATCGTTTGAGCTTGCTGAGCTGCTTCCGCCTCAAGGTGTGCTTGTTTTGGCGGTTATCTCTCGCGAGTTGGCTATCCGAGCTTGTTCCGCGGATTTGGATGCTCGGATAGCTTGTTCGTTGGCGTCGGCACATTGGTCCTTGAGGCGTCCTATTTCATGATCCTTTTTCCTGCCTTGCCTTTGCGGACCATCAATCATGAGGATAGAGGCTTGTTCTTTTTCCTCAAGGGACCGTATCTGGGCTCCCATTATCTCTACCCTGCGGGTCAAGGCATTGACTTGTGCCTGCAGCTCTTCGTTGTTGGCGATTGGAGCGGGTGTGGTGGATGGTCGGGCCATCTCTCTTCTTCTCCTCCATGCCTCATAATCACTCGGTGACGATTACCCGAGCCTTTCCTAGCTCTCTCGTCTCCCATATAAACCGGCTTCTCCCATGCTTTCCTCACGGTTAGTGAGTTGACCATTGTGCATGGGTCTCCAAAGAAGCACAGTCCTCCGAGTTCCCCTCGGGAGATGGTAGTTTGGGTCCTCATAAGTTGCCTTATAGCTACCCCGGGTGAGTAGGCTATGCAACTCCCGAGTCCTATCAAGGGTACATTCGGATGGTTCCCGCATCCGACTAGAACTGGGCCGGTTCGAACCAAGGACAGACCCAAGATATGTTGTTGGCATCCTTCCGTTCTAACTCATCCCTCCATTCTATGGTCGAGCGTCGTTGGAGGGGGATCTTGGAGAAGCTTCTTAAGGGGTCGGGAATATCCCCATATGACCGGAGGCATAGAGGTGCGTGATGCTCCACACATAAAGCAGCGAAGAGCAGCAACGAAGTGTTCTTCCTTGCTTCTGACGGCAGAAGTCTACCGAAAGCAAGGTGTCGGCAAGAATAGCGGGCAAGGGACTCTTCGAGTTTACGTCCCAGGCGAAGAAAGCGTCCATGACGGCGTGGTCAACCGTGTCGAGTTGGAAGGGGAACAGGATTGTCCCGAAGATTAATAGTGCCAGGGTTTTGTTGAAGGCAACCCACTCTGCCCTTTCAGCCAGGTAGGACAGGTGGTCTTCTAACATTGCTACTTTCCACCCCTGGGTGTTCCCTCTTCCCATCGGGGTACTCGTCGGTATGGCAGATGGATAAGGGCAGCGACTCGGTGCTGCAGGAGTATACGCCTCGTGGCGGATATGGACCCCAGCTGATTTGGGCCATTTTAACATGATTTCATACTCCTCTAGGGTAGGCACCATGTCGAACCGCGGAAATTCAAAGCATCGCAAACTTGAGTTCCAAAAGTGAACCAGTACCCTGAGAAAGACTTGGTCGACACTGATTTTCAGAAGGTCCAAAATCCGTCCATAGGATTTTTCAAACTCTGTTTGGATCTCTGGGGGCATTGTTGCACTGAGCCGCTCTAGCTTCTCAGTATGGTTTCGGAGAATGTCCACCTTTCCCACTTGTCTACTTGACCCCTCCATCTTCTAAAACCAAAATGTATGATTTGATGAAGATGATGTTTATTGTATGAATGTGAGTGTTTATTTCGCTATTTTATCATGTTTTTTTCTTCTACATGATGTATGGTATTTGCATTTATTATTTTTTTGGAAGAATCAACTATCTATATGAATGTTTTATGAATGCAATGTTTTGGACCAGGTCTTATTTGTGAATTTTAAAAAAAAATGATTTTTTTTTGCTTGTATTTTATTGTTATTTGTTTATTTTATAGCCTTTTATCTCTTTTGTCGGAACTGCGTGGCTACTTAGCTTGCAAAGAACCTGGAACCAGGCTAGCTAAAAGGCAGACTGTCCGAGATAAAAATATGGCTTTATGAGAAAGAATATTTATCGTCCCTTATCTCTTCTGTCGGAACTGCGTGGCTACTTAGCTTATAAAGAACCTGAAACCAGACTAGCTAAAAGGCAGACTGTCCGAGATAAGGGTGTTTATTTGTAAAATATTTTTTGTGATTTTGTTGTTTGTTTATGCTATGCAACATACAAATGCAACAAACATATGCACACACAATTCGATCATCCCCGAACAGGCGAGATTCCTTTTTTATCACGAGGTAGGGTTTTCCTGCAGAAGAGTGCATTGGTTTAGGGTAGGTTCTAACTGTTCTCACCAGGCTAAGGCCCCCAAGGTGCCCCCATTATAGGGTCCCCACTCTCCAGCCGTCCGACCATGCTCAACACTAAGGCCAGAGTCGGTCTTGTTGCCAAAAGAGGAAGGTTATCACCTTGAGTGGTGGTTTCCGATCACCATTTACCGCTTCGGAGGTAAATTCTCTCCTTCCACCTTTACCGCTTTTATTTTAAATTATGCAGTAGACAGTAGGGCCATGTAGTCATACTTTTAAATTCCGCAGAATAAAAAGGGCGAAAGTGTATTTTTCTAGTTTATCAATAAAATAAGCCGGCCTATCATAGGGAACCCGAAAGGGGCGTCGCAAAGGGACTAATACTCCCTTTGCACGTAACCAACTCCCTTACCCAACTCTGGTTCTAATGACCAAAGTTGGTTTTCGAAAACCAACGCCTTTTTAAAACCCCTTTTCCGATGTTTATGGTAAAAATATCGGTGGCGACTCCATAGAACCCAAAATAAATAAGTCCTTGGGTTAGCCCGGTTGTCGGACAACTCAAGGACACCTTTCGAAAACCTCGTCTTTAGGTTAGCCCGGTTATCGGACAACCTAAGGACGTTGTAACCACCAATAAAAACGCGAAAACAAGAGGGTCGATAAAACCATTGCGTCGCTCCGACCGCCTCGTTTTTGACGGCGGCGACAAGGTATTATCAAGAACAAATATCCTCAAGTAGAATATCAGCTTATTCAGAGGCGAAAAATAACAAGTAAAAAAGCCTTCACCATTATTGAAGCATTTGCCTAACCAAGAGGCACAACCAACAAAAATCAACAAATCCCCAATGGATTCCCGCCTAAATAAGAGGCAACCAACAAAGAATCCCCGGCAAAGACCGGATGGCTAAACAGAAAAGCCAAAAACAAATCATCCCCGGCAAGACCGGACGGCTAACAAGAAAATCCAAAAACAAATCATCCCCGGCAAGACCGGATGGCTAAACAGAAAAGCCAAAAATTAGAAATCCCCGGCAAAGCCGGATGGCTAAACGAAAAAGCCAAAAACAAAGAATCCCCGGTAAAACCGGATGACTAACAGAAAAGTCAAAAAGTCAAATTAAATATTCCCCACGGAATGGGCGCATGATAAAAAACAGTAAGCCACCAACACATCTTCATAACCAGAAGACCATAGGATTGACTATCAAAAAGTAAATCTAAGAACCTTGCAGAACGGGGTTCGGACCAGGTGGGGGTAGATACCCACCAAAGCCTTATAAAATAAGGTTTATACCGGATGAGGGTAGGTACTCATCAGAATCTAGCAAAAAATGCAGATTCGTACCAGGTGGGGGTAGGTACCCACCAAAGCCTTATAAAATAAGGTTTATACCGGATGAGGGTAAGTACTCATCAGGATCTAGCAAAAAAATGCAGATTCGTACCAGGTGGGGGTAGGTACCCACCAAAGCCTTATAAAATAAGGTTTATACCGGATGAGGGTAGGTACTCATCAGAATCTAGCAAAAAGCAGATTCGTACCAGGTGGGGGTAGGTACCCACCAGAGCCTGATAAAATAAGGTTTGTACCGGATGAGGGTAGATACTCATCAAAAATTAGCATAATGTATTAGGTGGAGTAAAATACTCACCTAAGCATTACAAAAAACGGGTTGCAAAGACCTTACTTCTATTAGAGGATAGTTAAGTGTTGAGCACCTCGGAAGTATGTGCCCATAAGAGTTTAGCAAAATGCGAACTCATACCGGGTGAGGGTAGGTACTCACCAAAAACATGCAAAAACAAGGTTCATACCTAGTGGGGGTAGGTACCCACAAGAGTCTAGTGAAACACAAACTCATACCGGGTGAGGGTAAGTACTCACCAGAGCCTTATAAAGTAAGGCTCAAACCAGATAGGGGTTGGTACCTATCAAAAATATTTATCATCCGGAGGATCAACAAAGAAGTGTCTGAAGGATAACCGGGCAAAAGGGTTAACTCCTTCCCCTACCAACTAATTTTGTCGGCATGTTAAGCCAACGGATTAGTCGGGCGAGGTGAAGGGGGGCAGCTGTAGACCCCTAATTTTGCCGGTCTCTCAATAAAGGCTAAAGAGACTTCCTACAACAAAGACAAAGCTCGCTTGACATCTCAATAAAGTCCAAGAAGACTTCCTATATGAAGATAAAGCTTTAACGGGCGTTTATCGGCATCAAACAACGTTCGAATACAGAAAGGAAAGCTTCCCAGGGGTCCCAGAACACAAAGGCTGGCCAAAACAGGTCGAGACGGCCATCCCAAGGTCGAGACGGCCGTCCCAACCTTCCCTGGCCAAGTGGGACGGTCGTCCCAAGTGGGACTGCCAGTCCCAGCTTTCAGGTGGTCTCAGCTTTTGTAAAAGAGGCAGTTCGGACGGCCGTCCCAACCCAGACGCCCGTCCCAACCCAGAGGGCGTCCCAAATGTGCAGGAAGCAAAAAAACTATAAATAGGAGGCTCATTTGCCACTGTTACACACACCAGACAACTCCCAGTACTTGTCTATTCTCTTCCCTCTTCGAATGAACTCTCTGATTGCCTTAATAAGGTAACAATCAGTTAAGGAATCATATTCCAGCATTCGATTCTTCTGTAAAATTTAGTAGAGTCAATGTTGTATTCGGAGAGGAGAGTCTTTGTAGAGCGAAGGATTGCTAAAACGCATCCTCACGATTAAAGATTCGCAATACAAAGCTTGCTACGGAGGTTCTGTTCAATTCTCTTCTCTTTTACTGCTTTATTTATTGCTTTCTATATGCAATAGTAAATAAAGTCATGTAGATAACCATTTTTAACATTATGCAATAAAATAGGGTAAACGCGTAATTTCTCGTAATCTTTACTTAAATGAATTAATCCGTCATAGGGAACCCGAAAGGGGCGTTGTGGGGGTGCTAACACCTTCCCCACACGTAACTAACTCCCTTACCTAACTCTGGTTATAATGGCCAAGTTTGGTTTTTATTAAAATGAACGCCTTTTTATCCTTGTCCAATGTTTATGGTCAAAACATTGGTGGCGACTCCAAAAGAACCCTTTTTCGAAAACCTTGCTTTTATTAGAGGATAGTTCAGTTTTTGAGCACCTCGGAAGCAATAAACATAATTTTAACAAAAAACGCGAGTCTAAACCATCTTTTCGCGACCGCTCGCATAAACGTTCGAGATGTCCCTAGACGTCGGAACGGACGATGGTGACAATGATAAGGGCCAGGGTTTTGTTGAAGGCGACCCACTCTGCCCTTTCAGCCAGATAGGACAGGTGGTCTTCTAACATTGATACTTTCCAAGCCTGGGCGTTCCCCTTCCTTATCAAGGTACTCTGCTGGAATGGTAGCTGAATAAGGGCAGCGATCGGTGCTGCAGGAGTGTATGCCTCGTGGCGGACATGGACCCCGGCTGATTTGGGCCATTTCAACATGGTCTCATACTCCTCTAGGGTGGGCACCATGTCGAACTGCGGAAATTCGAAACATCGCAGATTGGAATTCCAGAAGTGGATTAGTGCCCTGAGGAACACCTGATCGACACAGATCTTCAACATGTCCAAAATCCGTCGATAGGATTTTTCAAAGTCAGCGCAGACCTTTGATGGCATTTCTGTGCTCAGCCGTTCCAACCTCTCAGTATGGAAACGGGGAATATCCACCTTCTTTGGCTGTCTACTAGTCCCCTCCATTTCTAAAACCAAAATGCATGTTTGATGAAAAGGATGCTTATTTGAATGAATGTGAGTGTTTTTATTTTCCTATCTATCATGTTTTTCTACATGATGTATGCTAATTGTGTATATTTTTTGAAGAATAAACTATATGAATGCTTTATGAGTGTAATATTTTTGGACCAGGTCTTATTTATGGAAACGAATTTTATTTTGATTTTTATTTGATGTTTATTTTATAGCCTTTTATCTCTTCTGTCCGAACTGCGTGGCTACTTAGCTTGCAAAGAACCTGAAACCAGGCTAGCTAAAAGGCAGACTGTCCGAGATAAAAATATGGCTTTATGTGAAAGAATAGTTAGCATCCCTTATCTCTTCTGTCGGAACTACATGGCTACTTAGCTTACAAAGAACCTGAAACCAGGCTAGCTAAAGGGTAGACTGTCCGAGATAAGGGTGTTTATTGTAAAAATATTTTTGCGATTTTTGTTTTGTTGTTTGTTTATGCTATGCAACAGACAAATGCAGCAAACATATGCACACACAATTTGATCATCCGCGAACAGGCAAGAATTCGTTTTTATCACGAGGTAGGGTTTTCCTGCAGAAAAGTGCATTGGCGAGGGTTGGTTCTAACTGTTCTCACCAGGCTAAGGCCCCCAAGGTGCCCCATTATAGGGTCCCCACTCTCCAGCCGTCCGACCATGCTTAGCACTAAGGCCATAGTCAGTCTTGTTGCCAAAAGAGGAAGGTTATCACCTTGAGTGGTGGTTTCCGATCACACTGGTGGGCTCAAGGCCCTCTCTAAAGCGAATCGTACCTGCCACCCACTCCCTATGGATTTCTCACTTGCCCCCGGGTATAGAGGGAACTGTAGTGTGCAAGGGTTTGTGTACAGTTTGTATTTCACACAATTGCGTAAGTATAAACAAGCAACAGTTATTAAAGCCAAACCGTAAAACATGTTATAATACAAGTTAAGGGCAAAAGCGTTATTTTCTTGGTTTATTTATTTTTAAGCCGACCCATCACTAAATGGGATCAACTCTCGAGGCTTCCCCAGTGGAGTCGCCATCTGTCGCTGCCGTAAAAAAAGAGAGGTGGTCAGAGCGACGCGATGGTTTCGACCCTTTTGCTTTCGCGTTTTTATGGGTGGTTACAACGCCTTTAAGTTGTCCGATAACCGGGCTAACCTAGGGGCGGGGTTTTCAAAAGGTCGTCTTTGGGTTGTCCGATAATCAGGCTAACCCAAGGACTAATTTTTTGAAGGGTTCTGTGGAGTCGCCACCGATGTTTTTACCGGAAACATCGGAAAAGGAGTTTAAAAGGCGTTGGTTTTCGAAAAAGCAACTTTGGTCATTAGAACCAGAGTTGGGTAAGGGAGTTAGTTACGTGTAAAGGAAGTGTTAGTTCCTTTACGACGCCCCTTTCAGGTTCCCTATGACAGGCCAGCTATTTTGTTAATAAATAAACCGGAAAAACACGCTTTTGCCCTTTTATTTGCAGAATTAAAATATTATGACTACATGGCCCTATTTATTGCGTAATTTAAATAGAGCGGTAAAAGTGGAGAGGGAGAATGTAAACCTCCGAAGCATGCTTCTTCTATTAATTCTCTTTAAATAAAGAGGGTGCTTTGCGGCAACCCTTCACTCTACAACGCCAGAAACCTCTCAAAACGCTCAAAAATCACTCTAAAGACACTAAAAAACTCCAGAAATGCGTCAGAGGGATTCTAGAGAGAGAAATCCTAGAGAGAAGGAGGAGAGAATGTTGTGTGGTGTGTGGAAATAAGGGGAGGGAGCCCCTATTTATAGGTTTTCGCGCCTGACAGTGGCGAGACCGCCGTCTCGCCATTCGCAGGTGGCGAGACCGCCGTTCTCGTCTGACAGGGTCGAGACCGCCGTCTCGCCAAACGAGACCGCCATCTCGTCCTTCGCAGGTGGCGAGACCGCCGTCTAGGAAAGCAAGACCGCCATCTCGCCATTCGCAGGTGGCGAGACCGCCGTCCCGTCTCGCCATTTGCATGAGGCGAGACGACGGTCTCGATTTTGAGACGGCGGTCTCATCCCGAAAAAGGCGAGAAACCTTATTTTTGTGCCGAAAATCCTTCCTATCCTAGTATGGGGCCTAATAGTCTCTCCTAGTGGCTTTTTAGGCTTCATCCATCTTTGAATAGGAGGTCTTCTACTCTTTATTTGGAGGTCGGGCAAGATTTGGGGTCTACAGCTGCCCCCCTTTACCCGACCAGTCGACTGTCGGCCTTTTGTGCCCAGGTGATCGACTAGAGGGTAAAGGAGTTGACCCTCTTTCCCGGTTGCCTGTCAGATGCTCCGTCTTTGCGGCGGATGATCCTCTGAGGAAATTTTGTGCGCTTCCGGGATGCTCCTTTGACGCGGTAGCCGACCCCTTCGGCTGATGAGTATGAACCCCCATCTGGTTTGACGAGTATGAACCCTCGCCCGGTAAGCCCCCTTTTGTAAGGCCCGATGAGTATACACCTCCATTTGGTGTTTGACGAGTATGAACCCCCGTCTGGTAAGCCCCCTTTTGTAAGGCCTGATGAGTACACACCCCCATCTGGTGTTAAGCCTCCGGATGCTCCATCTTGCGGTAGCTGATCCTTTGGCCGTGGTGGCGGCTTACTGCTCTAGCTCATGCGCCGGCGTGAAACCTTGGGACGCTCCTTCGACGTGGTAGCTGACCCCTTGGTTGACGAGTACGAACCCTCATCTGGTTTGGTGCCTCTGGATGCCCCTTCTTGCGGTAGCTGATCCTTTGGCTATGGTGGCGGCTTACTGCTCTAGCTCATGCGCCGGTCAGGCACTCCTTGGGGAGTGATTTCTGTGTCAGTAAATGTACTTGGACCTTTCTGAATGGTCATCCGGGTTGTGCCGGGGATAGCGCGGAGCCCCTCATCAGCGTGGGCAGCATGGTGGCTCCTGTGAGCTCATGCCACATTTCGGCGGCAGTGAGGTTGGTGGGCCGGGAGCAGATGGCCTCACGGTATCCCTGGGTCGTTGTGTCCTCGGGCCGGACGAACCCGATGACCATGTTGAACTCGTCGAGGGTGGTGGTCTGGTATCTTCCACCCATGAAATAGGTCACCATCTTAGTGGGTTGTAGGCCCGGGACCGTGGAGGGGACCTCGGAGTAGGAGACAGAGGCTAAGAATTCCAGTACCGCTTGTGGGTACACATGTGTAGGTGGTGGTTGCAGCAGAAAGCCCCACCCGATGTTGTCTATGTGGGCTCGGACGTCGTCCTCCCACCCAAATTCAGCCAGGATGCTGAAGCCAAGTCTGAGCATCGGGTGCCACGGATAAGTCCGGATGTTGTCGAGGCGGGCCTGGTGCTGTGGCGACAACTGAGAGGGATCCTGGGGCGGCGGTGTCGTAGAACTGCTGGCACCGGCAGTGCTCCTTCTCTTTCTGGAGGCGCTTCTACCAAACATGTTGACTAGGGGGGTGCTTGGGAGTTCAAAATCTGAGAAATGGAGGTTTTGGAGGCAAGGAGAGTTGTGAAGAACCCCCCAAGCGCGCCCCCTATATATAGCAAATTTTTCCAGTTCGAGACCACCGTCTGGGCAGGCGAGACGGCGGTCTCGAGTCTCCTTCAAGCCGAGACGGCGGTCTGGGTCATTGAGACGGCGGTCTCGATTTTGGCTAAGTCGAGACAGCAGTCTCGTCTTGTCGGGGGACCGAGATGGTGGTCTGGACGACCCAGACGGCGGTCTCGAATTTCTGTTTTTTTTTTTTTTTTTTAAGAGAAAATAAGACCTGGTTAAAAAACATTTTTATGCATGCAATGTTTTCATGTTTGATGTCCTATAATGCCTATTTTGATTAAATTTTCAGAAGGATTTAACCGACGTGTCTTGTAGCGCCGAGTTCCCTCTGATCTGTGCTTTCGTACTTGTTGTACCATGCTGGACTTTTTGTGACCGAAGAGTCATTTTGTTTTTCTTCTTTTCTTCCTCTTTTCCCTTCTTTTTTTTTTTCTTCTTCTTTTTTTTTCTTTTGCAGCACACTCTTTGTCATGTAGTGCCCCTTTTTCCTCGCTTTAGGGATTTCAATCCTCTTGTTGACTATACGCCTCCATATTCCCAAATTAATTAATAGAATATTGATGTGAGGGTCAAGAGAAAAGAAACAAAGAGGCAAATTTCAATGGCTTGTGTTTTAGAGGGTTAATTTTTATTGATAGAGCTTTTGTAAGCATGGTTGGCTAGGGTTAGGCTTAGGTGTTTGAGCTTTTGTCTAAGCAAACAGTTTCCTTTCTTTTTGTATTTGCGCTTTTTGGTTTTGTTCCTATTGCTTTTTAATGGCTAGCTGATTTCCCTAGATCGCCCTTTGGGTTTTCAAACTAGGATATTGTGCTTGGCCCTAACTTTTGTCTAGGTTCCCTCTTTTTGTAATTTTTGGAGAATCCTAGCGGACCTTATTTTGTAACCCTAACTTTTGCCTAGGCTACCCTTTAATGTTGTTCGGGTATCCTACCGGGTTGACCCTATCTTTAACGTAGCCCCCTTAGTGGGTTTCCTACCAGGTAATTTTGCCCTTTTCTTTGGCCTTTGGCTTCTCTGGGCTTTTCTCTCTTTTTTTTTTGTTTTTGTTTTTGTGTATTTATTTTTATTCACAATATTGGCGAAGCATGACTTTCTTTATGGATGAGGTGAAGTCTTATTTTTATGTGCTTCTAATCAACTAGCTTGACTATAATAGCAATGGTAAATGTTGATTATTTGAATGCGCTTTTTATTCTTCTTCTTTTTTCGTTTACTTAGACAGGGTTATTTATGTGGTCTAGTCAGAAATGGAAAGAAGAGAAGCAGATAGTAAGAATCATTCTTTATTAATTAATAAGGGAATATGTGCCCTGAAATGCCTGGGGGTCCGGCTAGCCCCGGGGGATAATCTCTAACAATCCTGGGGTTTACATTCCTTAAACGAAGAAAAAGTTTCCTAATGACTAAGGTGGCTCTTGACGCTTGCACCCCTCCACTTCGAAAAATTTGCTTGAGTGTGCGGAGGGGAGACTTCCCTTTTCTTCTTTCTGCCCGGCCCTTAGTAGGGTCATATCCTCAGCCATACTTGCAGGGATTATCTTTGAATTCTGGGGGTCCCTCATGCCTTGGGAATCTGCCCCTAGTCCTTGGCCAGGATGGTAACCATCCTTTAACATCATGCGGGCTACCTTTGTATTTTTGGGAAGTCGCTCTATGTTGGCAATTTCGAGCGCTTGAAAAGATGTTTCAAGGGCCTCTTCAGCCGCATCCACATAAGGTTGGGTGGACGGTCCACTGATCAGGATATCGTCTTCTGCTTGGACCGTGACCAATTTGTCGTCCACTATGAACTTGACTTTTTGGTGGAGCGTTGAAAGTACTGCCTTAGCGTCATGAATCCAAGGCCTGCCGAGGAGACAGCTATATGCTGGAGTAATATCCATGACATGGAAATTGACGTTGAAGGTAGTGGGCCCGACTTGAATTGGCAAGTTAACTTCTCCCACTACTTCTCGTTTAGATCCGTCGAAGGCTTGAACGATGGTGCTGCTTGGGCGCAGACGGGTCCCTTGGATAGTCACCTTGTCTAGTGTGCACTTGGGCAACACGTTCAAGGATGACCCGTTATCCACAAGAACTTTGGCGATGAGGTATTCCTTGCACTTGACTGAGATGTGCAAGGGCTTGTTATGGTTTGACCCCTCGAGGGGGAGTTCTTCCTCTGTGAAGGTGAGGTGATCGCTTGCTGTGATGTGACCAACGATCCTCTCGACCTTTTCTTGGGATATTGTATGAGGTACATGTGTCTCGCTCAAGACCTTCAGCAGGGCATTTCTATGCGGTTCCGAGCTCAATATTAAAGATAATAATGTTATCTTTGCAGGTGTGCGATTGAGCTGGTCTATAATGGAATACTCACTTTGCCTTATGAACTAGAGTAATTCCTCTGTCTCCTCCTTGGATTCCTTATTTTCTTTTTCTTCTTCGGTCTTTTTATATTTTCCTTTATTTTTGAGGACATCTTCCTGTGTGTCCTTGGGGGAGTAGACTCTTCCACTTCTAGTCATGCCCCCAATACCGGCTATGTTTGTTATTTCTTCTTTTATTGGTGGAGATTCTCCATATCTCCACGGTACAACTTTATTCGATTTCGTAGGGGAAAGGACGTGGCATAAATAGTCGCACTGGTGTCCTTGCCCCCTCTTCTTTGTTCTTGAGGACCAACGGTCGAGGCTTATTTTCCTCTTGCGGTGAGTCGACCGTTGGGGTAAGCTTTATTAGGAGTGACTTTCTCTCCATTCTTCTGATTTAGAAGACGTGTTAGTTAATCCTTCCTTTTTATTATCTTATTTATTAAGCATGAAGGAGGGGAAATTAAATATGCAAATGAATGTTTATGCATGCAAGTAGACAGTCATTTCAATAAAGAAGATTTTATTTATTCGACAGAAGGTGTACATTCCCCTATTCTATACTGCGAAACAACTTTTGGCAAAAACGGAAAACCTTAAAGAAACCCACAGGCGGGTCTTGATCCCTCTGTAGTTCTCTCTCAGCTTCCCGGACGTGACGAGCAAGTGCTTCGCTTTGTTTTCGGACCGCCTGGCTCATGTCTTCACTGTACTTCTGAGCCTCTTTGATCTTCGCCTCTTGATGAACGACCAAGGCTTGTAGTTCATCGAGCTTTTCAACGACTCGGTCTTTCTCTTGTAGTAGCTGGCCGTACTGAGCTAGCCCATCTCTTTCTTTGCAGCGTAGCTCAGCGAGACTTTTGTTGAGTCTCCGGTTGGCTTCTCACTCTTGGCGGATATCTAACCGAGTCTTGGTGAGCTATTGCGACAACTCCTTGATCGTTTGAGCCTGCTTTGATGATTTGGCCCCAAGGCGTGCTGACTTGGTGGTTATTTCTTGAAGTCGGCTATCCGAACTGGTTCTGGCAGTTTTGGATGCTCGGATAGCTTGCTCGTTGAAGTCAGCACACTGGTCCTTGAGGCGCTTTATTTCATGATCCTTTTTCTTGCCTTGCCTTTGCAGACCGTCAATGGTGAGGATGGATGCTTGCTCTCTTTCCTCAAGGGCCCTCATCTGGGCTCCCATGATTTCCATCCTCTGGGTCAAGGCATCAATTTGAGCTTGCAGCCCTTCATTATTGGCGCTTGTAGTGGGTGTGGTGGATGGTTGAGCCATCCCTCTTTTCTTTCTCCACGCCTCGTAGTCACTGGTGACAACCACCCGAGCTTTTCCTAGCTCTCTGTCTCCCATATAGATTGGCCTCTCCCATGCTTTTCTCACAGCTAGTGAGTTGGCGATTGTGCACGGGTCTCCAAAGAAACACAGTCCTCCGAGTTCTCCCCGAGAGATAGTAGTTTGGGTCCTCATGAGCTGCCTCATAGCTACTCTAGGTGAGTAGGCTATGCAACCCCTGAGTCCTATCAAGGGTACGCTCGGATAGTCCCCGCATCTGATGAGAACTGGGTCGGGTCGAAACCAAGGGTAGACCCAGGATAAACTGTTGGCGTCCTTTCGTTCCCACTCGTCCCTCCATTCTGAAGTCAGGCATCGTTGGAAGGGATCTTGGAGAAGCTTCTTAAAGGGTCGGGGAATATCCCCATGTGGCTGGAGGCGTAAAGGTGCGTGGCACTCCACACACAAATAGTAATGAAGAGCAGCAGCGGAGTATTTTTCCTTGCTTCTGGTGGCAGAATTCCACCGAGAGCAAGGTGTCGGCAAGGATTGCAGGCAGGGGACTTTTTGAGTTCACGTCCCAGGCGAAGAAGGCGTCCATGACGGCCTGATCTACTGTGTTGAAGTGGAAGGGGAACAAGATCGTTCCAAAAATGATAAGGGCCAGGGTTTTGTTGAAGGGGACCCACTCTGCCCTTTCAGCCAGATAGGACAGGTGGTCTTCTAACATTGATACTTTCCAACCCTGAGCGTTCCCCTTCCTTATCAGGGTACTCTGCCGGAATGGTAGCTGAATAAGGGCAGCGACCGGTGCTGCAGGAGTGTATGCCTCGTGGCGGACATGGACCTCGACTGATTTGGGCCATTTCAACATGGTCTCATACTCCTCTAGGGTGGGCACCATGTCGAACTGCGGAAATTCGAAACATCGCAGATTGGAATTCCAGAAGTGGATTAGTGCCCTGAGGAACACCTGATCGACACAGATCTTCAGCAAGTCCAAAATCTGTCCATAGGATTTTTCAAAGTCAGCGCGAACCTCTGATGGAATTGCCGCACTCAGCCGTTCCAACCTCTCAGTATGGAAACGGGGAATATCCACCTTCTTTGGCTGTCTACTAGTCCCCTCCATTTCTAAAACCAAAATGCATGTGTGATGAAAAGGATGCTTATTTGAATGAATGTGAGTGTTTTTATTTTCCTATCTATCATGTTTTTCTACATGATGTATGTTAATTGTGTATATTTTTTGAAGAATAAACTATATGAATGCTTTATGAGTATAATATTTTTGGACCAGGTCTTATTTATGGAAACAAATTTTATTTTGATTTTTATTTGATGTTTATTTTATAGCCTTTTATCTCTTCTGTCCGAACTGCGTGGCTACTTAGCTTGCAAAGAACCTGAAACCAGGCTAGCTAAAAGGCAGACTGTCCGAGATAAAAATATGGCTTTATGTGAAAGAATAGTTAGCGTCCCTTATCTCTTCTGTCGGAACTACGTGGCTACTTAGCTTACAAAGAACCTGAAACCAGGCTAGCTAAAAGGTAGACTGTTCGAGATAAGGGTGTTTATTGTAAAAATATTTTTGTGATTTTTGTTTTGTTGTTTGTTTATGCTATGCAACAGACAAATGCAGCAAACATATGCACACACAATTTGATCATCCGCGAACAGGCAAGAATTCGTTTTTATCACGAGGTAGGGTTTTCCTGCAGAAAAGTGCATTGGCGAGGGTTGGTTCTAACTGTTCTCACCAGGCTAAGGCCCCCAAGGTGCCCCCATTATAGGGTCCCCACTCTCCAGCCGTCCGACCATGCTTAGCACTAAGGCCATAGTCATTCTTGTTGCCAAAAGAGGAAGGTTATCACCTTGAGTGGTGGTTTCCGATCACACTGGTGGGCTCAAGGCCCTCACTACAGCGAACCGTACCTGCCACCCACTCCCTATGGATTTCTCACTTGCCCCTGGGTATAGAGGGAACTGTAGTGTGCAAGGGTTTGTGTACAGTTTGTATTTCACACAATTGCGTAAGTATAAACAAGCAATAGTTATTAAAGCCAAACCATAAAACATGTTATAATACAAGTTAAGGGCAAAAGCGTTATTTTCTTGGTTTATTTATTTTTAAGCCGGCCCATCACTAAATGGGATCAACTCTCGAGGCTTCCCCAATGGAGTCGCCATCTATCGCCACCGTAAAAAAAGAGAGGCATTCGGAGCGACACGATGGTTTCGACCCTCTTGCTTTCGCGTTTTTTATGGGTGGTTACAACGCCTTTAGGTTGTCCGATAATTGGGCTAACCTAGGTGCGAGGTTTTCGAAAGAGATTCCCAAGGAATAAGGGAACCTCCAGAATTCAAAGATAACTCCTTTAAGTACGGCCTAGGATATGACCCTACAAAGGGCCGAGCAGAAGGAAGAAAAGGGAAGTCTTCCCTCCGCACACTCAAGCAGATGTTCCGAAGCGGAGGGACACAAGCATCACGAGCAACCCTAGTCATTAGGAGTTCTTTTTCTTTTCTTAAGGGATGCCAACCCAGTAATTGTTAGAGATTATCCCCCGGGGCTAGCCCGACCCCCGGGCATCTTTTGGCCACATATTCCCTTACTAATTAATAAAGAATACATTTCTTACCATTTTCTTCTTTTCGTGTTATTTCATGTCTAGACCTCATAATAACCATGTTTAAGAAAACGAAAAAAGAGGAAGAAGAAAAGTGCGTCCAAATAATCAAAAACGCGCCATCACCATAATAATCAAGTTGATTGATTAGAAACACAGAATAAGGTTTTACCTCATTATAATAAAGTCATATTTCGCCAATATTGTGCAAAAATAAAAGAGAGAAAAAGTCTATAGAAGCCGAAGGCCAAAAAAGAAAGGGCAAAGTACCTGGTAGGAAACCCACTAAGGGGGCTACGTAGAAATTAGGGTCAACCCGCTAGGAGACCTGAACAAAAATAAAGGGTATGTCGCTGCCGTCCGTTCCAACGTCTAGGGACATCTCGAACGTTTATGCGAGCGGTCGTGAAAAGATGGTTTAGACTCGCGTTTTTTGTTAAAATATGTTCATTGCTTCCGAGGTGCTCAACAACTGAACTATCCTCTAATTGAAGCAAGGTTTTCGAAAAGGGGTTCTTATGGAGTCGCCACCAATGTTTTGACCATAAACATTGGAAAAGGCGTTGATTTTAATAAAAACCAAACTTGCCCATTATAACCAGAGTTAGGTAAGGGAGTTAGTTACGTGTGGGGAAGGTGTTAGCACCCCACACCGCCCCTTTCGGGTTCCCTATGACGGATTAATTCATTTAAGTGAAGATTATAAGAAATTACGCGATTACCCTATTTTATTGCATAATATTTAAGTGTCGCCGCCGTCCGTTCCGACGTCTAGGGACATCTCGAACGTTTATGCGAGCGGTTGCGGAAAGATGGTTTAGACTCGCATTTTATGTTTAAAATATGTTCATTGCTCCCGAGGTGCTCAACAACTGAACTATCCTCTAATAGAAGCAAGGTTTTCGAAAAAAGGGGTTCTTTTGGAGTCGCCACCAATGTATTGACCTTAAACATTGGAAAAGGAAAAAGATGTTGATTTTAATAAAAACCGCACTTGGCCATTATAACCAGAGTTGGGTAAGGGAGTTAGTTTCGTGTGGGGAAGGTGTTAGCACCCCACAACGCCCCTTTCGGGTTCCCTATGACGGATTAATTCATTTGAGTAAAGATTACAAGAAATTACGCTATTACCCTATTTTATTCATACAATATTTAAATATGACTATCTACATGATTTTATTTACATTTCATATATAAAGCAGTAAATAAAGCAGTAAAAAAAAGAAGAGAATTGGAAAGAACCTCTGTAGCAAGCTTTGTATTGTAACTCTTTTACAATAAGGACGCGTTTCGGCAGTCCCTCGCTCTACAACGACTTTCCTCACGAATAAACTCGACTCGACTAAAATTTTATAGAAGAATCGAATGCCGGAATATAATTCCTTAACTGATTGTTACCTATTTAAGGCAATCAGAAAGATCATTCGAAAGAGGGAGAGAAGTAGACAAGTGCTCTGAGTTGTCTGGAGTGTGGAAAATGAGCAAATGAGCCTCCTATTTATAGTTTTCGCAGCCTGGCACCTTGGGACGGCCGTCCGGGACTCAGAAAATAGGGATGAGCGTCTCAGGGAGTTGGACGACCGTCTGGACTTTGGGACGACCGTCCCATTTGAATTTCTGGCTTGGGACGGGCGTCTCACTTGTCCTAGGAAGTTTGGGATGGCCGTCCCACATTTGGGGCGGCTGTCTCAACTTGTTCTGGCCTGTTTTTGTGTTCTGGGACCCTCGGGAAGCTTTCCTTGCTATTTTTGGACGTTGGTTGATGCCGATAGATGTCCATTGAAGCTTTATCTTCATATAGGAAGTCTTCTTGACCCTTATTGAGATGCCGGACAAACTTTTATCTTCGTTATAGGAGGTCTCTTTGGCCTTTATCGAGAAATTAGATGAACTCCGTGTTGTTGTAGGAGGTCTTCTTGGTTTTTATTGAGAAGCTGGGCGAACTTTATCTTCGTGTGACGTTTCCCTAGCTTTTATTTGAGAGACCGGGCAAAATTAGGGGTCTACACCTGCCCCCCCTTCACCTGTCTGACTAATTTGTTGGTTTAATATACCAACAAAATTAGTTGGCAAGGGAAGGAGTTAACCCTTTTGCCCGGTTATCCTTCGGATGCTGCTCCTTTGCTAGATTCTTGAGGATGCTTACTTCCGAGGTGTTCAACACTGAACTATCCTCTAATAGAAGCAAGGTCTGTACAACCCACTTTTTTTTTTTGAAATGCTCTGGTGAGTATTTTACTCTACCTGATGCATTTTCCTAGGTTTTTTATCGAGAAATTAGATGAACTCCGTGTTGTTGTAGGAGGTCTTCTTGGTTTTTATTGAGAAGCTGGGCGAACTTTATCTTCATGTGACGTTTCCCTAGCTTTTATTTGAGAGACCGGGCAAAATTAGGGGTCTACACCTGCCCCCCCTTCACCTGTCTGACTAATTTGTTTGTTTGATATACCAACAAAATTAGTTGGCAAGGGAAGGAGTTAACCCTTTTGCTCGGTTATCCTTCGGATGCTGCTCCTTTGCTAGATTCTTGAGGATGCTTACTTCCGAGGTGTTCAACACTGAACTATCCTCTAATAGAAGCAAGGTCTGTACAACCCACTTTTTTTTTTTGAAATGCTCTGGTGAGTATTTTACTCTACCTGATGCATTTTCCTAGGTTTTTTGATGAGTATCTACCCTCATCTGGTATAAACCTTATTTTATAAGGCTTTGGTGGGTTTCTATCCCCACTTGGTACGAATCTGCATCTTGACAGACTCTAGTGGTTTTTACACCTCCACTTGGTGCGAATCTGCATCTTGACAGATTCTAGTGGTTTTTACACCCCCACTTGGTGCGAATCTGCATCTTGACAGACTCTAGTGGTTTTTACACCCCCACTTGGTGCGAATCTGCATCTTGACAGACTCTAGTGGTTTTTACACCCCCACTTGGTGCGAATCTGCATCTTGACAGACTCTAGTGGTTTTTACACCCCCACTTGGCGCGAATCTGCATCTTGACAGACTCTAGTGGTTTTTACACCCCCACTTGGTGCGAATCTGCATCTTGACATACTCTAGTGGTTTTTACACCCCCACTTGGCGCGAATCTGCATCTTGACAGACTCTAGTGGTTTTTACACCCCCACTTGGTGCGAATCTGCATCTTGACAGACTCTAGTGGATGTATTCTTTGGTAGTCCATCCTATGGTCATCTGGTTTTGGAGATGTGTTTGGCGGCTTATTGTCTTTGATCATGCGCCTATTCCATGGGGAATGATTTGATTTTTCTTTTTGACTTTTCTGTTTTTAGTCATCCGGTTTTACTGGGGATTTCATTGTTTTAGCTTTTAGCCATCCGACTTTGCCGGGGATTTCATTGTTTTGGCTTTTTCTTTTACCCATCCGGTCTTGGTCGGGTATTCTTTGTTTTTGGCTTTTTAGCCATCCGATCTTGGTCGGGGATTCTTTGTTTTTGGCTTTTTAGCCCGCCGGTTTTTGGCTTTTTAGCCCTCCGGTCTTGGCTGGGGATTCTTTGTTTTTGGCTTTTTAGCCATCCGGTCTTGGCCTGGGATTCTTTGTTAATTGCCTCTTTTTTAGGCGGGAATCCACTAGGGATTTGTTGATTTTTGTCGATTGTGCCTCTTGATTAGGCGGATGCTTCACTAGTGGTGAAGGCTTTATACCTTGTTGTTTTTCACCTCTGCGTAGGATGATGTTCCACTTAAGGATATTTGCTCTTGATAATACCTCTGAGTAGGAAGGTGCTTTATTGAAAGCTTTGTGCTTTGGACTTGTATTACCTCTTGCATGGGTTGACTTCCCATGTCTTGGGGATGTGACGGAGTCCTGGCTCCTGGATTTGTGAGGCTCTTCATTGAGCGGGGTGAAGATATTTTCTTCTTTTTTCTTTCTTTTTGTAGACTTTTCTTGATATACTCTTTTTGGGGATTTTCATGCGGCCTTTCTCTGTAGTGGCCTCCGTTAGGGGATGAAAAGTTTTTTCTTTCTTTTTCCTTTTTGTTGCCCCCTGGTGATGTGGAGGATTTGACTCCGTATTTTCTTTGATGGACTCTTGTGTAGTCCTTATTCTCCTTTGGGGAATGAAGTGGAGATCCTTGTGCTCGATGACTCATGTGGCGATGTAGCTGAGTCGCGAGATAGTCTTTTTGTTTTGCTTCTGGAGTAGGCAAGGATCCTCTTGGGGATGACCGAGCCTTTCCATTGGCTTTTTCATTTTGATGGTTTCCTTCTTCCTTGGATGGAAGGATGTTGATTAGAGCTATTTTCTTTGAAGCTCTTTATTTTGCTGAAATGGTTTTGATTTCGCCTTTTTCTTTCGTGATCTTGATCTTTATCGTGAGTTTTTTTGAAATCTGGATTTTTAATATATCACGTGTGCCTTTTTAATCTTGTACACGTGGGCTTTTTGGAATGTAAACAGAAATAACAACTTTTATTCATTACTTCGCTTTTTTGTGGTACATTCAAGCATTTTCAAAATACTAAAGCTATTTAAAAAACTACTCCTAATCATCTGCCTCTGGGCTGGAATGGGAGGATGGTGCTGGTGAAGGAATGCGGCAGAGCAAGCGGCGCTGGAACCTCGCCTGAGTCTGGACCAAACTCTCTATCTGGCGGCCCGTCCTGTCCTGCCTCATGGTCAGCTGGCTGAACTGCTGTCTCATGAACTGGAACTGCCCTTCCATGTAGGCATGCTCGTCATCCAAGCATCGATATAGGCCGGCATAGTCAGGATCATATGACTGCTGCTGGGATTCTGAGGTCGCAGGGATGTCTTGTGGTGTGTTAAAATCTCGCATATCCATCGAGATTGAGATGATTGGGTTTAAGATAAACCCTGATCCTTGCCTGCTGAGGATGTTCATGTGGGTCAACATCCCGCCGTTGATCGGCTCTGGTTGGAGGCTAGCCGGGATGTCTTCTCCGTCGGTACATCCCCAATATTCAGCTAGAGGGGTGAGAAAGGGAGCTATCATGATGGCTCCTGCTGGACCACGAGTTCCGTAGTCCTTAATAGCTTTCAGAAAAGCATAGTCGGGGTTGCACCTATGCCCCTGATGCATGCAGTAGACGATGAAAAGGTCAGCTAGTGTTACCTTCCCTTGGCTCTCTTTCCAGCTATGTATGGTCCCGGCTAGCAGCTTATGGCATATGCGAAGCAGGGGAGAGAATGATGCCCCTTTCAAGTGTGTTGGCAGGGTATGGGTTCCAGTAACCTCTTTCCACATGCTGGTGGTGGTGAGGGCAGTTGGCTTCTCAAAATACGCCGCTCTATATTCTGGCGTCCTGGTGTCTGCCCGTTGGCAGAAGCCCATGATGACATTGAAGTCATCTAGGAAAGTGGTCCGGTAGGCCCCATCCATCCAGTAGGAGACGGCTTGAGTAGGCGGCACTCCAGGCATTGTGGACGGCATTTCAGCCAGACTGACCGAAGCAAGGAATTCCAGCGTAGCAGTACGGTGGATCCGGGTAGGTGGCTCGCGGAGCAGAAAGTCCCACCCTATGTTGTGGATGAACCTTCTGACATCTTGATCCCAGCCAAACATAGCTAGGATTTCAAAGTCCAAACGTAGCATGGGATACCAGGAGAATTGCTGGATATTTGCCAATCGTTGTTGATGTGGCTCTGCCAGCAAATTGTTGGTAACAGTAGTTCCTCTGGCAGCGGTTCTAGTGCGCTTTCTCCTGGATGAGGCTTCTCCACGTTCCATTGTATGCTCCGATCACTTAAGAAGGCTAGGAGTGTGTAGAGAGGGAGGAAAAGAAAAATAGGAATCTTGGAATGAGGTACCCAAGCACAACCCCGCGCCCCACATATATAGGCAACGCTGGAGGTTTGGGACGGCCGTCTGGGCTGGGACGACCGTCTCAATTGAATTTTCTGCATTAAGGCCACCAACTGAAACGTGGGACGGCCGTCTCACCTGGGACGCGCGTCCCAATTGAATTTGGACCACTTGGGACGGCAGTCTCGACTTTGGGACGGCCATCTCGAGCTTCTTGAGTTGGTTTTTTGTTTTTTTGAGTTAATTTTCGTGTTTTTTGATGAAACTGAAGATAGGATTCCCTTCATTTATGCTTTAATGCATGTAATGTTTCATGATATGCATCCTATGATCTATTTCAGTTAATATTTCGAAAGTTTTAATTGATGTGCTTTGACTTCGGGCACATTCTTGCTGTTGTGCCTTTATGTCATCTTGTTTCTTGATCAATAAGCTAAGCCGTACTGATTTGCCGTCATGGACCTTTCTTGCTATAGCCGAAGAACAATTCTTTTGTTCATAGGGAAACTGCCATATCAAAGCCCTCCTTCCTTTCCTTAGGGATTTCAACCTTCCTATTGATCACTATGTTTCCACATTCCCCTTTATTACTTGAATGCTTTATAGTGAAATGGTCAAGAGAAGAGAAAGAAAAGGATTTACAACAAAGGCTTGTGTTTTAGAGGGACATTTTTTGTAATAGAGGTTTTTTTGTAAGAATGGCTAGCCAGGGTTTGAAAGTGATCCTAGCAAAGATCTCATTGATTTGATGAAGTCAAAGATAAAGTCAAGGGTCAACTCTGCAGCAGTCAAACAAGTCACTCAGAACAAAGGAGCTGAAGACTTAGTGTGTCTTAACAGAAAGCTTAGGTAAAACCACCTTACCTTTTCCACTGCATAAAGCTTCTTCACTCATCTTGCAAAATGCCTCAAAAACAGTTTTTAACAAATCAAAAACAAAAGCATTTTGGCAAAGAATTTTCTTAAACAAGTTATTAACTGATACAGGTTTGAAAGAATCAATTTAAAACACTTAGAATGTTTTAAAAAGTGTTTTTACAATATTTTAATCGATACAAACTTCTTTTAATCGATTAAAACTCTTTATGACCGATTAGAATTCGAATATAATAGGTCAGAATGCAATATAATCGATCAGATCTTAAATATGCGCGATCAGAATTATTTTAATCGATTAAAACACGTTTCAATCGATTAAAATCACTTTGGATGTCAGTATGATCGATCAGAATGAGATTATGACCGATCAGAGTTGGTTATGATCGATCAGAATTGAATTATGACCGATCAGACTTATTTCAATCGATTAAAACGCATTTCAATCGATTAGAATAACTTAGAAAATCTTTTCAATCGATTAAAACGAACTTTCAATCGATTAAAATGACTTGAAAATATATGTGCAGATTTTCAATCGATTGAAACGACTTTATATCAGCTAAAATAACTTGGAAAGTTTTATAAGAAGGTTTTTAAACAAATCAATCGATTAATACGCGATTCAATCGATTGTTTTATACTTAGAAAATGTTTGTAAAACGTTTTAACTGATATAAACATGGTTGTATCAACTAAAACATTTTCTGTTAAAGATCAAGAATGCATTAATGGGTTGAAAGGACTTTTAACAGATTATAACGGCTATTTCAACAGATTAAAACAAACTTTCAACAGATTAATTAATGCAGCAGATTTGAAAATACTCTTTTATAAACAGATTTGCTTGAAACTTTGAGATAGAGATCACATATCAGTTTTGACACAATTCAAGCAATCAATACAAGCAACTATTAGCATTTTTCAAGAAAGATACACAACTGTTTTTGTGAACTTCTTTTGAAATCTTTCTTGAGGCACTTTGCATTTCTTTGAAGAAGAAACTGACTGTGGATTGGTGTAATCCGGTTTGAGCTTTCTTTGTTTCTTCTTTTAAATTTCTATTCATTCATTTGTACTTGTTTTGTACCTGGAATTTGGGTACAAGTTTTCTGCAGCTGTGTAGAGGTTGTAGAAGTTTCCAGGAACTGGAATTTGGTTCTTGGTGGGAAGGTTGTAAGCAAGAGCTGGAATTTGGTTCTTGTGTGTGGTGCCTGGAATTTGGGCATCTGGTTTCTCTGCTAGCTGGAATTTGGTTGCAGAGGTTTCCAAGAGCTGGAATTTGGTTCTTGGTGGAGAGTTAGAATAGGTGTAAGAGGGTGAGTCTCGTAAAACATCTATTCTAGTGGAACCCAGCTGGAATTTGGCTGGAGTCCGGACGTAGCCCTGGTATTGGGTGAACCAGTATAAAATTACCGGTGAAATCTTTCCTAACCTTTCTCTCTTTAATTTCTGCTGCTGCACTTAAACTGTTTGATTGCTTTGTGATTTGTGAATTGATAAGTAATCTTAATTTTCGAATTAGATAATCTGTGTATTGCGAAAAACTTTCAAAAATCAATTCACCCCCCCTCTTGATTTAAAACTACTTTTCTAACAATTGGCATCAGAGCGAGGTGCTTGAAAGTTAATCAAGTTACTTCGATCCATGGAATTTTCTGAGGGAGCGTGCATTGATAGACCTCCACTGTTGAGTGGAACAGATTACCTATATTGGAAAATAAGGATGAAAATCTTCATTGAATCTGTTAGTATAAATGCTTGGAATGTTATTGAACAGGAAACTGATATTGCTAACAGAATCCAAGATGATTGTATTGCCAAGAATATCATCTTATCCGCCCTTAACAGAGATGATCTTTTCAGGATTGCACACTGCCAAACTGCTGCACAAATGTGGAAGATCCTTGAAAAGACCTATGAAGAAGCACCAGAAATATGCTTGATGGTCAACTCTGGAATCATCAAATACCAGTGTAAGTTCTGAATCTATAAACTATAGCTCATTACAAGATGCTTTCTTTGAAATACATGAAGTAGCAAAGAAATTAGAAACTGAAAACAGAAAATTGAAAAGCATGAATAGGTTACTAGAAAACAAGATCATTATTCTTGAAAAGAAAATAATTGATGAAGAAAAGTTAGAATTAGAAAATAATACCTGATTGCATGTGTAATGTTGAAGATTGCAAAAACTGTCCTGAGTTACAGAAACAAGTATCATACCTAGTAAAAACTTCATCTAAATTAGCACAAGGAAAGAATAATCTTGATAAGATACTTGATTCCCAAAAGTTAGTTATTGAACGTGGTGGTATAGGTTATACACCAGCCATTGGAAAGAAAACCAGAGCATTCAAAAATTATTTTGCATATAGTAAAACAGTTTCATCTCCATTTATCAAATGTTTTTACTTGCATGAAGAAAGGGCATTCTGTTAAATATTGCAGAATCAAAAAGTATGCCATTCCTAAAGGAAGAATGAAATGGGTTCCAAAGATTAATTCTTTTCAAATAACATGATCAGGACCCAATAATTATAAAGGGTACCAGAAAAATACTTAATTGTTTTGCAGGAACAAGTCTGGGAATCCCTTGAAGATCAGAGCTGCGAAACCAGGTTCTGTGTATTTAAATTAATTGTTTTAATTGATATAAATCAATATTAATCGATTAAAATAACTTACTCGATATCTGTCGTACCATTTTAATCGATTGAAATATCGAAATAATCGATTAAACTGATCTCAGGATTTTGGTTTAATTGTTTTAATCGATTGTAATATCTGTATATCAACTAAAAACACTTAGGTATCAAAATAATCGATTCATTTACGTTTTAATCGATTTAAATTCTGGTGTCATGTTATTGATTTCATTCTGTATTAAACTAATCGATCCTTTTATAAAACAAATCGATTAATTCACTGTAGATGTTTTCAACTCTAATGACAAGAATCAAATTAATAGATAATGAGTTGATTAATCAATTGATTAGGATCTGTAAACAAGACTTATAACATCTAATTGAAGTTTGACAGGGAAATTCAAAACAAAAACTCGATGTCTATTATCTGCAATAAATCTTTAAAGATTTCTTTGACCAAATCAACATTATTCCCAAGAACAAATTAACTGATTCACCCACTGTCCCTGTAAATTGTGTCGCACATGCTCGAACAGATCTTTAATTAGAAACTAAGACTAGTGGAATAAATGTGGGAAAGTTATTGCCGATTGAAATACTGCAAACTTTACATGTAGGAAAGTTATCCATAGATGAAAATGTTATTTTAACATAGTCATGATTCAAGCTGTAGATGTCCTTACATGGAATGCTGCATGGTAATACATCTGAAAATCAAAGAAATTATCAAAGAATAGACTTGTAACTTTTCTTATAGACACTAGTTACAAACAGTGTCAAACTATTAGGACTGAAAACATAGTTTATCAAAGATTTTTTCAGTGATAGTTGATTCTGGTAATAAATTGTTGATGACTAGGAAGTTCAATGAACAAATGTTTACATTAGATTTCTTGATATTACCTAGCAATATTTCTGAAATAATCTTGAGCATGCATTGGTTCAAAACTCTTGGTGAAATTCATTGAACTGTGCAACCCTGATAATTTGCTTTAATCATCAATGTCACGAGGTGACACTGCAAGGGAACCAATCTGGACAGAAATTCAAAAATTGAATAACGTGGTATAGGGATAAATTTTATATTGTTTTAGAATTCTGGATTGATTGTCATCACCTGTCCTCATTACTAATCATTGCCCACTCTACCAGAATAAGTTTTTTGTTAATCACTTGTGCATATGATACCACTTGGAAACAACAAAGTTAAAAATGACTCATTCCTCAAAAGATAATGATGACTGGTTCACTATAAGTGAGAATAACACCCATCATACTACATTAATAAAAATACAGTTATTTGCTTGGATAATGATAACTGCAGGGTTCAAAATGGGTTGGCTATTTTGAAAGGAAATTCCTATCTCGAGTACATCATTAATCTGTGATTCATGCAATTTATGGTATCATGCATTCTGTGTGGATTTGACATCTGAAAGTAAGTCAGTCGAGTACATGATTATGCCTCAAATGTGTAATAGTTGATGTTCCTATAGAAACATTTAATTCCATTGAGTGTCAACCATGGACTGTAATGCAGTCAATAGTAACAGTAAACTGCTAAAAGATTTCTTTTCAGGAAAAGTTTCTGTGTCTGTTGCTGATACAGGAGTGACAGCAGTTGTTGACTCAAATAGTTGATAGAGCAAAATTGGTTCCAGCAAAAAGGAAAGCCTATTATCTTTTGATATTGGTGGGGATCAAATGAATGATCACCAAGCTGGTGGATAAGCAGTTCAATCAGGGAAATTGGGATGACTAGTTCCCCTCATCATCTTTATCTTCTGCTTATTTCTATCTTTATATTTTTTGCATGGACTGTAATATTAACTGGTGTTATACCAGGGACTCTTGATCTAGCTTTGGTTAAATATGGTTTAGGATCTAATCTAGATCAGACTGGCGTAAATAGAATTTAAATAGATCCCTGAGAGCTTTAGCTAAATAAGACTTTATTCTGATAGATCTATTAGCTAAGATAGCTGTTAGTATTGTTAAAACATCCTTCTAAATGATCAGTTTTACAATTTTCGCACTGAGTTAGGCATCTTAGATGCATCAAACATTACTTAGAGTGCAAGTCTGGTTGTTTTAATCAATACAACATCTTGTTAATCGATTAAATGAACTTATACAACATGTTTTAATCGATTGAAAATCGAAATAATCGATTATTTTTACTAAAGTTTCATGTTTTCAAAATCTTAAATGTTTTAATCGATTAAACTTTTCTTTCAATCGATTAAAATCATTTACCAAGAACATTTTAACCGATTATACTCTGTTTTTAATCGATTTTTATTCTGGGAAGAAAGATTAAAGGCTTTAGTTAATGGCTGTTCCTGTAAACATGCTACTAAAGCGTGATTCCCTTATCTTTACACGTGTTAATTGTATTCATTACAAACGTGTTAATGGAGATAAGTTTGAATCAACTTTAATTGATTCTTTTCATGAGTGAAATATTGATTCACTTTGTATTTTCAAAAATTTGAGCATATTTTTCGAAACCTTACATTTTATTCTTTTCTCTTCTATTCCCTATTTTTGATGAAGTCAAAAGGGGGAGAAATAGTTGCATCACTTTAAGATAAATTTAAGTGCAACATTTTAGGGGGAGAAATAAGTTTTAGGGGGAGAAACAAAACTTTATTACATTCTTGTATTTCTCACCTAACTGCATTATCAAGTGACTTATTTTGCAGAGATTGTTTTTTCAAAATGGTGTTTGTCTTCATCAAATAGGGGGAGACTGAAAGTGATCCTAGCAAAGATCTCATTGATTTGATGAAGTCAAAGATAAAGTCAAGGGTCAACTCTGCAGCGAGTCAAACAAGTCACTCGAGAACAAAGGAGCTGAAGACTTAGTGTGTCTTAACAGAAAGCTTAGGTAAAACCACCTTACCTTTTCCACTTGCATAAAGCTTCTTCACTCATCTTGCAAAATGCCTCAAAAACAGTTTTTAACAAATCAAAAACAAAAGCATTTTGGCAAAGAATTTTCTTAAACAAGTTATTAACTGATACAGGTTTGAAAGAATCAATTTAAAACACTTAGAATGTTTTAAAAAGTGTTTTTACAATATTTTAATCGATACAAACTTCTTTTAATCGATTAAAACTCTTTATGACCGATTAGAATTCGAATATAATAGGTCAGAATGCAATATAATCGATCAGATCTTAAATATGCGCGATCAGAATTATTTTAATCGATTAAAACACGTTTCAATCGATTAAAATCACTTTGAATGTCAGTATGATCGATCAGAATGAGATTATGACCGATCAGAGTTGGTTATGATCGATCAGAATTGAATTATGACCGATCAGACTTATTTCAATCGATTAAAACGCATTTCAATCGATTAGAATAACTTAGAAAATCTTTTCAATCGATTAAAACGAACTTTCAATCGATTAAAATGACTTGAAAATATATGTGCAGATTTTCAATCGATTGAAACGACTTTATATCAGCTAAAATAACTTGGAAAGTTTTATAAGAAGGTTTTTAAACAAATCAATCGATTAATACGCGATTCAATCGATTGTTTTATACTTAGAAAATGTTTGTAAAACGTTTTAACTCGATATAAACATGGTTGTATCAACTAAAACATTTTCTGTTAAAGATCAAGAATGCATTAATGGGTTGAAAGGACTTTTAACAGATTATAACGGCTATTTCAACAGATTAAAACAAACTTTCAACAGATTAATTAATGCAGCAGATTTGAAAATACTCTTTTATAAACAGATTTGCTTGAAACTTTGAGATAGAGATCACACATCAGTTTTGACACAATTCAAGCAATCAATACAAGCAACTATTAGCATTTTTCAAGAAAGATACACAACTCGTTTTTGTGAACTTCTTTTGAAATCTTTCTTGAGGCACTTTGCATTTCTTTGAAGAAGAAACTGACTGTGGATTGGTGTAATCGGTTTGAGCTTTCTTTGTTTCTTCTTTTAAATTTCTATTCATTCATTTGTACTTGTTTTGTACCTGGAATTTGGGTACAAGTTTTCTGCAGCTGTGTAGAGGTTGTAGAAGTTTCCAGGAACTGGAATTTGGTTCTTGGTGGGAAGGTTGTAAGCAAGAGCTGGAATTTGGTTCTTGTGTGTGGTGCCTGGAATTTGGGCATCTGGTTTCTCTCGGCTGGAATTTGGTTGCAGAGGTTTCCAAGAGCTGGAATTTGGTTCTTGGTGGAGAGTTAGAATAGGTGTAAGAGGGTGAGTCTATAAAACATCTATTCTAGTGGAACCCAGTTGGAATTTGGCTGGAGTCTGGACGTAGCCCTGGTATTGGGTGAACCAGTATAAAATTACCGGTGAAATCTTTCCTAACCTTTCTCTCTTTAATTTCTGCTGCTGCACTTAAACTGTTTGATTGCTTTGTGATTTGTGAATTGATAAGTAATCTTAATTTTCGAATTAGATAATCTGTGTATTGCGAAAAACTTTCAAAAATCAATTCACCCCCCCTCTTGATTTAAAACTACTTTTCTAACAGGGTTGGTCGGTGTTTAGGCTAGTTCAGACAAACGTTTTGTTCTTATGATGTGGCGTCGTTGTTTACTGATTTGTGGCACCTTTTTGTGATTGATTAACTTCCCTAATCCGCCCTTTTGGGTTTTCAGCCTAGGATGCTGTGCTTATGTCTTAACTTTTGTCTAGGTTTCCTTTTTGTATTTCTTTTCTAGGAATACCTAGCGGACTTTTCGTAACCCTAACTTTTGCCCAGGCTACCCTTTATTATTGTTCGGGTTTCCTGCCGGGTTTACCCTAACTTTTGTGCAGCCCCTTTGTGGGTTTCCTACCGGGTATTTTGCCCTTTTATTTTCTTGTCTTGGCCTTTGGCTTTGACGGGCATTGCTTTTTTTTGTATATGTATATTTTCTTTTGCACAACATTGTCGAAACTTGATTTTATTGAGATAAATTTTATCTGTGTTTCTAGTTAATCAATCATACTTGACTTTGCTTTATGACGCGTTGATTGTTCTGACGCATTTTGGAACAAAACGTTTATCTAAACCTTGTTTATTAAATGGGGTATAGACATATTTAGCAAGAAAAGAAACAGAGAGTAAGAATAGCATTCTTTTGTAATTTCGGGGAAATGTGTGTCTTAGAGATGCTCGGGGGCCGGGCATACCCCGAGGAGTGATCTCTAATAGTCACTAGGTTTACATTCCTTAGAATTGGAGGAAGGACACCTAATGACTAACGCTACCCTTTGCGCTAATACCCCTCCTTTTCGGAATATCGTCTTCGAGGGGTAAGACTTCCCTGTTTTCCATATGGTTGGATCTCTTGTAGGGTCGTACCCTAAACCATACTTTAAAAGATTATCTTTGAAATCTGGTGGCTCTTTTGTTCCTTGAGCATTCTTTCCGAGCCCCTGTCCTGGGCGATATCCATATCTTTTCATCATGTGGGCCACCTTCATATTACCAGGAAGTCTTTCTATGTTGGCAATTTTGAGTGCTTGAAAAGATGTTTCAAGAGCCTCTTCAGCCGCATCCACATATGGTTGGACAGACGGTTTGCTAATTAGAAAGTCTTCTTCCGCTTGAACTGTGACGAGTTTATCGTTTGTCACAAACTTGACTTTCTAGTGGAGCGTTGAAGGTATTGCCTTAGCGCTATGAATCCAAGGTCTACCAAGGAGACAACTATATGCTGGCGTGATGTCCATCACGTGGAAGTCTATGTTAAAAATAGTAGGACCAATTTGGATTGGTAGACTAATCTCTCCTACTACTTCTCGTCTTGACCCGTCAAAGGCTCGAACAACTGTATTACTAGGGCGCATGTGGGTTCCTTGCACTGTTATCTTGTCGAGTGTGCTTTTAGGCATGACATTTAAAGACGACCCATTATCCACAAGAACTTTGGAAATGAGATATTCCTTGCATTTGACAGAGATATGCAAGGGCTTGTTATGTTTTGACCCTTCCAAAGGGAGTTCTTCATTGGTGAAGGTAAGATGATTATTGGCTGTAATATTACCAATAATCCCTTCAAACTTGTCTTGAGATATTGAATGCGGAACAAATGATTCATTCAAAACCTTTAACAGTGCGTTTCGATGCGGTTCCGAACTCATTATGAGTGATAACAAGGTTATCTTTGCAGGAGTACGATTGAGTTGATCGATGATGGAGTACTCACTTTGCCTTATATACTAGAGTAACTCATCTGTCTCCTCCTTGGATTCCTTTTCTTCTTCGGCTTTATTTTTCACTTTATCTTTAGGAATATTATCTTGTAATTCCTTGGGGGAGTATATTCTTCCGCTTCTAGTCATGCCCCCAATACCGGCTATGTTGGAGATATCTTGATTGACTGACGATTCTTCTGAGTATCTCCAAGGTACAGCTTTATTTGATGAATAAGGGAAAGGACGAGGCACGAATAAACGTAAAGCTGTTATTGCCTCTTCCCTTTTATCAATTGGAATAACCAACGGTGCTTGTTTGTTATCATCTTTGGGTCTGTCGACCGTTGTAGAGATTTTGATGACGAAAGGCTTCTTTTCCATTTATTCTGATTTGTGGAAAGCATATCAATTAATCCTTCCTTTTTATTATCTTTATTATTAACGTGAGGAGGGATGTATGTATGTATGCAACTTATGAATGCAATAGACAGTTTAAGAAAAAAAATGCTTTTTATTTCAACTAGAAAGTGTTTATCCTTCTATACAATGCTTTGAAGCAAGTGTTGACAAAAATGGAGAAGCTTGAAGAATCATATAGGTAAATTAGGCTTTCTTCGTAATTCATCTTCAGCTGTTCTCACATGGTTTATGAGCGTCTTGATTTGCTCATGTACTGCCTGGCTCATATCTTCACTATATCGTTGATCCTCTTTTATCTTTTCTTCTTGATGAACGATCAAGGCATGTTGTTGGTCAGACCTCTCTATTACTTGGTCTCTTTCACGAAGCAATTGACCATATTGAGCTAATCCATCTCTTTCTTTATCATGTAGCTCCTCTAGGTCTTCTCTGTATTTTTCAGCGGTTTCCCACCACTTTTGTGCTTCTGACCTAGTTTCTGCTAGGTCATCCTGTATTAACTTGATCGTTTTTGCCTGTTCTGCAAGCGCACTCTCAAGATGTGCTATTTCATCATTCATGTCCTGGAATAGACTGTCTTGTTCAAGCCTTGGAATTTTCAATGCTTGTTTAGTCTCTTCTTGATAGTCAGCACAATCATTCTTAAGGCGCTCTATTTCATGGTCATTCTTTTTACATTGCCTTTTGAGACCATCTATTATAAGGGTTGCTTCTTGCTCTTTTTCTTTGAAGGCCCTCAACTGAGCTTCCATGACTTCAACCCTTTTATTTAAGGCATTGACCTGCAATTGTAGCTCTTCATTGACTAACGTTGTAGTGATTGTAGCAGATGGTTGGGGTATCCCTCTACTTTTTCTCCATTCCTCGTATTCATGGGATGTAGATACCTGAACCTTTCCGAGTTCTTTATCTCCCATATAGACTGGTTTTTCCCATGCTTTCCGGATAGCGGATACTTCTTCAAAGCTATGGGAGTAATGGCATAGACTCAGCCCTCTGAGCTCTTCTTGAGTTGGCATAGTCTGGGTTCTCATGAGTTGTCTCATAGCCATCTTGGGAGAGTAAGCTATACAACCCCTGAGGCCTAGTAGTGGTATGCTCAGGTAATCTCCGCATCGTACAAGAATATAACCGGGTCGGAACCAAGGGCAAACCCATGATATATGCTCTATGTTCCAATTTTCTAACTCGGTTTTCCATTCTAAAGCTTGACGATGTTGAAGAGGGATTTTCGAAAAACTCCTTAAAGGATCGGGGAATACGCCCATGTGACTTGAAGCGTAGAAATGAGTGACGCCCCATACGTATAGTAATGAAGTGCAACATCTAAGTGTTTTCCCCTGTTTCTGTCGGCAAAAATCTACCGAAAGCAGGGTATCAGCAAGAATTGCAGGTATAGGACTCTTAGAATATACATCCCAGGCAAAGAATGCATCTATTGCAGCATGATCCACAGTGTTCACATGAAATGGGAATAGTATGATTCCGAACATTGCCAATGCTAGAGTTTTGTTAAAGGTAGACCAATCTTTCTTTTCAGCCAAAGAGATTAAGTGGTCTTCTATTATGGTCATTTTCCAACCTCGGATGTTCCCTTTCCCTTCTAGGATGGATTGATGAGGAGGCAATCGTATGATAGTAGCAACCTTACTCACGACTACATATACTCCTGAGCAGACATAGACCCCAACTGATTGAGGCCATCTAACCATGAGTTCATATTCTTCTAAGGTTGGTACTAAGTCAAAATGTGAAAACTCAAAGCAGTGCAGATTGGGATTCCAAAAGTGGACCAATGTTCTAACAAAGATCGGATCGATGCTGATTTTCAGGAGGTCAAGAATTCTTCCATAAGACTTCTCAAAATTAGCTCTGACCTCTGGCGGCATATATGTACTCAACTGCCTTAACTTCTCTACACGACATAGAAGGATTTCCAATTTCTTTAACTGTCTATTACTGGATCCCTCCATTATCTAGAAGAAATGAAAAATGCATGATATGAGGATGAGCTCTTGTAAATTCATGCATGTAAGTGTTTGTTTTTCTAAGTATTATCATGTTTTATTCCTAATATGATACATGATAGTACTTGGTTTTTCTTAAGAAACAAAACTATCTATATGGATGTTTATGGATTTTGATGAAGAGAGTCCTATTTTCTTCTCTTATTATTTTTATGAACAAAGGTTGTATTAATTGTAAGATCTTTATCAAGAATCTTTTTATTATAAGAAGTATTTTTATGGCTTTGAATTTGTTTTTATATTTTTTATGACCCTTTATCTCTTCTGTCGGTCAACGTGACTACTTAGCTTGCAAAGAACCTGAAACCAGGCTAGCTTAACTGAAGACTGTCCGAGATAAAGGTGGTTATCTTCTCACTTTTTGATTTTTAGGGTTTTTCATTTTTGTTTGTTATATGATTACCCTATGCTAATGCATCAATACAAATGCAGCAAACGAATGCACACATAATTCATTCACCCACGAGCAGAGCCACGCTTATTTAATCACGAGGTAGGGTTTTCCTGCAGAAACGTGCTTGGTTTAGGTGGTTCTAAACTGTTCTCACCAAGGCCAAAGGTCCCCAAGGTGCCCCCATTATAGAGACCTCTCAATCTCTCAATCCTCGGGTCATGCACGGAACTCCGTGTCGACATCCTTAGACCAAAAGAAGAGAGTTATCACCTTGAGTTGGTGGTTTCCGACAACGGTTGTAGCCCCGTGTGCCAACAAGCCGGTCGTATCTGCCACCCACTCCCTATAGGTATTCACTCTTGCCCCCGGGTATAGAGGGACTGTTGTGTGCAAGGGCTTTTGTGTGCAATTTATATTTCAAACAATTTGCAGAAATAATCATACAACAATTATTAAAGCCATACAATAAAAATACAGAAAAGGGTAAGGGCGTAATTTCAAATCTTTACTTAGTTTGAATTTATCCGTCACTAAATGGGATCAACTCTCTAGCTTCCCCAGTGGAGTCGCCATCTTTCGCTGCCGTCCGTTCCGACGTCTAGGGACATCTCGAACGTTTATGCGAGCGGTTGCGGAAAGATGGTTTAGACTCGCATTTTATGTTTAAAATATGTTCATTGCTCCCGAGGTGCTCAACAACTGAATTATCCTCTAATAGAAGCAAGGTTTTCAAAAAAAGGGGTTCTTTTGGAGTCGCCACCAATGTTTTGACCTTAAACATTGGAAAATGAAAAAGATGTTGATTTTAATAAAAACTGCACTTGGCCATTATAACCAGAGTTGGGTAAGGGAGTTAGTTACGTGTGGGGAAGGTGTTAGCACCCCACAACACCCCTTTCGGGTTCCCTATGATGGATTAATTCATTTGAGTAAAGATTACAAGAAATTACGCTATTACCCTATTTTATTCATACAATATTCAAATATGACTATCTACATGATTTTATTTACATTTCATATATAAAGCAGTAAATAAAGCAGTAAAAAAAAGAAGAGAATTGGAAAGAACCTCCGTAGCAAGCTTTGTATTGCAACTCTTTTACAATAAGGACGTGTTTCGGCAGTCCCTCGCTCTACAACGACTTTCCTCACGAATAAACTCGACTCGACTAAAATTTTACAGAAGAATCGAATGTCGGAATATAATTCCTTAACTGATTGTTACCTATTTAAGGCAATCAGAAAGATCATTCGAAAGATGGAGAGAAGTAGACAAGTGCTCTGAGTTGTCTGGAGTGTGGAAAATGAGCAAATGAGCCTCCTATTTATAGTTTTCGCAGCCTGGCACCTCGGGACGGCCGTCCAGGACTCAGAAAACAGGGATGAGTGTCTCAGGGAGTTGGGACGACCGTCTGGACTTTGGGACGACCGTCCCATTTGAATTTCTGGCTTGGGACGGGCGTCCCACCTTTGGGACGGGCATCTCACTTGTCCTAGGAAGTTTGGGACGGCCATCCCACATTTGGGACGGCTGTCTCAACTTGTTCTGGCCTGTTTTTGTGTTCTGGGACCCCCGGGAAGCTTTCCTTGCTATTTTTGGACGTTGGTTGATGTCGATAGATGTCCATTGAAGCTTTATCTTCATATAGGAAGTCTTCTTGACCCTTATTGAGATGCCGGACAAACTTTTATCTTCGTTATAGGAGGTCTCTTTGGCCTTTATCGAGAAATTAGATGAACTCCGTGTTGTTGTAGGAGGTCTTCTTGGTTTTTATTGAGAAGCTGGGCAAACTTTATCTTCGTGTGATGTTTGCCTAGCTTTTATTTGAGAGACCGGGCAAAATTAGGGGTCTACATTAAGAAATGGCTATCTACATGATTTTATTTTATATTGCATACATAAAGCAATAAATAAAGCAGTAAAAGAGAAGAGAACTGAAAAGAACCTCCGTAGCAAGCTTTGTATTGGGAATCTTTAATCGTGAGGATGCATTTTGGCAATCGCTCACTCTACAAAGACTCTCCTCTCCGAATACAATACCGACTCTACTAAATTTCACAGAAGAATTGAATGCTGGAATGTAATTCCTTAACTGATTGTTACCTTATTAAGGTAATCAGAGAGTTCATTCGAAGTAGGAAGAGAAGACAAGTACTAGGAGTTGTCTGGTGTGTCAAAAAGTGGCAAATGAGCCTCCTAGTTATAGTTTTCGCAGCCTGGCAGCTTGGGACGGTCGTCCGGGGCTTGGAAATCAAGGATGAGCGTCTGGAGAAGTCGGGACAACCATTTGGGATTTGGGACAGCCGTCCCATTCAAATTTGGGACCTGAGACGCGCGTCTCAACTTTGGGACGGGCGTCCCACTTGGCAGGGGCAGCTTGGGACGGCTGTCTCAACTTGTTTTGGCCAGCTTTTGTGTTCTAGGACCCCCGGGAAGCTTTCCTTTCTTTATTCGGACGTCGATTGATGCCGATAGATGTCCATTGAAGCTTTATCTTCATATAGGAAGTCTTCTTGGCCTTTATTGAGATGTCGGGCGAGCTTTATCTTGTTATAGGAAGTCTCCTTAGCCTTTATTGAGAGACCGGGCAAAATTAGGGGTCTACAGCTGCCCCCCCTTCACCTGCCTGGCTATTTTGTTGGCTTAATATGCCGACAAAATTAGTTGGTAGGGGAAGGAGTTAACCCTTTTGCCCAGTTATCCTTCAGATGCTTCTTTGCTGATCCTTCGGATGATAAATATTTTTGATAGGTACCAACCCCTATCTGGTTTGAGCCTTACTTTATAAGGCTCTGGTGAGTACTTACCCTCACCAGGTATGAGTCTGCATTTCACTAGACTCTTGTGGGTACCTACCCCCACTAGGTATGGACCTTGTTTTGCAAGGCTTTGGTGAGTACCTACCCTCACTTGGTACGAGTTCGCATTTTGCTAAACTCTTGTGGGTACTTACTTCCAAGGTGCTCAACACTTGAACTATCCTCTAACAGAAGCAAGGTATTTGCAACCCATTTTTTTTTTGTAATGCTCTGGTGAGTTTTTTTTTCTACCTGATGCATTTTGCTAAGTTTTTATGAGTACTTACCCTCATCCGGTACAAACCTTATTTTATAAGGTTCTGGTGGGTACCTACCCCCACCTGGTACGAATATGCATTTTTTGCTAGATTCTGATGAGTACTTACCCTCATCCGGTTTAAACCTTACTTTATAAGGATCTGGTGGGTACCTACCCCCACTTGGTACGAATCTACATTTTTTGCTAGATTCTGATGAGTACTTACCCTCATTCAGTATAAACCTTACTTTATAAGGCTCTGGTGGGTACCTACCCCCACCTAGTACGAATCTGCATTTTTGCTAGATTCTGATGAGTACCTACCCTCATCTGGTATAAACCTTATTTTATAAGGCTCTGGTGGGTACCTACCCCCACCTGGTACGAACCCCGTTCTGCAAGGCTCTGATGGGTACCTACCCCCACCTGGTACGAACCCCGTTTTGCAAGGCTCTGATGGGTACCTACCCCCACCTGGTACGAATCTGCATTTTTGCTAGATTCTTATGAGTACCTACCCTAATCCGGTACAAACCTTATTTTATAAGGCTCTGGTGGGTACCTACCCCCACCTGGTACGAACCCCGTTCTGCAAGGCTCTGATGGGTACCTACCCCCACCTGGTACGAACCCCGTTCTACAAGGCTCTGATGGGTACCTACCCCCACCCGGTACGAACCCCATTCTGCAAGGCTCTGATGGGTACCTACCCCCACCCGGTACGAACCCCGTTCTGCAAGGCTCTGATGGGTACCTACCCCCACCCGGTACGAACCCCGTTCTGCAAGGTTCTGATGGGTACATACCCCCACCTGGTATGAACCCCGTTCTGCAAGGCTCTGATGGGTACCTACCCCCACCCGGTACGAACCCCGTTCTGCAAGGCTCTGATGGGTACCTACCCCCACCTGGTATGAACCCCGTTCTGCAAGGTTCTGAACGAGCCCCATTCTGCAAGGCTCTTTAGGATGCACTTTTTGATAGTCAATCCTATAGTCATTTAGTTATGAAGATGTGTTGGCGGCTTACAGTTTCTGATCATGCGCCTATTCTGTGGGGAGTGATTGATCTTTCTTTTTTACTTTTCTGTTAGTCCTCCGGTTTTTCCGGGGATTCTTTGTTTTTGGCTTTTCTTTTAGCCATCTGGCTTTGCCGGGAATTCTTTGTTTTTGGCTTTTTCGTTTAGCCATCTGGCTTTGCCGGGGATTCTTGTTTTTGGCCTTTTCTTTTTAGCCATCCGGTCTTTGCCGGGGATTTCTTGTTGGTTGCCTCTTATTTTAGGCAGGAATCTCCTGGGGATTTGTTGATTTCTTGTTGATTGTGCCTCTTGTTTTTAGGCAGACGCTTCAATAGTGGTGAAGGCTTTACACTTGTTGTTTTTCGCCTCTGAATAGGCTGATGTTCCACTTGAGGATATTTGCTCTTGAAAATACCTCTGAGTAATCAAATGCTTTTTTGGAAGCTTTGTGCTTGTATTGCCTCTTGCATAGGTTTATTTCCCGTTTCTTGGGGATATCGGTTTTTTGCTTGCCTTAGGCAGAGGCATTCTTGGGAGTGAAGGCTTTGCCTTTCACTGGGGATATTCATATTGGGTGTTATAGGCGATTAACTCCCTGAGGATATGAATTTGTAGTTTGCCTTTTGCTGGTAGGCTCGCTGGGGATTATTCTTTTTGGTGATCCACCAGGGATTTGATTGTTTTCCTGAGATCTTATTTTGAATTGTCCCCTAGGGAGGGATGGAGTTTTTGACTCCTTTGTTTTGGATGCTGTTTGTTTGAGCTGGCTTTGCCTATGCTCTTATTCCTGCTAGGGAATGGGTTTTTACCTTTTTCTCGCGATTTGTATCTCTTTTTCACGATTCTTGAGAATTTGGCTTTTAAATATGTGCGCCTTTTATGCACATTGGCCTTTTCTTCTATTATCTGCTGGATGAAGAGATTTATTTTTTCTCTTTTCTTTTTGGCGATCCCGGGGAGTTTATTGGCTTCCTGGGGATCCAATCTTTTGATGATGGAGTCTTGGCTCCTGGCTTTGTGAAGCTCTTATTTGAGCGGAATGAAGAAATTTTCTTTTTTTTTCCTCTTTTTGTAGAATTTTCTTGATATGCTCTACTTGGAGATTTTTTATTTGGCCTTTTTCGTTGTGGCCTTTATTGGGGAATGAAAGTTTTTCTTTTCTTTCTTTTTTGTTGCCCCCTGGTAATATGGAGGATTTGACTCCGTATTTTCTTTGATGGACTCTTGTGTAGTCCTTATTCTCCTTTGGGGAATGAAGCGGAGATTCTTGCATGAGCGTGCTTGATGACTTGTGTGGTGATACAGCTGAGTCGTGAGGTAGTCTTCTTATTTTGCCTCTGGAGTAGGCAAGGGTCCTCTTGGGGATGATCAAGCCTTTCCCTTTGGCTTTTCTGTTTTGATGGCTTCCTTCTTTCTTAGATGGAAGGTTAGAGCTGGTTTTCCTAAAGCTCTTTATTCTGCTGGAATAATTTTGATTGCAATTTTCATATGGAGACTGGATTCTGGCGCCTCCTGTTTTCAATCACAAGTATGGAGACTAGCCTCCTTATATGCATGTTTATTATTCTTATTTGAAGAGAATTATTTTTCTTGATTTTGGCAAAGTCGTATTATGCAACTACTTTGTGTGTGGATGTCCTAAATGCAATCTATTTGTTTATTTATTTTTGATGCATTTAGAAAGTAATTGGCCTTCTCCCGTTGGCTTCTTTATGAATATGCCGATGGGCTCCTCCTTTATGACCATGATGATGGGCTCCTTCTTCATGATGACGGGCTCCTCTTTTATTCATCTTTTGGTTTTGGCCCTATCTTTTGCCTAGACCGCCCTTTATGGGTTTTCGATCTAGCGGGCTGCCTTAATTTTTGCCTAGATATCTTAGGGGGCTTTTGCCTTATCTTTTGCCTAGATCGTCTTTTTGGGGTTTGCGATAGTCTTTTCCTAAGAATATACTAGCAGGCATTTATTATTTTCTTTTTTTTTATGCTTCCCTTTTTTAGATGCATGCTTGATCTTTGATTAAAAGTCTTTGCGCATATTTATGATTTATCAATAAAGAGGCATTTCCATAATATTTGGTCAAGAGAAAGGAAATGAAAAGGAATTTTATTGATAAATGAGCAAAAGTTTTATTTCTTTTATAGAAGGATTTCAAAAGGTATTTAGAAGAATGGGTGGTCAGGGTTGGCTATACTGTATAGGCTTAAACAGTCATGTCCATGATATCTGCCCCCTGGTTCTCCTAATTGCTTCAGTTGAGATGCCTGAGCTCAGAGTGAAGACTATGCAGACTGCTTGCTTCTGGAAGAATGTTACCTTAGCCGCCTTTCGGTTTTCGACTGAGGTAACCATTGCTCTTAGTTAGTTTTTTTTTTTTTTTTACCTCTACTTTTTGCCTAGGACGTATCCTAGCGAGGGATATAGACCCTATCTTTTGCCCAAGGATGCCCTTTGCGGGTTTTCATTCCTGACGGGTCATGAGCAATGTCTTCAAGCATAATACTTCTTCACCGCATCAGAATTGATCGGGTGTCGAAGTTCCTCTCCATCCATATTAGTGAGGATAAGTGCCCCTCCTGAGAAAGCTCGTTTGACCACAAAGGGTCCTTCGTAATTTGCTGCCCATTTTCCAATTTTATCCTTCTGGGCTGGAAGCAGTTTCTTTATCACTAGATCCCCTTCTTGATAAGTATGAGGGTGGACCTTTTTATCATAAGCCTTTTTGATCTTCTTTTGATAGGCTTGTCCATGACATATAGCGTTCAGCCGCTTTTCATCAATAAGGTTTAGCTGGTCATATCGACTTTGAACCCATTCGGCTTCTGTTAATTTTGCTTCCATTATAATTCGCAGGGAAGGTATTTCGACCTCTATTGGCAATACGACCTCCATTCCATATACAAGGGAGAATGGAGTAGCTCCTGTTGAGGTTCGTACAGACGTTCGATAACCATGAAGAGCAAAAGGCAACATTTCATGCCAATCCCTATAGGTTTTAACCATCTTTTGAACAATCTTCTTGATGTTTTTATTGGCTGCTTCTACTGCGCCATTCATTTTGGGCCGGTAGGGAGAGGAATTATGGTGTTGAATTTTGAAATCTTGACATAATTCCTCCATCATCTTGTTATTCAAGTTGGTTCCATTATCAGTAATAAGACGATGTGGGATGCCATATCGACATATGATATTTTTTTTAACAAAGGTGACCACTACCTTTTTAGTCACATGTGCATAAGATGCAACTTCTACCCATTTAGTGAAGTAGTCGATAGCCACCAGAATGAATCGATGGACATTGGATGCCTTAGGCTCAATAGGTCCGATAACATCCATGCCCCACATAGCAAATGGCCAAGGGATAGCCATAACATTGAGAGGTACCGGTGGAACATGTACATTGTCCGCATGTACCTGACATTTGTGACATTTTCTAGCATACTGATGACAGTCCTTTTCCATTGTGGACCAAAAGTATCCTGCCCTGAGGATTTTCCTAGCCATGATATGCCCTGGTGCATGAGTCCCAAAGGTTCCTTCAAGTATTTCTTTAATTAATATCTGTGCTTCTTCAAGATTGACGCATCTTAACAAAGTGGAATCAAAATTCTTTTTATAAAGGGTTTCTCCTATCAACATAAACCCTATAGCCCTTTTCCGAATGACCCTTTTGTCATTGTTAGTGATTTCCTCGGGGTATTCACCCTTTGTCAAGTATCGCCTTATGTCATGATACCAAGGGGTTTTATCTTTTTCATTGTCCATCATCATACAAAAGGCTTGTTTATTGTACCTTTTGACTTGGATGATGGGCATCTCATGTTCTTGTCCTAATGCGAACATGGATGATAATGTTGCCAGTGCATCTGCAATCTGGTTATCTTCTCGAGGGATGTACTCGAAACTGATGTTTTCCATTTTTGAAGTCATATTACGGATGTGCTCCAAATAAGGGATTAATTTGGAATTTCTAGTTTCCCATTCACCCTTGAGTTGGTAAATAACAAGGGATGAGTCACCGAATACTTTGAGTCTAGTCACCCCATGATCCAGAGCTGCTTGAATACCTAGAGCACAGGCTTCGTATTCCGCCATATTGTTCGTGCAATCAAAGTTTAATCTGGCTGTTACTGGGATATATTTCTTTTTAGGAGATATTAAAATAGCTCCGATCCCATGTCCCAATAAATTTGAAGCTCCATCGAAAAACATGATCCACTTATTATTTTCAAGTTCTTCATGTTGGATGTGCATTATGTGTTCATCTGGAAAATCATCTTGGAGGGATTGATATTCGTCAGTTGGCCCATGTGCCAGATATTCTGCTAAAGGACTGCCTTTGATAGCTTTCTGAGTGACATGAACAATGTCGAATTCTGAGAGGAGTACCTGCCACCTGGCTATCCTTCCGGTCAAGACGGGTTTTTCAAACAGGTATTTGATTGGGTCGATTTTGGAAATCAACCAAGTTGTGTGTCTGACCATATACTGTCGAAGGCGCTGAGTTGCCCACACCAATGCACAACATGTGTTTTTCGAATGGTGTATAACGGGTCTCATAGTTTAGAAATTTTTTACTGAGGTAATATATGGCTTGTTCTTTTTTACCCGTATCATCTTGTTGACCGAGCACACATCCCATGGATTCGTCGAGTACTGAAAGATAAAGAATCAACAGCTTTCCTTCCACAGGTGGTACTAATACTAGGGAATTGGTTAGGCACGTTTTGATTTTTTCAAAAGCTTGTTGACATTCATCATTCCAAACTTTCGGTTGGTTTTTACGCAATAACTTGAATATGGGCGTACACTTGTCTGTTAATTGCACGATGAACCGTGCAATGTAGTTTATTCGGCCCAAGAACCCTCTGACTTCTTTTTCTGTTCTTGGTGGGGGCATTTCTACGATTGCCTTTGTTTTATCAGGGTCTACCTCAATTCCTTTTTTACTAACAATAAACCCAAGGAGTTTTCCTGATCGTACTCCGAATGTGCATTTAGCCGGATTGAGCTTAATCTGGTATTGGAGATTATCCATTTCGTTTTTGGACTTGGCGATCATATCATCCACATATAATTCGATTTCTTTGTGGATCATATCATGAAATAATGTTACCATGGCCCTTTGATAAGTAGCTCCTGCATTCTTAAGTCCAAAAGGCATTACTCTATAACAGAATGTACCCCACGGCGTAATGAAGGAAGTTTTTTCTCTATCTTCAACAGCCAATTTAATTTGGTTATACCCTGCATATCCATCCATGAAAGAATAAAGAGTATTTGTAGCGGTATGATCTACCAGCATATCAATATGTGGTAAGGGAAAATCATCTTTTGCACTTGCACGATTTAAGTCCCTGTAATCTACGCATACTCTGATTTTTCCATTTTTCTTTATAACCGGCACAATGTTTGCCAACCATTCAGGGTATTTTGACATGATTAGAAAATTGGCATCCAACTGTTTTTCTACTTCTTCCTTAATTTTCAAGGACCATTCTGGCTTTACTCTTCTGAGCTTCTGCTTAACATGCCGAAATCCTTCTTTTAGTGGTAATCTATGCTCCACTATACTTTCATCAATTCCAGGCATTTCATGATAGGACCATGCGAATACGTCCACGTATTCTCTTAATAATTGTATCAGTCTTTCCCTGACGTCATCATCAATTTGGGTCCCAATATTTACTTCTTTCTTATTATCTTCTTGTCCCAAATTGATGGCCTCAGTTTTCTCCTGATGGGGCTGTATTGATTGAGCTTCTTTTTCTAACAGTCTTTGCATGTCTGGGGAAATGGTCCCCTCCTCACTATCTGACCCAATCCATTCGCCTTCGGCTTTCGGATCTTCCAGAGAATTTTCAATCACAGACATGACTGTATGGTTATGCTTAGTTTTAGATTTCTCTATTAAGTGTATAAGAGGGAAAAGAATGAAAGAGAATATGGGCGGGGATCAAAAACCTCGTGATCATGGGCGGGGATCACGAGAGATACATCGGAAGCTTTTCGATATATTTTTTATTATATATTTTTGTATTTTTTATTAGATGACCAAAATGATGATTCCTAAATTGCTGATCTTCCTTAGCCCATCCTTCATTCGGGTTTGGAAAGAGGCTGATCATCTACTTTTGGAGTAGATGCGTCAAAGGTAATCCACCCTGCATCTATTAAATCTTGGACCTTATGTTTTAAGGCCACGCAGTTATCCATGGAGTGTCCCGGAGCATCCGAATGATAATTGCATTTTTCATTTGGCTTATACCGTTCTGGATATGGTGGCTCCATTTTCTTGGGAGGGATGCGCACAAGGAGTTTAGCATCCAACAATTTTAACAGCAGACTTCCATAGGAGGTAGGTATTGGAGTGAATTTCCTCTCTTGTCTGCGTGGCTTGGTTTGTTGTAAGGAAAAAGATGGAGTGGCAATGTTGATTGCATTCACAGTTCCTTCCTTCTTCTTTCTGAAGCTCTTTTTAACATTTGGAGTAGAGGAATTAGAGGAAGTATGTTGTGCAATTCTTCCGCTTTTCAGACCTTTCTCTACTCTTTCTCCTATAATTACCACATCCGCGAAGAGTGTTGACGTGTTCCCTATCATTTTGTCATAATAGGGACCAGTTAGAGAATTGATGAACATGGATGTGGTTTCCTTGTCGGACAGAGGAGGTTCTACTTGTGTTGCCAATTCCCTCCATCTTTGGGCGTATGCCTTAAAGGATTCATCATTTTTCTTGCTTAACAATTGTAGATCTGCTCTTTCAGGGGTCAGATCAATATTGTATTTATAGCGACGAAGAAAAGCATCTGCCAAATGTCTCCATGTTTGGACTTGCCCTCCTTGCAGTTGCATATACCAGTTTAGGGCTGATTCAGCTAAGCTCTCCTGAAAGTAATGGATCAGGAGCTTCTCGTTGTCAGCATACGCAACCATCTTACGGCAGTACATTGTAAGATGGCTTTTGGGGCAAGTTAGTCCCATGTATTTTGGGAAGTCCGGAGTTTTGAATTTGTTAGGGAATTGGATGTTTTTAACGAGGCACATATCAGCCGCCTCTTTTACATCAAAGTTATGCCCCTCCATGGCTCTCAGCCTCTCTTCAAGAGCAGTAATTTGTTGATTTGATACTTCCGGAGCATGAATATGTACTGCTCTTGTATCAGATTGGTCATGCTCATCCTGAGGTTCCTCTTCTTCTTCTTGGTGAGAGGCTTGTCCACTTTGAGGACCCTCTTTATGAAGATTCTGTTGACGCATCATTTCCAACAGTTGAGCCATTTGCTCTTTCAGCGTATTAAGCTCAGTGGTGAGCTTTCAGTTTTGTTCTTCTAGTTGCTCCATCTTTTTAGCTTTCTGAGCACGCGTGAGGACGGGCGGAAGACCAGCCACTTTCTAAATGATTTTAACGATTTTTATTATAGCTTTTTATTTCGAATGATTAATGTGAAATAGATATGCCTTAGACAATAGCTTTAGTATCTTCTCAAAAGCCTATGTTTTAAGTGTACCATACCCACCTTAATGTGCTAACTTCCTTTTTTCAAAGGTTGCCAACATACCTTAGCGCACTTATCTCTTCTAGGAAGGTGATAAATGCACTTGGGTCTCTTTCGCTATTGTCTAAGGATATCTTATAAATCCTAGAATGAATGTGTTTACGAGAGACTTTATTATGATGATGTTTATGCCTACTTTTCTTAGTGCATTTATTTTCTCTCTTGGTTTTACCACTTATTGGATGATGTGGTATGAATGATACGACTCTGTCGAAAATATTTTTATTGTAAAAGATATTTTTATGGTTTTAATTTGTTTTTATATTTTTTATGACCCTTTATCTCTTCTGTCGGTCAACGTGGCTACTTAGCTTACAAAGAACCTGAAACCAGGCTAGCTTAACTGAAGACTGCCCGAGATAAAGTGGTTTATCTTATCACTTTTATGATTTTTAGGGTTTTTCACTATTTTATTTGTTGTATGATTACCCTATGCTAATGCATCAATACAAATGCAACAAAAGAATGCACACACAATTCATTCATCCACGAGCAGAGCCACGCTTATTTAATCACGAGGTACGGTTTTCCTGCAGAAACGTGCGTGGTTTAGGTGGTTCTAAACTGTTCTCACCAAGGCCAAAGGTCGCCAAGGTGCCCCCATTATAGCGACCTCTCAATCTCTCAGTCCTCGGGTCATGCACGGAACCCCGTGTCGACATCCTTAGACCAAAAGAAGAGAGTTATCACCTTGAGTTGGTGGTTTCCGACAACGGTTGTAGCCCCGTGTGCCAACAAGCCGGTCGTATCTGCCACCCACTCCCTATAGGTATTCACTCTTGCCCCCGGGTATAAAGGGACTGTTGTGTGCAAGGGTTTTTGTGTGCAATTTATATTTCAAACAATTTGCAGAAAATAATCATACAACATTTATTAAAGCCATACAATAAAACATACAACGGAGGGTAAAGGCGTAATTTCAAATTTTCACTTAGTTTGAGTTTATCAGTCACTAAATGGGATCAACTCTCTAGCTTCCCCAGTGGAGTCGCCATTTGTCGCCGCCGTCCGTTCCGATGTCTAGGGACATCTCGAACGTTTATGCGAGCGGTCGTGAAAAGATGGTTTAGACTCGCGTTTTTTGTTAAAATATGTTCATTGCTTCCGAGGTGCTCAACAACTGAACTATCCTCTAATAGAAGCAAGGTTTTCGAAAAGGGGTTCTTATGGAGTCGCCACCAATGTTTTGACCATAAACATTGGAAAAGGATAAAAAGGCATTGATTTTAATAAAAACCAAACTTGGTCATTATAACCAGAGTTAGGTAAGGGAGTTAGTTACGTGTGGGGAAGGTGTTAGCACCCCACAACGCCCCTTTCGGGTTCCCTATGACGGATTAATTCATTTAAGTGAAGATTATAAGAAATTACGCGATTACCCTATTTTATTGCATAATATTTAAGAAATGGCTATCTACATGATTTTATTTTATATTGCATACATAAAGCAATAAATAAAGCAGTAAAAAAGAAGAGAAGTGAAAAGAACCTCCGTAGCAAGCTTTGTATTGCGAATCTTTAATCGTGAGGATGTGTTTTGGCAATCCCTCACTCTACAAAGACTCTCCTCTCCGAATACAATACCGACTCTACTAAATTTTACACAAGAATCGAATGCTGGAATGTAATTCCTTAACTGATTGTTACCTTATTAAGGCAATCAGAGAGTTCATTCGAAGTAGGAAGAGAAGACAAGTACTAGGAGTTGTCTGGTGTGTCAAAGAGTGGCAAATGAGCCTCCTATTTATAGTTTTCGCAGCCTGGCAGCTTGGGACAGTCATCCGGGGCTTGGAAATCAAGGATGAGCGTCTGGAGAAGTCGGGACGGCCGTCTGGGATTTGGGACGGCCATCCCATTCAAATTTGGGACCTGAGACGCATGTCTCAACTTTGGGGCGGGCGTCCCACTTGGCAGGGGCAGCTTGGGACGGCCGTCTCACATTTGGGACGACTATCTCAACTTGTTTTGGCCAGCTTTTGTGTTCTGGGACCCCCGGGAAGCTTTGCTTTCTTTATTCGGACGTCGATTGATGCCGATAGATGTCCATTGAAGCTTTATCTTCATATAGGAAGTCTTCTTGGCCTTTATTGAGATGCCGGGCGAGCTTTATCTCGTTATAGGAAGTCTCCTTAGCCTTTATTGAGAGATCGGGCAAAATTAGGGGTCTACAGGGTAGTCTAGGCAAAAGTTAGGGTTACAAAATAAGGTCCGCTAGGATTTCCAAAAATAAGAAAAAAGGAACCAGACAAAAGATAGGACCAAAACACAATATCCTAGTCTGAAAACCCAAAGGGCGGTTTGGGGAAATCAATCAGCCATAGAAAGCGATGGAAATAAGCTAAGACGCGAATCCTCAAAGAAAAACGTTTGTTTAAACGTCAGCTTAAATACTCAGGACCAATCTTAGCCAGCCATTCTTACAAAACCCCTTCTAAATAAAAATCGACCATCTAAAACACAAGCCATTGAAATTATCCTCTTATTTCTCTACTCTTGACCCTTACTACATTATTCTAACAATTAGTCTGGGAATATGGAGGCGTATAATCAACAAAAGGATTGAAATCCATAAAGTAAGGAAAAAGTGCACCAACATGGCAAAGTGTGCTCTCCAAATAGAAAGTCATTCTTCGGTCACATTAAGTCTAGAACGGCACAAACAAGTACAGCAGAAGAACAAACATCAGAAGGACCCCATCTTCCAAAGACACACCAATTAATCCTTCTGAAAAACTAATGAAATAGCATTGTAGGACATCAAACATGAAAACATTGCATGCATAAATGTTTTTGAAACAAGGTCTTATATTTTCATACTCGAAAAAAAAACCTCCAAAAAGTGAAATTGTCGTCTCGCTTATTGAGACCGCTGTCTCGTCTTTCATCAAAGGCGAGATTGCCGTCTCGCTAAACGATACTGTCGTCTCGCCTTTGGTTGAAAACGAGACCACCTTCCCGAATTGCGAGACCGCCGTCTCGCCATTTGACAAAAGCGAGACCACCTTCTCACTTGATGAGAAGGCCATCTCGTCATGTGTCGGTGGCGAGACTGTTGTCTCGCAATTCCAGACGGCGGTCCCGAGCCTCGATGAATCAAGACTGGCGTCCTGAAATCCTAGACGGCGGTCTCGACCAGGGCCGAAAATTCTATATAAAGGGGGCATGGGGGGTTAGTTTTGAGCATCCTACTCCTACATTCTCTACACTTTCTTCTATATTCTTGCGTGTTTCTATCAAATGCATCGAGGTGACTCATCCAGAAAGAGAGGACGGGGTTCCGACCCAAGCACATCTGCGACCCCGGTTCCTCCAGACCTAACCCAACTGACGCCACAGCACCTGGCCAAGCTTGAGCATATCAGAGATTATACCTGGCACCCCATGCTAAGGCTGGATTTTCATATCCTGGCTGAGTTCGGATGGGAAGACAACGTGCAGGGTTATATCGAAAGCATTGGGTGGGACTTCCTCCTCCAACCTCCCCTTACCGGCGCACAAGTTGTAATGGAGTTTCTTGCCTCCATTACGATGATTGAGCTGCCTACAATGATCACGGGCATCCCTCCAGTAAAGATGGTCTCGTACTACATGAATGGGGCCTACCAGAAAACGATGTTGGACGAGTTCAACATCGCCATTGGCTTCGTCTAGCCCGAGGACACCCTGACCCCAGAATATCAAGGGGCCATCTGTGAGCGGTCAGCCACCCTCACAGCCGGTGAGATGTGGGAAGATCTCACCGGGTCGCCAATTCTGTCAGCCCTGTTGAAAGGGTCAGCACTTAACCCCGCTCTCCGCATTTGCCATAAGCTGCTGGCGGGAACCATTCACGGGCGGAAGGAAATTCAGGGAAAGGTTACGCACCCTGACCTCTTCGCACTGCACTGCATGTTCCACGAGCACCGGTGCAATCTCGGTTACTTTTTTCTGAAGGCCCTCAAGGACTTTAGGAGTCGCCCTGTAGGAGCCATCCTCATGGGTCCTCTCATCACCCCGCTGGCCGAGAAGTGGGGGTGCCATGACGGACAAAACATCTCCACTCTCCGGCCGCGACGGAGAGAACATCCTCATGGGTCCTCTCATCACCCCGCTGGCCGAGAAGCGGGTCCATGCTCGTCAGCATCGGGATGCTCATTCGGCACGGGACCCAGATGACCCTTCACCCTGCGCTCGCCATGACCCTAGATCTCCAAGATTTAGAGGCAACGCAAGGGATCTTGATGCCCCTGGAATTCAAGCAGCAACAACAACAATGACAGCAGCAGCAACAGTATGGGGATGACTTCGCTGGTGTAAACCGTAACATATACGATATCTGCCAGCAGTTGGACTAGATGTCCCTAAGACAAGACATCTTCGAAACATGGCTGGAAACCTTCGGCCAAATACAAGAAGGGATGAGACAGCACCTACTATGATCAGGCAGGATCAGCTCAACTCAATCCGGAGCCAGGAGGAATTCCAAAGGCATATGTTCCGGCAGTTTCCCCCTCCTGGGTCATCTCCAGGCTCAAGCCCGCCGCCGTCTTAGGGACATTATAAAAAAAAAATTGTACAAATTTTATCGAATATGAATAAACTCTTTTGGTAAATTTTTCTACCTCTACTCTCTTTCTGAAAAGTCAGCGTAAAAAAGAAACTAAAAAGTAAAAAGACTTACACTCAAGCCAAAAAAGCAAAAATTTGAATCACGAGAAAAAAGATAAACTGTGGAAAAAGGCAAGATTAAATCCGACACATTAGCCACCATCTTCCTAAAAGGAAAGGAAAACTGGCAAGACGACCAAGTCAGCCAAAGATCCCCGACAACCAACAAAGTCAGATGATAAATACCAAAGGATCAAAACAAAGAATTCTCAGCAATCAACGAACTAGATGACTATCAGAAAAGTAAAAAATCAAAAGATCTCTGGAACACCGGAGGACTTTATCAAACAAAAGCATTCAAAATTTTGGCGCATAATCAGAATCAATAAGCCGCCACCATCTACCGCATCGAAGGAGCATCCTGAGGCATCTAACCTGATGAGGGTTCGTACTCATAAACCAAGGGGTCAGCTACCCCATCAAAGGAGCATCCTGAGGTTTATCACTTGGCGCATGGGCTAGAATACTAAGCCGCCACCACATTCTCTATCACAAGGATCAACCCTGTTACAAAACGGTATCCAGAAGATACAACCTGCCTCTACTGTCCTAAGGGTCAGCTTCCGCAACAAGGGAGCATTCTGAAGACAAGAGTCCACCATAGCCTAAGGGGTCACTATCGCATCAAAGGAGCATCCCAAGGGAAAAATCTTCATCAGTCAAAGGGTCAGCTACACATCAAAGGAGAATCCTGAAGCCTCACAAAAAATCGTCTGATTGGTCAGCCTCAGCAGCAAGGAAGCATCCTGAAGACAGCACCATACTGCATTCATCATCTCGAGGGTCAGCTACCGCAATGAGAGGAGCATCCAAAGCATAACCGGGAAAGAGGGTTAACTCCCTCACCCGCCAATCGACCTTATGGTACGTTAGCCCATAGTCAATCGGTCAGGTGAAGGGCAGGCAGTTGTACACCCCAAATCTTGTCCGATCTCATAATAAAGAACATAAGACCTCCAATTCGAAGATTGACAAAGCCTAAAAAGTCATGTAGACCCCAAATCTTGCCCGGCCTCAAAATAAGAGCAGAAGACCTCCTATTCGAAGATGAACGAAGCCTAAAAAGCCACTAGGAGAGACTATTAGGCCCCATATTAGAGTAGGAAGGATTTTTTGTACAAAAATAAGGATTTTCGCCTTCAGGGGTCGAGACCGCCGTCTCGCTTTTTGGGACCGCTGTCTCGCTTTTCGGGACCGCCGTCTCGACCAATGGCAAGTCGAGACCACTGTATCGTTTGGCGAGACGACCGTCTCGCCACTTGCCATGGGTGAGACCCCCCTCCCGTTTGGTGAGAAGGCCTTCTCGCCACTTGGAAAGTCGAGACCTTCATCTCGTCAAACGAGACCGTTGTCTTGCCAAATGAGACCACCGTCTCACCATTGATGCAAGTCGAAACTGTCGTCCCGAATGGCAAGACCGTCGTCTCGACCTTGCCAGTCGGGACCGCCATCTCGACCTGACAGGCGCAAATCCCTATAAATAGTGAGCGCTCCCCCTTCATTTCACACAGTTCTTCCACTTTCCCTTCTACACTTTCTCCAAATTCTCCTCTTAGAGTCCCTCCGAAGCATTTCCGGAGTTTCTGAGTGTCTAAGAGAGCTTTGTTATAGTGTTTTCGATAGATTTTCGACATTGTAAGAGCGAAGGGCTGCCAAAATGCACCCTATTTTTCAAGAGAATTAATCAAAAGCTTGCTCCGGAGGTTTCTTCACTCTCTCCCTCTCTTTTACTGCCTTTTTACTTATATTAAATTGCACAATAGCTATTAGGGCCATGTAGTCATTATTTTAATTCCGCGAATAAAAGGGTAAAAGCGTCTTTTCAAAAGTTTATTTATAAAATAAACTGGCCTGTCATAGGGAACCCGAAAGGGGCATCGTAAGGGAACTAATACTTCCCTTACACGTAACTAACTCCCTTACCCAACTCTGGTTTTAATGACCAAAGTTGGTTTTAGAAAACCAACGCCTTTTCTCTCCTTTTTCGATGTTTCCGGTAAAAACATCGGTGGCGACTCCATAAGAACCCATTCAAACTCGTTCTTGGGTCAGCCCGGTTATCGGACAATCTAAAGGCGTTGTAACCTCACCCATAAAAACGTGAGAAATGGAAAGTCGGAACCATCACATCGCTCCGACCGCATCTTTTTTACGACGGCAATAGATGGCGACTCCACTGGGGAAGCCTAGAGAGTTGATCCCATTTAGTGATGGGCTAGTTTAATAAATAAACTAAGAAACTTCGTTTTTACCCTACCTTGTATTATAACATGCTTTAATTGCTTGACTTTAATAACTGTTATTTGTTTATTTTACGCAATTGTTTGAAATAAAAATTGTACACAAACCTTTGCACACAACAGTTCCCTCTACACCCGGGGGCAAGTGAGAAATCCATAGGGAGTGGGTGGCAGGTACGGTTTGCTGTAATGATGGCCATGAGCCCACCGGTATGATCTGAAACCACCACTCAAGGTGATAACCTTCCTCTTTTGGCACAAAGACTGACTATGGTCTTAGTGCTAAGCATGGTCGGAAGGCTGGAGAGTGGGGACCATAATGGGGGCACCTTGGGGGCCTAAGCCTTGGTGAGAACAGTTAGAACCTACCTTCGCCAACGCACTTTTCCACAGGAAAACCCTACCTCGTGATTAAAACGACTTCTCACCTGTTCGTGGATGAATGAATTGTATGTGCATTTGTTTGTTGCATTTGATTGCATAGTATAACCAAACAAAGATTAAAAAAATATCTTTTACAATAAAACACCCTTATCTCGGATAGTTTGCCTTTTAGCTAGCTTGGTTTCAGGTTCTTTGCAAGCTAAGTAGCCACGCAGTCCGATAGAAGAGATAAGGGATGCTAACATTTTTTCTTTCGCTAAACCATTTTATCTCGGACAGTCTGCCTTTTAGCTAGCCTAGTTTCAGGTTCTTTGTAAGCTAAGTAGACACGCAGTCTGACAGAAGAGATAAAAGGCTCTAAAACAAAATAAAATCAAATAAAAACCCAAATCAAATAAATGGGACCTTGTTCATAAACATTAAATTCATAAACCATCCATATAGGTAGTTTATTTTTCCAGAAAAAATAAATACGCAAATACCAGCATACATCATGTAGAAATAAAACATGATAAATAGGAAAAATAAACACTCGCATTCATACCCACAATAAGCATCATGTTCATAAAACATACATTTTTTGTTTTTAGAAAATGGAGGGGACTAGTAGAAAATTGAAGAAAGTGGACATTCCCCGATACCATATTGAGAAGCTGGAACGGCTTTGCGCGATAATGCCACCATAGGTCCGCTCTGACTTCGAAAAATCCTATGGACGGATTCTCGACCTGTTGAAGATCTGTGTCGATCCCATTTTTATCAGGGTTCTAGTTCATTTTTGGAACTCTAGTCTGCACTGCTTCGAATTTCCGCAATTCAATATGGTGCCTACTTTGGAGGAGTATGAGATTATGTTAAAATGGCCCAAATCAGCTGGGGTCCATATTTGCCACGGGGCATATACTTCTGCAGCACAAGTCGCTGCCATCATCCGATTACCTTTCCGGCAGACTACCCTGATAGAAAAGGGGAACATCCAGGGTTGGAAAGTCTCAATGTTAGAAGACCATATGTCCTCTTTGGCTGAAAGGGCAGAATGGGATGCTTTTAACAAAACTTTGCTTTAATCATATTTGGAACAATCTTGTTTCCCTTCCATATCGACATAGTAGACTAAGCTGTCATCGACGCCTTCTTCGCTTGGGACGTGAACTCGAAGAGTCCCTTGCCTGCACTTCTTATCGACACCTTGCTCTTGGTGGAATTTTGCCGCTAGAAGCAAGGAAAAACACTTAGATTTTGATCTTCACTACTTTTTGTGTGGCGAATCACACATTTCTATGCCTCTAGTCACATGGGGATGTTCCCCGACCCTTTTAGAAGCTTCTCCAAAATTCCTCTCCACCGACGCCTAACCTCAGAGTGGAAGGTCGAGTTGGAACAATGGGACGCCAACCAATTATCTTGGGTTTGCCCTTGGTTCCGACCTGGCCCCGTCCTCATCAGATGTGGGGATTACCCGAGCATACCGTTGATAGGACTCAGGGGTTGCATAGCCTATTCACCAAGAGAAGCTATGAGACAACTCATGAGGACTCAAACTACAATATCCCGGGGGGAGCTCGAAGGACTGTGTTTCTTCGGAGACCCATGCACTATTGCTAACTCACTGGCTGTGAGAAAAGCATGGGAGAAACTAATCTTTATGGGAGATAGAGAGCTAAGAAAAACTCGAGTAGCTGCCTCCGGTGACTATGAGGCATGGAGACGGAAAAGAGGGATGTCACAACCATCCACCTCACTCGCTACATGTTCAAACAGTGAAGAGCTTCAAAATCAAGTCGACGCCTTGACCTGGAGGATAGAAATCATGGGAGCCCAGATGAGGGCCCTTGAAGAAAGAGAGCAAGAATCTATCCTCACCATAGACGGTCTACAGAGGCAATGCAAGAAAAAGGATCATGAAATAGAGCGCCTCAAGGATCAGTGTGCTGATTCTAACGAGCAAGCTATCCGAGCATCCAAAGCTGCTAGAACCAGCTCGGATAGCCAACTTCAAGAAATAACCGCTAAATCAGCACGCCTTGAGGCCGAATCATCAAAACAGGCTCAGACGATCAATGACTTATTACAAGACCTCACATGGACTCGGTTAGAAATACGCCAAGAGCGAGAGGCCAACCGGAGACTCAACAGAAGTCTCACTGAGCAACGCTGCAAAGAAAGAGACGGGCTAGCTCAGTATGGTCAAGTACTATGAGAAAAGGACCGAGCCCTCGCAAAGCTCAACGAGCTGCAAGCCTTGGTCGTCCATCAAGAGGCGAAGATCAAAAAGGCTCAAAAGTACAGTGAAGATATGAGCCAGGCCGTCCAGAAGCAAAGTGAAGCACTCGCTCGTCACGTCCGATAGGCCGAAAGGGAATTACATAGGGATAAAGACCTAGCTGTGGGTTTCTTTAGGCTTTTCCGTTTCTGTCAGAAGTTGCTTCATAGTATGGAATAGGAGAATGTACACCTTCTACGGATAAATGAAATTTTTCTTTATTCAACAATTGTCTACTTGCATATCATTCATTCATGTGCATATTTAATTTCCCCTCCTTCACTTTTAATAAACAAGATAATAAAAAGAAAGGATTAACTGACACGTCTTCCAAATCAGAAGAATGGATAGAACGTCATTTTTAAACAAGCTCTCACCAACGGTTGATCCACCACAAGAGGATAATAAGCCTCGATCGTTGGTCCTCAAAATCAATAAAGAAGAGGAGACAACGATGTTTGTGCGACTATTTATGCCACGACCTTTCCCCTACGAATCAAATAAAGTTGTACCGTGGAGATATGGAGAATCTTCACCCATAAAGGAGGATATCTCCAATATAACCGACATTGGGGGCATGACTAGAAGTGGAAGGGTCTACTCCCCCAAGGACTTACAAGAAGATGCCCCCAAGAATAAAGGAAAAAATAAGCAGACCGAAGAAAAAGAAAATAAAGAACCCAAGGAGGAGACAGACGAATTACTCTAGTTCATAAGCAAAGCGAGTATTCCATTATCGATCAGCTCAATCACACACCTGCAAAGATAACGTTGTTATCTCTAATGATGAGCTCGGAACCGCATAGAAACGCCGTGATGAAGGTCTTGAGCAAAGCGCATGTACCTCACACTATATCCCAAGAAAAAGTTGAGAGGATTGTTGGTCACATTACGACAAGCGATTACCTCACCTTCACAGAGGATGAACTCCCCCTCGAGGGGTCAAGTCACAACAAACCCTTGCACATTTCCATCAAGTGCAAGGAGTACCTCATTGCTAAAGTTCTTGTGGATAACAGGTCATCCTTGAACGTGATGCCCAAGTGCACACTCGACAAGTTGACTATTCAAGGAATCCATCTGCGCCCAAGTAGCACTATCGTTCGAGCCTTTGACGGATCCAAGCGAGAAGTAGTGGGAGAAGTCAAATCTGCCCATCCAAGTTGGACCCATTATCTTCAATGCCAATTTCCATGTAATGGACATTACTCCGGCATACAGTTGTCTCCTTGGCAGGCCTTGGATTCATGACCCTAAGGCAATACCTTCAACACTCCACCAGAAAGTCAAGTTTATAGTGGATGACAAACTGGTCACGGTCCATGCAGAAGACGATATCCTAATCAGTGGACCGTCCACCCAACCTTATGTGGATGCAGCTGAAGAGGCCCTTGAAACATCTTTTCAAGAGCTCGAGATTGCCAGTGTAGAGAGACTTCCCAATAATACAAAGGTAACCCACATGATGATGAGGCATGGTTACCATCCTGGCCAAGGACTGGGGGCAGATTCCCAAGGAATAAGGGAACCTCCAGAATTCAAAGATAACTCCTTTAAGTACGACCTAGGATATGACCCTACAAAGGGCTGAGCAGAAGGAAGAAAGTCTCCCCTCCACACACTCAAGAAGATATTCCGAAGCGGAGGGATGCAAACGTCCATAGCTACCCTAGTCATTAGGAGATCTTTTTCTTTGCTTAAGGGATGTATGTTAGAAAATGAGGCTGAGATCAAGAGGGGGGTGAATTGATCTTTGAAAGATTTTCGCAAATTACAGATTATCTATTTCAAAGATTAAGATTTCTGATCAATTCTTGAATCAAACAAAGCAAACAATCAAAGTAAAGGCAGTGGCAGAATTAAAGAGAGAAAGGTTTAGAAAGATACAACCAAGATTTATACCTGTTCACCCAATCCCAAGGCTACGTCTAGTTTCCAACCAAATTCTAGCTGGGTTCCACTAGATTGAATGTTTTACAGATTACAATTCCAATCACACACCCAATCTACCACAAGAACCAAAATTCCAGTCCTTGCACCTAAACTTTCACCAAGAACCAACTTCCAGTTCTTGACCAACCCTGCAGCCAAATTCCAGCTACAGAAACCAGTGCCCACAATTCCAGGCAACCACAATACAATAAAGAAAAGTAAAGAATCAAAGAGAATGCTCAAACCAGGTTTATGTAGCTCTGCAGAATGAGTTTATTCACAAAAACAATGCAAAATTTGCCTCAAGAAAGATTTATGCGCGAATCTTTCTTGAAAGTAGCACTTATGATTGCTTGATTGATTGCTAAAAGATTTGTTTTAAAAGACTCAAGCAATCCTGTTTATATAGAGGATTTTTCAAACTGCTGGTTTAATCAATTTGTTAAAACAATCTTTTAATCTGTTAAAAGTCTTGAATTAATCTGTTAAAACTTCTTTTAATCTGTTAAAATGTTCTTGATCATTTTCCTGATTTGTTTTAACTAATACGACAACATTTATATCAATTAAAACATTTTGTAAAAAATCCTTCAAATTGTTTTAATCGATTATTTCACCTTTTAATCGATTAAAATACTGGCAAAAGTTTTCATAAAACTTTCTAAGTGATTTTAACTGATAACAATCTGTTTTAATCGATTAAAATACTTTGGAAAAAATCCTTAGTTATTTTAATCGATTGAAACACATTTTAAGCGATTAGAATTCTGCCAAAAGATTTCATAAAACATTCTAAGTTATTTTAACTAATAACATACTTGTTTTAATGGATTAAAACATTCTGGAAAAATCTCTTAGTTGTTTTAATCGATTATTTCGCATTTGTATCGATTAAAATACTGACAGAACATCTTTCAAAATACTTCAAGTTATTTTAATCGATTATTTTGAGTTTGTATCGATTAAAATTCTGCCATAATACTTTTCAAAACAACTTAAGTCATTTTAATCGATTATTTCAATTCTACATCAGTTAAAATACTGGCAGAAGGTTTCCAAAAGCTCTTTTAATGAAAACAATCGATTATTTTGAAAACATATTAGTTAAAAACTTGTTATAAAAGTGTTAAGAATATTTTAACTGATAAAGCTCATATAATATCAGTTAAAACAGTTACTTAAAAACCATTTAACAACATACTTTGTTTTTAACAGTTTAAACACATTTTAGAGGAATTTGCAAAATCTTTTAAATGAAGAAACCTCATGCAGCAGAGAGATAAGAATGATTATACCTAAGTAAAGATGCAGACTCACTAATCACTCTACCCTTTTATCTAAGTGACATTTGACTGCAACAGAATAGCCTTTGACTTCATCAAATCAACAAGATCTTCATTTAAATGATTCAATAAGATCTTCATCACTTTCAATGTAAACCCAGTGATTGTTAGAGATTATCACCCGGGCATTTCAGGGCACATATTCCCTTACTAATTAATAAAGAATACATTTCTTACTATCTGCTTCTCTTCTTGCTACTTCATGTCTAGACCTCATAATAACGTTGTCTAAACAAACAAAAAGAAGAAAGGAAGAATAAAAGCGCGTCCAAATAATCAAAATGTACCATTGCTATAACAATCAAGATGGTCGACTAGAAGCACAAAATAAGGTTTTACCTCAGCATAAATAAAGTCGTGTTTCACCAATATTGTGAAAAACCAAAAAAACACAACAAAAAGAAAAGAAAAAGCCCATAGATGCCAAAGGCCAAAAGAAAAAGGGCAATATACCCGGTAGGAAACCCACAAAAGGGGGCTACGCAAAAGATAGGGCCAACCCGTTAGGACACCCAAACAAAAATAAAGGGTAGCCTAGGCAAAAGTTAGGGTTACAAAATAAGGTCCGCTAGGATTCCCTAAACAAAAAGAGAAAGGAAGAAACCTAGACAAAAGATAGGACCAAAACACAATATCCTAGTTCAAAAACCCAAAGGACGATCTAGGGAAATCGATCAACCATGAAAAGCAATGGAAATAGGCTAAGGCCAAAATCCAAACAAAAGAGAGAAAAATGTTTGCTTAGACAAAAGCTTAAACACCTAAGCCTAACCCTAGCCAACCATGCTTACAAAATCCTTTCTGAATAAAATCAACCATCTAAAACACAAGTCGTTGAATTTATCCTTTACTTCTTTTCTCTTGACCCTCACAACATTATTCTAACAATTAGTTTGGGAATATGGAGGCGTATAGTCAACAAGAGGATTGAAACCCCTAAAGTGAAGAAAAAGGGACACCAACATGGCAAAGCGTGCTCTCCGAAAAAAGGAATAAAAAAGAAAAAGAAAAAAGAAAGAAAGAGAAAGTTATTCTTCATTCACATTAAGTCCGAAACGGCACAACGAAGTACCGCAGAAAAATGATCATCAGAGGGCATCCGTCTCTACAAGACACACTAGTTAATCCTTCTGAAAAACTAATGAAATAGGCATTATAGGACATCAAACATGAAAACATTGCATGCATAAAATGTTTTTGAACAAGGTCCTATTTTCTTCAAAAAATAAAAATAAAAATAAAAAATCCATCTAAAAATCGAGATCACCGTCTCGACTCACGCTGAAACGAGATCGCCGTCTCGACTCGCGCTGAAACGAGATCGTCGTCTCGACTCGCGCTGAAACGAGATCGCCGTCTCGATTTGGACAAAGACGAGACCACCTTCTCGCTTGGCGAGAGGGCCGTCTCGACTTAGGACCAAAATGAGACCGCCGTCTCGAAGATCCAGACGGTAGTCCCGATCCCCGCAAAATCAAGACCGCCGTCTCGACTTCGCAGACGGCAGTCCCGAATCCAGACGAAAATTCTATAAATAGGGGGGCCTTGGGGGGGGGGTTTCAAACACTATCTCCTGCACTCATACCCTCCTTTCTCCTATATTTGAGTATCCTCCTACCAAAAATGCATAGAGGTGTAGCTTCCAGGAAGAGAAGGGGTTCTTCTGGCCCAAGTGCTTCCATGGCGCCAATTCCACAAGACCCAACTCAACTTTCGCCCCATCACTAGGCCCGCCTGGAACACATTCAAGGGTACACATGGCACCCTATGCTAAGTTTGGACTTCGGCATCCTCGTCGAGTTCGGTTGGGAAGATGAAGTCCGCGCCCACCTCGACAGCATTGGATGGCCTTTCCTCCTCCAATCTCCCCCTATCCACGTCTACCCACAAGCAGTGATGGAGTTTCTCGCCTCCATCACATATTGCAAGCTCCCCACGATGGTGTCGGGCCTCCCGCCAATGAAGATGGTGTCCTACTTCATGAATGGGTTATACTAGACAACGACCCTGGACGAGTTCAATGTATCGATTGGATTCGTCCAGCTCGAGGACATCCTGACCCAAGAATACCGGGAGGCCATCTGCGAGCGCCCACATACCCTCACCGTCGACAAAATGTGGGAGGAGCTCACCAGGATGCGCACCTTGCCATTCCTGCTGAAGGGGTCCGCACTCAATCCCGCCCTCCGCATTTGCCACAAGCTACTAGCTAGGACTGTCCACGGGCGAAAGGAAAGTCAGGGTAAGGTCGCCTACCCAGATCTCTTCGCCCTCTACTGCATGAGCCAAGGGCGCAGGTGCAACCCCATCTACTTCTTCGTGAAGGCCCTCAAGGACTTCGGGAGCAGTCCCGTGGGAGCCATCCTCATGGCTCCCTCATCACCCCACTGGCAGAAAAATGGGGGTGCAGTGGCGAAGAGAACCTCTCCTCCAATCTTCGACCCAAGACTATCAACGGGTCCATACTGGTCAGCATGGGGATGCTGCTCCGCCAAGGGTCTCGGTTGATCCTACACCCCTCACTAGACATAACCTTGGACCTCCAGGACATAGTGGCAATGCAAGATCTCCCAACACCCGCGGAGTTCCAGCAGCAACAACAACAGCATCAACAACAGCAACAGTACACGGACGACTTTGCTGGCATCAACCGCAACATCTACAGCTTGCACCAGCAATTCGACCAGATGTCCCTAAGATAGGACTAGATGTCCTTAAGGCAGGACACCTTCGATACGAGGATGGAGACCTTCGACCAGATGCAAGAGGGAATAAGACAAGACCTGGAAATGTTCCGATAGGAACACCTCGACGCGATCCGAGACCAGGCGAAATTTTAGAGGCACATGTACCGGCAATTCCCTCCCCCCGGATCGTCTCTCGGCTCAAGTCCACCTTCTTAGGGATAGTACTCAAAAATAAATGTTGTAATCAAAGCTTTATCATAAATAAAATTCTCTTTAATACATTTTTCCTCTTTTCGAAAAGTCAGCATAACAAAAAGAAACTAAAAGGTAAAAAGACTTACGCTCAGTCCCGGAAAAAGCCAAAATATGAAATCACGAGAAAAAAGTTAAAACCGCAAAAAAAGGCAGGATTAAAAGACAAAGACAAGTCAACCACATTGACCAAAAGTTTTCGACGACCAGCAAATTCGAACTACAAAACAAAGACTCCCCAGCAACCAACAAGCTGGATGACCACCAAAGAAATCCCTGACACAAACTGGACGACCACTCTAAAAAAAATCATAAAACAAAGACAAGAGAACACATCTCAACATCGGCGCATGAGCTACTAAGCAGTAAGTTGCCACCATCACCAGTCCTACGCAGTGGACTGTACCAGCCTGATAGGGGGTTCATACCAATCAATCTGCGCACGAAGTGCGCCTAATCTACATATGAGTCAGATCAGTAAGTCGCAGCTACCAGCCTGATGGGGGTTTATACTCATCCAGTCCTACGCATAGTGGGCTATAACTACCAGCCTAATGGGGGGGGTTTTATACCTATCAACCGAAGGATCGACTACCGTCAGAAGGAGTATCCAGAGGTTCTACCATGTGTCAACCAAAAGGATCGGCTACCGTCAGAAGGAGCATCCTAGAGGCGCACAACATACTTTTTCCCCAGAAGATCAGTCGGCACAAGACGCAGCATCCATAGGGTAACCGGGCAAGAGGGTTATCTCCTTTACCCTCCAGTCGATCTTCTTGGCACGACAGGCCAACAGTCGACTAGTAAGGTAAAGGGGGGGCAGCTGTAGACCCCAAATCTTGCCCGGCCTCAAAATTAGAGCAGAAAACCTCCTATTCGAAGATGGACGAAGCCTAAAAAGCCACTAAGAGAGACTACTAGGCCCCATATTAGAGTAGGAAGGATTTTCTGTACAAATTAAGGATTTTCACCTTCAGGGGTCGAGACCGCCATCTCGCTTTCTAGGACCGCCGTCTCGACCAATGGCAAGTCGAGACCACTGTCTCGTTTGGCGAGACGGTCGTCTCACCACTTGCCATTGGCGAGACCCCCCTCTCGTTTAGCGAGAAGGCCTTCTCATCACTTGGCAAGTTGAGACCGCCGTCCCGAATGGCGAGACCGTCGTCTCGACCTTGCCAGTCGGGACCACCGTCTCGACCTGACAGGCATGAATCCCTATAAATAGTTAGCGCTTGTCGCCACCGTCAAAATGAGGCGGTCAGAGCGACGCGATGGTTTTTCGACTTTCCAATTTTTGCGTTTTTATTGGTGGTTACAACGCCTTTAGGTTGTCCGATAACCGGGATGAACCTAGGGGCGAAGTTTTCGAAAGGGTGCTCTTGGATTGTCTGATAACCGGGCTAACCCAAGAGCTAGTTTCTAAGGGTTCTTTGGAGTCGGCACCGATGTTTTTACTAGAAACATCGAAAAAGGAGTTAAAGGCGTTGGTTTTTGAAAAACCAACTTTGGTCATTAGAAACAGAGTTGGGTAAGGGAGTTAGTTACGCGTAAAGGAAGTGTTAGTTCCTTTACGACGCCCCTTTCGGGTTCCCTATGATAGGCCAGCTATTCTGAGTAAATAAACCGGAAAATGCGCTTTTACCCTTTTATTTTGTGGAATTTAAAGTTACGACTACATGACCCTAATATCTATTGCACAATTAAAATTAAATCGGTAAAGGTAGAGAGAGAGAGTATAAACCTCCGAAGCAAGCTTTTATATTAACTTTTGGAAATTAGGGTGCTTTTTGGCAACCCTCCACTCTTGTACAGCGCTGGAACCTCTCAAAAACGCTATAAAAACCTCTAAAGACACTCAGAAGCTCCGAAAATGCGTTGGAGGGATTCTAGAGAGAGAAACTAGTGACGTGACTAGAGAGAGAATAAGAGAGGTGTGTGAAATGAGGGGAATGGAGGCCCTATTTATAGGGATTCGCGCATGTCAAGTCGAGACGGGCCGTCTCGTCTGACAAGGTCGAGACAGCGGTCTCGCCTTTCAGGAATGTCGAGATGGCAGTCTCGACAAACAAGACGGCGGTCTCGCCATTCGCGAGTGGCGACACTGCGGTCTCGCCATCCGCGCAAGGCGAGACAGCGGTCTTGACCTTTAAAGGCAAAAATCCTTATTTTTGGACCAAAAAACCCTCCTATCCTAGTATGGGGCCTAATAGTCTCTCCTAATGGCTTCTTAGGCTTCGTCCATCTTCGGAAAGGAGGTCTTCTGGTCTATATTGTTTACAGCTGCCCTCCCTTTACTCGACTAGTCGACTGCTGGCCTTCTGTGCCAAGTAGATCGACTGGAGGGTAAAGGAGTTGACCCTCTTGCCCGGTTGTCCTTCAGATATCTCGACTTACGGCGGTCGATCCTCTGGGGAAAAGTGCATTGTGTGCCTCCAGGATGCTCCTTCTGGCGGTAGCTGATCCCTTTGGCTGATGAGTATGAACCCCCATCTGGTTTTGACGAGTATGAACCCCCGTCTGGTAAACCCTCTTTTGTAAGGCCCGATGAGTATACACCCCCATCTGGTGTTTGACGAGTATGAACCCTCGTCTGGTAAGCCCCCTTTTGTAAGGCCCGATGAGTATACACCCCCATCTGGTGTTTGACGAGTATGAACCCTCGTCCGGTAAGCCCCCTTTTGTAAGGCCTGATGAGTATACACCCCCATCTGGTGTTTGATGAGTATGAACTCTCGTCCGGTAAGCCCCCTTTTGTAAGGCCTGATGAGTATACACCCCCATCTGGTGTTTGTGCCTCCGGATGCTCCTTCTTGCGGTAGCCGATCCTTTTGCTATGGTGGCGGCTTACTGCTCGAGCTCATGCGTCGTCTATTAAGATGTCTTTTCTTTGGTTGTCCGGTCTGTGCTGGGGATTTTGTTGGTGTTCATCCAGCTCTGTTGGTTGCTGGGGATTCTTTGTTTGTTGAGTTTTTTGGTGGTGATCACCCGACTCTTGCTGGTTGGTCAGGTGAGCTTTGTTTGTGTTCGACTCTTGGTTGGTCGTCAAAGCTTGGATTAAGGTGGTTGACTTTATTTTCAATCCTGCCTTTTTCTCGCGGTTTTATCTCTTTTTTTCTTGCGATTTTGGATTTTGGCTTTTTTTTCTTTTAGCGTAAGTCTTTTTATTTTTTAGACTCCTTTGGTTACGCTGACTCTTTGAAAGGGATAAAAAGATGCGTGAAATAAGATTTTATTTATAAAAATTTATTACAGCAGCCTTATTCTATGAGTACTATCCCTAAGGGCTATCTTCTGGAGACGATCCATGATAGGGGAATTGCTGGTACATATGCTCTCGAAATTCTGCTTGCTCCCGGGCTTCGTCATTGTATCTTTGCTGGAATGTTGTCCAATCTTGTCGCATTCCCTGCTGATACTGGTACATCGTCTCCAGCCGGGTGTCAAAGGCTTCCTGCCTTTGGGAAAATTGCTCCTGCCTTTGGGAAAATTGCTCCTGTCGTAAAGACATTTGATTGAATTGCTGGCGCAGATCATAGATGTTGCGGTTTACACCAGCAAAGTTGTCTGTGTACTGGGGGGGTTGTTGCTGCTGATGTGGCTGCTGGAAGTCGGGAGGCGTTGGGAGATCGTGCATCGCCACGATGTCTTGGAGGTCCAGCGCAAAATCCAGCGAGGGATGAAGGGCCAACTGGGTCCCATGGCGTATCAGCATCCCCATGCTGACCAGGATCGACCCGCTGATGGTTTCGGGTCGAAGGTTGGGGGCCAACTCTTCCCGGCCGGCGCATCCCCATTTCTCTGCCAGGGGAGTGATAAGAGGAGCCATGAGGACGGCTCCCGCTGGTCTGCTCCCGAAGTCCTTAAGGGCCCTCAGGAAGAAGTAGCCAGGGTTACAGTGTCGTCCCTGGCTCATGCAGTAAAGCACGAAGAGGTCTGGGAGGGTTACCTTGCCTTGGCTCTCCTTCCTCCCGTGGACAGTCCCAGCCAGCAGCTTGTGGCAAATGCGGAGGGCTGGGGGGAGTGCCGACCCCTTCATCAGCGTGGGCAGCGTGGGTGACCTGGTGAGTTCCTCCCACATTTCGGTGGCGGTGAGGTTAGTGGGGCGGTTGCAGATGGCCTCCCGGTATTCCCAAGTTAGCACCTCCTCGGGTCGGACGAACCCAATGCTCACGTTGAATTCGTCGAGGGTGGTAGTCCGATATGTCCCACCCATGAAGTAGGTCACCATCTTGGTTGGTGGTAGGCCCGGGACCATGGTGGGAGCCTCGGCGTAAGAGATGGAGGCCAGGAACTCCAGTACCGCTTGAGGGTACACGTGGGTAGGTGGAGGTTGCAGCAGGAAGCCCCACCCAATGCCGAGGAACTGCTAGCGCCGACAGTGCCTCTTCTCTTCCTGGATTGACTTCTACCGAACATTTTGGGCAAAAAGTGCTCTGAAGGTGAGAGATCTGAGAGTTGGAGGCTCTGGGGTGCAGAGGAGTTGTGAGGAACCCTCCTCGCGCCTTCCCTATTTATAGGGAAAAAACTGGATTTGGGACCGCCGTCTGGGAAGTCGAGACGGCGGTCTCGAATTTACGCGGGTCGAGACGACGATCTGGGTTCTCGAGATGGCGGTCTCGACTTTGGGCTAAAACGAGACGGCCGTCTCGCCAAGCGGGACGGCCGTCTCATTTTCTGCCGAGTCGAGACGGCAGTCTCGTTGGCCGAGACGACGGTCCCGATTTTCTGGAGACCGAGACGGCGGTCTGGGAATTCCGGACGGCCGTCTCGAATTTCGGTTTTTTTTTTTTTTTTTTTTTTTGGAGTATAAAGTAAATAGGACCTGGTTCAAAAACATTTTATGCATGCAATGTTTTCATGTTTGATGTCCTATAATGCCTATTTCAAATAATTTTTCAGAAGGATTTTACTGACGTGTCTCGTAGCGTCGAATGCCCTCTGATCTGCGCTCTTGTGTTTGGGCTGTACCTTGCCGGATTTCTTATGACCGAAGGATAGCTTGTTTTTCCTTTTCTTTCTTTTTTTCTTTTTTTGTGGAGCACTCTTTGCCATGTAGTGTCACTTTTTCTTCACTCTAGGGATTTCAATCCTCTTGTTGACTATACGCCTCCATATTCCCAAATTAATTATTAGAATATTGTTGTGAGGATCAAGAGAAGAGAAGTAAAGAGATAAATTCAATGGCTTGTGTTTTAGAATGTTGATTTTATTTTGAAAGAGTTTTTGTAAGAATGGTTAGCTAGGTTTAGGTTTGGGTGTTTAAGCTTTCTGTCTTAAGCAAACGTTTTTCCCCTTTTTTGTACTTGCGCCTTAGCTTTATTTGTATTGCTTTTTATGGCTAGTTGATTTCCCTAGATCGCCCTTTGGGTTTTCGAACTAGGATATTGTGCTTTGGCCCTATCTTTTGCCTAGGTTCTCTCCTTTTTGGATTTTTGAGGAATCCTAGCGGACCTTATTTTGTAACCCTAATTTTTGCCTAGGCTACCCTTTATTGTTGTTCGGGTTTCCTATCGGGTTGACCCTATCTTTTGCGTAGCCCCCTTGGTGGGTTTCCTACCAGGTATTTTGCCCTTCTTTTTTTGGCCTTTGGCTTCTATGGGTTTTTTTCTTTTTTGTATCTATTTCTTGGTCACGATATTGGCGAAGCATGACTTTCTTTATGGCGAGGTGAAGTCTTATTTGGTGCTTCTAATCAACTAGTTTTGACCGTAATGGTAATGGTGAATTTTTGGTTGCGCTTCTTATTCCCTTTTTTTCTTTTTCGTTTACTTAGACAGGGTTATTTTGTTAGGTCTAGTTAGAAAATAGCGAGAAAAGAAGCAGATTGTAAGAAGTATTCTTTATTAATTAATAAGGGAATATGTGCCCTAAAATGCCCGGGGGTCGGGCTAGCCCCGGGGGATAATCTCGAACAATCATGGGGTTTACATCCCTTAAATGAAGAAAAAGATTTCCTAATGACTAGGGTAGCTCTTGAGTGTGCGGAGGGGAGACTTCCCTTTTCCTCTTTCTGCTCGGCCCTTAATAGGGTCATATCCTAGACCATGCTTGAAAGGATTATTTTGGAATTCTGGGGGTTCCCTCATGCCTTGGGAATCTGCCCCCAATCCTTGGCCAGGATGGTAGCCATGCTTCATCATCATGCGGGCTACTTTCGTGTTTTTGGGAAGCCTTTCTATACTGTTAATTTCTAGCGCTTGAAAAGATGTTTCAAGAACTTCTTCAGCCGCATCCACATAAGGTTGAGTGGACGGTCCACTGATCAGGATATCGTCTTCTGCTTGGACCGTGACCAATTTGTCATCCACTATGAACTTGACTTTCTGGTGGAGCGTCGAAGGTACTGCCTTAGCGTCATGAATCCAAGGCCTGCCAAGGAGACAACTGTATGCTGGAGTAATGTCCATTACATGGAAATCGACGTTGAAGATAGTGGGTCCAACTTGGATTGGCAAATTAACTTCTCCCACTACTTCTCGTTTTGATCCGTCGAAGGCTCGAACGATGGTGCTGCTTGGGCGTAGACGGGCTCCTTGGATAGTCAACTTATCTAGTGTGCACTTGGGCATCACATTCAAGGATGACCTGTTATCCACAAGAACTTTGGCGATGAGGTATTCCTTGCACTTAATCGAGATGTGCAAGGGCTTGTTGTGGTTTGATCCCTCGAGGGGGAGTTCTTCCTCTGTGAAGGTGAGGTGATCGCTTGCCGTGATGTGACCGACGATCCTCTCAACTTTTTCTTGGGATATGGAGTGAAGTACATGCGCCTCGCTCAAGACCTTCAGCAGGACATTTCTATGTGGTTCCGAGCTCATAATAGAGATAACAGCGTTATCTTCGCAGGTGTGCGGTTGATCTGGTCTATAATGGAATACTCGCTTTGCCTTATAAACTGGAGTAATTCCTATGTCTCCTCCCTGGATTCCTTTAATTTTTCCTTGGTCTATAATGGAATACTCGCTTTGCCTTATTTTTTCCTTTATTTTTGGGGACCTCTTCTTGCAAGTCCTTGGGGGAATACATTCTTCCACTTCTTGTCATGCCCCCAATACCGGCTATATTCGTGATATCTTCTTTTATTGGTGAAGATTCTCCGTATCTCCACAGTACAACTTTATTTGATTCGTAGGGGAAAGGACGTGGCATAAAAAGTCGCACTGGTGTCCTTGCCCCCTCTTCCTTATTTTTGAGGACCAACGGTCGAGGCTTATTTTCCTCTTGTGATGAGTCGATTGTTGGCGAGGGCTTGATTAGGAGTGGCTTTCTCTCCATTCTTCTGATTTAGAAGACGTGTCAGTTAATCCTTCCTTTTTATTATCTTATTTATTAAGCGTGAAGGAGGGGAAATTAAGTATGCAGATGAATGATATGCATGCAAGTAGACAATTGTTGAATAGAAGAAAAAATTTCATTCATTCATTTAGAAGGTGTACATTACCCTACTCGATACTACGAAGCAACTTTTGGCAAAAATGGAAAAGCCTAAAGAAACCCACAGGCGGGTCTTGATCTCTATGCAATTCTCTTTCGGCTTCCCGGACGTGACGTGCGAGTGCTTCGCTTTGCTTCTGGGCTGCCTGGCTCACATCTTCACTGTACTTTTGAGCCTCTTTGATCTTCGCCTCTTGATGGATGACCAAGGCTTGCAGGTCATCGAGTTTTGCAAGGGCTCGGTCTTTTTCTTGAAGTACTTGGCCATACTGAGCTAGCCCATCTCTTTCTTTGCAGCGTAGCTCAGCGAGACTTTTGTTGAGTCTCCGATTGGCCTCCCGCTCTTGGCGTATCTCTGACCGAGTCTTGGTAAGTTCTTGCAGCAACTCCTTGATCATCTAAGCCTACTCTGCTGATTCGGCCTCAAGGCATGCTGACTTGGTCGTGATTTCTTGTAGTTGGCTATCCGAGCCAGTTCTGGCAGCTTTGGATGCTCGGATAGCTTGCTCATTAGAGTCAGCACACTGGTCCTTGAGGCGCTCTAATTCATGATCCTTTTTCTTGCATTGCCTCTGTAGACCATCAATGGTGAGGATAGATTCTTGCTCTCTCTCTTCAAGGGCCCTCATCTGGGCCCCCATGACTTCTATCCTCTAGGTCAAGGTGGATGGTTGAGGCATCCATCTTCTTCTTCTCCACGCCTCATAGTCACTGGAGGTAGCCACTCGAGCTTTTCCTAGCTCTCTATCTCCCATATAGACTGGTCTCTCCCATGCTTTTCTCACGGCTGGTGAGTTGGCGATGGTGCATGGGTCTCCAAAGAAACACAGTCCTCCGAGTTCCCCTCGAGAAATGGTAGTTTGGGTCCTCATGAGTTGCCTCATAGCTACTCTAGGTGAGTAGGCTATGCAACCCCTGAGTCCTATCAAGGGTACGTTCGGATAGTCTCCACATCTGATGAGGACTGGACCGGGTCGGAACCATGGGCAGACCCAGGATATACTGTTGGCATCCAGTCGTTCCAACTCGTCCCTCCACTCTGAAGTTAAGCGTCTTTGGAGAGGGATTTTGGAGAAGCTTCTCAAAGGATCGGGGAACATCCCCATGTGACTAGAAGCGTAAAAGTGTGTAATGCCCCAAACGAAAAGTAGTGAAGAGCAGCAACGAAGTGTTTTTCCTTGCTTCTGATGGAAGAAATCCACCGAGAGCAAGGTGTCGGCAAGAATTGCAGGCAAGGGACTCTTCGAGTGCACGTCCCAGGCGAAGAAGGCGTCCATGACGGCTTGATCCACTGTGTTGAGGTGGAAGGGAAATAATATTGTTCCAAATATTATTAGGGCCAGGGTTTTGTTGAAAGTGACCCATTATGTCCTTTCAGCCAAGTCGGACAGGTGGTCTTCTAACATTGAGACCTTCCAACCTTGGATATTCCCTTTTCCTATCAGGGTAGCCTGCCGGAATGGCAGTTGAATGGTGGCGGCGACTTGTGCTGAAGGAGTATATGCCCCATGGAGGATATGGATCCCGGCTGATTTCGGCCATTTTAGCATGATTTCGTACTCCTCTAAGGTGGGCACCATATCAAACTGCGGAAACTCGAAGCAGCGTAGACTGGAGTTCCAAAAATGAACTAATTCCCTGACGAAGACTTGGTTGACACAGATCTTCAGCAGGTCGAGAATCCGTCCATAGGATTTCTCAAAGTCGGAGCGGACCTCTAGTGGCATTGTCGCGCTTAGCCGTTCCAATTTCTCAGTATGGTATCGGGGAATATCCACCTTCTTCAACTGTCTACTAGTCCCCTCCATTTTCTAAAACCAAAATGCATGTTTTATGAAAATGATGCTTATTAAATGAATGTGAGTGTTTATTTTTATTTATCATGTTTTGTATGATGCATTTTTATTTTTGAAGAAGTAAACTACTTATATGGGGGTAATGCTTTTGAACTAGGTCCCATTTATTTTTTTAAAATTGGATTTTTATTTGATTTTATTCCTATTTCATTATAGCCTTTTATCTCTTCTGTCGGAACTGCGTGGCTACTTAGCTTACAAAGAACCTGGAACCAGGCTAGCTAAAAGGCAGACTGTCCGAGATAAAAATATGGCTTTATGCGAAGGAATAATTAACGTCCCTTATCTCTTATGTCGGACTGCGTGGCTACTTAGCTTACAAAGAACCTGAAACCAGGCTAGCTAAAAGGCAGACTGTCCGAGATAAGGGTGTTTATTGCAAAAAATATTTTTGTGATTTTTTCTGTTGTTTGGTTATGCTATGCAACAGAAAAATGCAACAAACATATGCACACACAATTCGAACTTCCACAAATAGGCGAGAAGTCGTTTTAATCACGAGGTAGGGTTTTCTTGCAGAAAAGTGCATTGGCGAAGGTAAGTTCTAACTGTTCTCACCAGGCTAAGGCCCCCAAGGTGCCCCCATTATAGGGTCCCCACTCTCCAGCCTTCCGACCATGCTTAGCACTAAGGCCATAGTCAGTCTTTGTGCCAAAAGAGGAAGGTTATCACCTTGAGTGGTGGTTTCCGATCACACCGGTGGGCACAAGGCCATCACTACAGCGAACCGTACCTGTCACCCACTCCCTATGGATTTCTCACTTGCCCCCGGGTATAGGGGGAACTGTTGTGTGCAAAGGTTTGTGTACAGTTTGTATTTCAAACAATTGCGTAAGTATAAACAGACAACAATTATTAAAGCCAAGCAATAAAACATATTATACAAGGTAGGGTAAAAGCGGTATTTTCTTGATTTATTTATTTTTAAGCTGGCCCATCACTAAATGGGATCAACTCTCTAGGCTTCCCCAGTGGAGTCGCCATCTGTCACCGCCGTCAAAACGAGGCGGTCGGAGCGACGCGATGGTTTTTCGACTTTCCAATTTTTGCATTTTTATTGGTGGTTACAACGCCTTTAGGTTGTCCGATAACCGGGACGAACCTAGGGGCGAGGTTTTCGAAAGGGCGCTCTTGGATTGTCCGATAACCGGGCTAACCCAAGAGCTAGTTTTGAAGGGTTCTTTGGAGTCGCCACCGATGTTTTTACCAGAAACATCGGAAAAGGAGTTAAAAGGCGTTGGTTTTTGAAAAACCAACTTTGGTCATTAGAACCAGAGTTGGGTAAGGGAGTTAGTTACACGTAAAGGAAGTGTTAGTTCCTTTACGACGCCCCTTTCGGGTTCCCTATGATAGGCCAACTATTCTGAGTAAATAAACCGGAAAATGCGCTTTTACCCTTTTATTTTGCGGAATTTAAAGTTATGACTACATGGCCCTAATCTCTATTGCACAATTAAAATTAAAGCGGTAAAGGTAGAGAGAGAGAGTATAAACCTCCGAAGCAAGCTTTTATATTAACTTTTGGAAATTAGGGTGCTTTTTGGCAACCCTCCACTCTTGTACAGCACTGGAACCTCTCAAAAACGCTATAAAAACCTCTAAAGACACTCAGAAGCTCCGGAAATGCGTCGGAGGGATTCTAGAGAGAGAAACTAGTGAAAGGACTAGAGAGAGAATGAGAGAGGTGTGTGAAATGAAGGGAATGGAGCCCCTATTTAAAAGGATTCGTGCCTGTCAGGTCGAGATGGGCCGTCTCGTCTGACAAGGTCAAGACGGTGGTCTCACTGGTCGAGACGGCGGTCTCGCCTTGCAGGAACATCGAGACGGCGGTCTCGCCATTCGCGAGTGGCGAGACGGTGGTCTCGCCAAACGAGACGGCGGTCTCGCCATCTGCGCAAGGCGAGACGACGGTCTCGAATTTGAGACGGTGGTCTCGACCTTAAAAGGCGAAAATACTTATTTTTGGACCAAAAAACCCTCCTATCCTAGTATGGGGCCTAATAGTCTCTCCTAATGGTTTCTTAGGCTTCGTCCATCTTCGGAAAGGAGGTCTTCTGGTCTTTATAGTTTAGGCCAGGCAAGATTTGGGGTCTACAGCGCTCCCCCTTCATTTCACACAATTCTTCCACTTTCCCTTCTACACTTTCTCAAAATTCTCCTTCTAGAGTCCCTCCGAAGCATTTCTGGAGTTTCTGAGTGTATAAGAGAGCTTTTTTATAGCGTTTTCGATAGATTTTCGACGTTGTAAGAGCGAAGGGCTGCCAAAACGCACCATATTTTTCAAGAGAATTAATCAAAAGCTTGCTCCAGAGGTTTCTTCACTCTCTCCCTCTCTTTTACTGTCGTTTTACTTATATTAAATTGCGCAATAGCTATTAGGGTCATGTAGTCATTATTTTAATTTCGCGAATAAAAGGGTAAAAGCGTCTTTTCAAAAGTTTATTTATAAAATAAACTGGCCTGTCATAGGGAACCCGAAAGGGGCGTCGTAAGGGAACTAATACTTCCCTTACACGTAACTAACTCCCTTACCCAACTCTGGTTTTAACGACCAAAGTTGGTTTTCGAAAACCAACGCCTTTTCTCTCTTTTTTCGATGTTTCCGGTAAAAACATCGGTGGCGACTCCATAAGAACCCTTTCAAACTCGTTCTTGGGTCAGCCCGGTTATCGGACGATCTAAGAACACCCTTTCGAAAACCTCGCCTTTAGGTTCAGCCCGGTTATCGGACAACCTAAAGGCGTTTTAACCTCACCCATAAAAACGCGAAAAATAGAAAGTCAGAACCATCGCGTCGCTCTGACCGCATCTTTTTGACGGCGGCGACAAGTCCCTAGGATAGACCAAAGGGCCCCATATTAGATTAGGAAGGTTTTTTGTACAGAAAAATAGGGAGGTCCACCTAGAAGGTCGAGACCGCCATCTCGCCATCAGCAAAGGGCGAGACGGCCATCTCGTTTGGCGATACGACCGTCTCGCCACTTGCCAATGGTGAGACCACCTTCCCATTTGGCGAGACAGCCTTCTCGCCATATGTCAAAGCGATACCGCCTTCTCTATTGGCAAGACGGCCGTCTCGCCATTTGTCAAAGGCGAGACTGCCGTCCCGTTTGGCGAGACGAAAATCTCGACCTTGCTAGGCGAAACGGCCGTCTCGACTTGACAGGCGCGAATCCCTATAAAAGGAGGGCGCGCTCCCTTTCTTTTCAAACCATTCTCCAACTTTTCCTTCTATAATTTCTTCAAATTATTCTCCTAAATCCCTCTGAAGCAATTCTGGAGCTTCTTAGTATTCTTAAAGAGTATTTTGTAGCGTTGCGAGGAAGAGCGATCAACGTTGTAGAGTGAAGGATTGCCAAAAAGCGTCCTATTTCAAGAATATTAACCACGAAAGCTTGCTTCGAAGGTCTTCATACTTTCTCTCCTTCTCTTACCGTTATTTCTTTACGTTTATCTATGCATTAGTTGATAGGGCCATGTAGTCAATATTTTTAAATTCCGCAAATAAAGTGTAAAAGTGTCATTTTAAGGTTTACTTATGAAATAAATGCCCAATCATAGGGAACCCAAAAGGGGTGTCGTGGGGGTGCTAATACCTTCCCCACGCGTAAATAACTCCCTTACCCGACTCTGGTTATAATGGCCAAAGTTTTTTTTTAACAACCAATGCCTTCTTTTTTTCCTTTTCCGATGTTTTTGGTAAAAACATCGATGCTGACTCCATAAGAACCCTTTTTCGAAAACCTCGCCCTTAGGTCCAACCCAGTTATTGGACAACCTAAAAGTCATTGTAACACCACTTTAAAAACGCGAGTCAAAAATCAGAAACCATCACGTCGCTCCGATCGCCTCTTTTGATAGCGGCGACAAGCATTAAAAGGTATTAGGCATAATAATATTTATTTGATTGACTTGGATTGTGTATCTAACACTAATATAACATGCTTAGTTGCTAAGGAAGAAAATCCATGGTTATGGCATAAGAGAGCAGCTCATATAAACATGCATCAATTAAACAAACTAATATCAAATGACTTAGTTGTTGGTTTGCCTAAGTTAAAATTTGAAAAAGATAGATTATGTGATGCAAGTCAAAAAGGTAAACAAGTGAAATCATCTTTTAAATCTAAGAATGTTATTTCCACATCAAAACCATTAGAACTTTTACACTTAGATTTATTTGGTCCATCTAGGATAAAAAGCTTTGGTAGAAATTACTATGCTCTTGTAATTGTTGATGATTTTTCTAGATTTACTTGGACATTTTTCTTAACATTAAAAAGTGAGGCTTTTAAGGTATTTAGGAAGTTTGCCAAGCAAATTCAAAATGAGAAAGACTTAAGAATTAAAGTGTTAAGAAGTGACCATGGTGGAGAATTTCAAAATTAATCCTTTGAAAATTATTGTGAAGAAAATGGAATTTTGCATAATTTTTCTGCACCTAGAACTCCCCAACAAAATGGTGTAGTAGAAAGGAAAAATAGGTCACTAGAGGAACTTGCTAGAACAATGTTAAATGAATCAAATGTTCCTAAGTATTTTTGGGCTGATGTTGCAAGTATTGCATGTTATGTATTGAATAGAATGCTTATTAAGCCAATCATAAAATTAACTCCTTATGAATTATTAAATGGAAGGAAACCTAATGTTTCTCATTTAAAAATATTTGGATGTAAATGCTTTGTTTTAAATAATGGAAAAGATAACTTAGGAAAATTTGACTCAAAAGCCGATAAGGTCATTTTCTTAGGTTATTCACTGCCTAGCAAAGCATATAGAGTATTCAATAGAAGAACTTTGAATATTGAAGAATCTGTACATGTTACCTATGATGAAATTGTAGACCTTGAGGGAAATCCTCTTGAGTCAAATAAAGAATATGCAGGTGATGATGAGTACATAAGAGAAGCTCTACAAGAAATGTACTTAAATGAGAATGAGTAATCTCAACCAACTGAATTGGTAAAAGAGTGGCAACACCAAGAGGACTTTCAATGGACAATATAATTGGTGATATTTCAAAAGGGGTAAGAACTAGAAATATGACACATTTTTGTATGTCTGTAGCTTTTGTTTCACAGATTGAACCCAAAAGTGTTGAGGAAGCTCTCAAAGATGACCAATGGTGCATTGCAATACAAGAAGAACTAAATCAATTTGAAAGAAACCAAGTCTGGGAATTAATTCCAAGAGAAGAATCTCATCAAGTTATTGGAACAAAATAGGTATTTAAAAACAAACTTGATGAAGATGGAAATATAACAAAGAACAAAGCCAGACTTGTTGTCAAAGGTTACTGTCAAAAGGAAGGTATTGATTATGATGAAACCTATGCTCCTGTTGCCAGGTTAGAGGCTATACGCCTACTTCTTACTTAAGCCTCATTGATGATTTTTAAACTATATCAAATGAATGTTAAAAGTGCATTTTTAAATGGGTTTATGAAAGAGGAAGTATATGTGGAACAACCCCCTAAATTTGAAGATTTTAAATATCCTAATCATATTTTTAAACTGAAGAAAGCTTTATATGGTTTGAAACAAGCTCCTAGGTCTTGGTATGAAAGATTAAGTAGTTTTCTAATTTCAAATGATTTTTCTAGAGGAAAAATTGATTCCACCCTATTTATTAAGGAAGTAAAAGAACATATTTTGTTAGTTCAAGTATATGTTGATGATATTATTTTTGGATCAACTGATAATTCCTTGTGTGAAGGATTTTCTAAGATAATGCAGGGTGAATTTGAAATGTCAATGATGGGAGAATTAACATTCTTTCTTGGACTTCAAATTAAGCAACTTAAAGATGGCACCTTTGTGTCTCAAACAAAATACTACAAAGAGATTCTCAAGAAATTTGAGATGGATACTGCAAAAGCTGCACATACACCAATGGGAACTTCCTACTATTTGGATAAGGATGATTCAAGTTTGGAAATTAATCAATCAATGTATAAAGGTATGATAGGATCCTTATTATATTTAACTGCAAGTAGACCTGATATCATGCCATCTGTATGTGTGTGTGCTAGATTTCAAGCATGTCCAAAAGAATCTCATTTAACTGCAGCAAAAAGGATATTAAATTATTTAAAAGGAATTATAGGATTTGGTTTATGGTATCCATCTGAAGCTTCTCCTAGCTTATTAGGTTGTTCTGATGCTGATTATGGAGGCTGTAAAGTAGATAGAAAAAGCACTAGTGGTACTTGTCATCTATTAGGATCATCTTTAGTCTCATGGCATTGTAAGAAACAAGCTTGTGTTGCTTTATCCACAACTGAGGCTGAATATATTGCAGTTGGAAATTGTTGTGCTCAAATTTTATGGATGAAACAACAACTAGAAGATTATAATATTTGTAGACCCCAAATCTTGCCCGGTCTTAAAATAAAGAGCAGAAGACTTCCAATTCGAAGATGGGAAAGGCCTAAAAGGTCCCTAGGATAGACCAATAGGCCCCATATTAGAGTAGGAAGGTTTTTTGTACGGGAAAAATAAGAAATTTCACCTAGAAGGCCGAGACCGCCGTCTCGCCATCGGATAAGGGGGAGATCGTCGTCTTGTTTGGCAAGACAGCCATCTTGCCACTTGCCAATGACGAGACTTTCGTCTCGTTTGGCGAGATGGCGGTCCCGACCTGACAGGCACAAATTCCTATAAAAGAGGGGGGGGGACGACCTCATCCCTTTCACAACACAGAACAACTTTCCCTTCTACACTTCTATCAAATTCTTCTCCTAGGATCCATCCGAAGCATTTTCGGAGTTTCTTAGTATTCTTAGTAAGCATCCCGTAGTGTTGCGAGAAAGAGCGATCAGCACTGTAGAGTGTGGAGGTTCCCAAAAAGCACATTTCTTTATCAAGAATATTAATACAAAGTTTACTTCGAAGGTTCCTACACTTTCTATCTTTTTTTACTGCTTTCTTATTACATCTATCTGTGCATTAGCTATTAGAGTCATGTAGTCAACCCTTTAAATTCCGCAAATGAATAAATAAGGGTAAAAGCATAATTTTAGAGTTCTTTATTTATAAAATAAACGGTCCATCATAGGGAACCCGAAAGTGGCGTTGTAGGGAAGCTAATACCTTCCCTACACGTAACTAACTCCCTTACCCAACTCTGGTTATAATGGCAAAGTTGGTTTTTCTAAACCAACGCCTTCTTTTTCTTTCTTTTCCAATGTTTATGGATAAAACATTGGTGGCGACTCCAGAACCCTTTTCGAAAACCTCGTCTTTTGGTCCAACCTGGTTATCAGACAACCAAAAGGCGTTGTAGCAGCACTTTAAAACGTGATTCGAAGCAAAACCATCGCGTCACTCTGACCGCCTCTTTTGACGGCGGCGACAAATGGCGACTCCACTGGGGAAGCTAGAGAGTTGATCCCATTTAGTGATGGACTAGTTTGATAAATAAAAGACTTAAAAATTTCGCTTTTACCCTGCCTTGTTTTATAACATGCTTTATTTGATTGGCTTTAATAACTGTTATTTGTTTATTTTATGCAGTTGTTTGAAATACAAACTATACACAAACCATTGCACACAACAGTTCCCCCTATACCCGGGGGCAAGTGGGAAATCCATAGGGAGTGGGTGGCAGGTACGATTTGCCGTAGCGAGGGCCATGAGTCCACCGGTATGGTCGGAAACCACAACTCAAGGTGATAACCTTCCTCTTTTGGCACAAAGACTGACTAAGGCCTTAGTGCCATGCATGGTCGGAAGGATGGAGAGTGAGGACCCTATAATGGGGGCACCTTGGGGGCCTGGCCTTGGTGAGGAAATTTAGAACTACCCTGAATATGCACTCTTCTGCAGGAAAACCCTACCTCATGATTAAAAATGTCGTCCTACTTGTTCGCGGATGAGTGAATTGTGTGTGCATTTTTTTGTTGCATTTGATTGTTGCATAACATAAACATACAACAAATAAAAATAGAAAAAACTTCAAAAAAATCTTTTTCACAATAAATACCCTTATCTCGGACAATCTGCCTTTTAGCTAGCCTGGTTTCAAGTTCTTTGTAAGCTAAGTAGTCACGCAATCCGACAGAAGAGATAAGGGACGTTAAAACTATTCTTTTGCAATAAACCATTTTTATCTCGGACAGTCTGCCTTTTAGCTAGCCTAGTTTCAGATTCTTTGTAAGCTAAGTAGTCACGCAGTCCGACAGAAGAGATAAAAGGTTATAAAAAACAAATAAACCAAATAAATCAAACAAATAAAAAAACAAAAAGATTAAATTTAATAAAAAAGAATTTTGACAAAGTTGTATCATTCATATCGCATCATTTCATAAGTGGAAGAACCAAGAGAGAAAATAAATTCATAAGGAAGGTATGCATACGCATCATCTTAATAAACCTCTCAAAAATTGGGTCTTAGGAGCATTTTTTGGGAAAATTGTTGGGCCAAATCCCCTGTTGGAAATCACCTCTTGTTCTTCACTCTTTCCTCTTCATTTTGATACATTGTGCGTCCAAATTCGACACCTCAGTCAAAAGTTATCTCACTTTGAACATCTGCCGCCTTTTTGTACTAGTACATGCATAAATAAATTCATTCTAGGGGGCATTAGATATCCCTAAGACAAAGGCGAAAGAGGCCCAAGTGCACTTGTAATCTTTGATAAGGAAGAGACCAGTATGTTAAGGTATATGGTGACCTTTATGAGGAAGGAACCATTATACCAAGGTGGGTATGGTGTTCCGTGAAGCATAAGCTTTAAGAATATACCAAAGTCATTGTCTTAAGGCATATCTATCCCACACTAATCATTCATTTCATTTCAAAATAAAAATAAACGTTCTTAAATTCCTTTTGTATTCTAGAAGGTGACTAGTATTCTTCATGCCCTCATCCGCATACAAAAAAACACAAAATCCCAAACACTATCATGCATCATGTTAGAAAATAAAACATGATAATATTTAGGAAAAAACAAACATTTGCATACGTGCATCCACCAAACTTCATCCTATTAACATGCATCTAGTAATAGGTCGTTGAAGAAAGTGGACATTCCTCAATACCATGTAAAGAGGATAGAGCATTTTCATGTCATGCACAGGAAGTAAAAAAAAATGCATAGAAATTGTAACCCGCTTATGGGTTATGTTAGGCTTTCCGCTTTTTCTAAAAAAAAATGTACTTTGAAACATTGTGTTGAGGAATGTACACTGTCTGGATGAAATAAATAAAATTGTTTGTTTTCATCATCTCTTCAACCGTCTATTGCATTCATTCATTCTCATTTTAATAATAATAACATAATAAAAAGAAAAGATTAATTGATGTGCTTCCCATTAATCGGAATAAGATGAAGAGCAAACTTTTCGTCGTCAAGTTCTCTCCAATGGTTGATCCGCTTAAGAAGGATAATAAGTCTCAACCGTTGGTCATCCGAGTAAATAAAGGAGAGGGGTGCAAGGACACCATTGCGTTTGTTCACGCCTCGTCCTATACGTCAAATAAAGTTGTACCATGGAGATACGCAGAAACATCGTCCATCAATGAAGATATCTCCAGCATAGCCAACATTGGGGGCACAACAAGAAACGGAAGAATATATTCCCCTAAAGAGCTATAAGATGACACTCTTAAGAATAAAGGAAGAAATAAAAAGACCGAATAAGAGAATAAGGAAAATATTCCCCAACAATATGAAGGTGACCCACATGATGAGAAAATATGGATATCGCCCAAACCCAGGGCTCATTAGAAAATCTCAAGGAATAAGGGAGCCACCAGATTTTAAAGACAATCCTTTGAAGCACGACCCTACAAAGGATCAACGTACACGGAGATAAGGGAAGTCTCCCCTTTGCACGTCGAATCAGATTTTCCCAAACGAAAGGGTCCAAGCATCGAGAACGACTTTAGTCATTAGGTGTTCTCCTTCCAATCTTAGGGGTTGTAAATCCAATGACTATTAGAGATTACTCCTCGGGGCTAGCCCGACCCCCGGGCATTGTAGGGCACAGATTTCCCTTTTAATTAATAAAGAATGTCATTCTTACTATCTACTTCTATTCTTACTCTTTATGTCTAAACCTCATAATAACCATGTTTAAGCAAACGTTTTCAAAAGTGCATAAAAATAATCAAAATGTGCCATCATCAAAATAATCAAACCACACATCATCACTGATTGACTAGAAACACAAAATAAGGTTTTACCTCGTCATAAACAAAGTCGTGTTTCGCCAATGTTGTGTAAAAAGAAAACAAAACAAAAATCAAAAGAAGCCCATAGAAGCTAAAGGCAAAAAAGAAAAGGCAAGATACCCGGTAGAAAACCCATTTAAGGGGGCTACACAAAATTTAGGGTAAATCCGCTAGGAGACCCGAACAACAATAAAGGTTAGCCTAGGCAAAAATTAGGGTTACAAAATAAAGTCCGCTAGGATTCCCAAAACAAGAAAAGAGGAAATCTAGACAAAAGTTAGGACAAAAACACATTATCCTAGACTGAAAACCCAAAGGGCAGACTAGGAAAATCAATCAGTCATAGCAAGCGCCATAGAATAAGACGTCATTCCATGAACAAAATATTTGTCTAAACTAGCCTAAACACTCTAACCAACCTTGGCTAGCCGTGCTTACAAAAACCATTTTTTTCAAAATAAAACAATTCTAAAACACAAGCCTTTGAATTAAATATCATCTTCCTTCTTTTCTCTTGACCCTTACCACTACGGCATTCTAGTAATTAGTAGGGAAATGTGGAGATAGTAATCAATAGGAGGATTGACATCCCCAAGAAAAGGGAGGGGCGCACTGACATGGCAAGTCGCTCTACAATTAACACAATCATTCTTCGGTCATGGCAAAATCAAGACGACAAAATTGGTACAGCTAAGCATGATATCAGAAGCATGACAGAAGAAAAAGCACATTTAATTAATCCTTTTGAAATATTAATTGAAATAACATTGTAGGATGCATATCGTAAACATTACATGCATGTGATAGGGTCCTATCTCTCAAAAAAGAAGAGAAAGAAAAAAATGAAAATAAAAAGGATAATGTCTGCTAGGAGATTCTTAGGCAAAAGTTAGGGTAGTCCGCTAGATCGAAAACCCGCAAAGGGCGGTCTAGGCAAAAGTTAGGCCATTCATAAAAAAGGAAAAAAGCCCGCTAAGATATCCTAGGCAAAACTTAAGGCCGTCCGCTAGATCAAAAACCCCAAAAGGGCGGTCTAGGCAAAAGTTAGGGCTAAACCAAAAATTAAATAAAAGAGAGGGCCCCATCAGCATATTCATGAAAATCCAGCAGGAGAATGCCGGTTACTTCTCTAGATGAATCAAATAAAAGGATAGATTGAATTTAGGACATCCACACACCAATAGTCGCACAATAAGACTCTGTCAAAATAAAAAAGAAAAAAATAAAAAATCTTTGTAAGTAAATAAACAAAAAATAATACTCATGCATATAAGGAGACTAGCTCCATGTTTGTGATTGAAAACAGGAAGCACCAAAAATAGGTCTCTAAATAACGCTCTCAAGAAAATATAGCAAGTCGCTACCGATAGGCCAACAACTCCAGAGCAAAATAGAAGCTTTAGAGCACCCAAAATCTCCAATCACCATCCTTCTACCCAGAAAAAGAAGGCACAAATAAGAGGTCTCCAAACATTGCTCTACCTCAAGAAAGAAGAACGAATTGTCATCATCAAATAGCTTAGAAGAAATAAGAAGCTTCTAGAAGCCAAAGCTCCAATCATCATTCCTCTACCCCAATAAAAGAGGGCACAATCATTAGACATCATAAAAGAAAAGCCGACGGAAAAGCTTAGTTAGCCCCAAGCGGATCCCTACTTACTCCAGAGGCAGAGAACCAAAAATATTACCCCAAGGCTCAGCATCGCCATCACATGAGTCATCAAGCGTACTCAACCAAATCTCCGCCACATTACCCAATGGAAGAATAAAGGTGTCACATCCAAATCATCAAACGATCCAGGAATCCAAACCTTCACAGGGTGCCAACCAAAAAAGAAAAAGAAGAAAACCCTTCATCTCTAACAAATGTCCAAAAGAAAGAGCTGCAACAAAGTAGGCCAAATAAAAATCCCCAAGTGGATCTCCCCATTAAAGTCTACAAAAAGAAGGAATCAGAATTTCCCATCCCTCAATAGAATAAGAGCTTCACAAGGTCAGCTCACATCAACATTAATCAAGGAGTTAGGACTCCATCCCAGAAAAGAAAAATCGGATCCCCAAGAAGTTGATAATGATGGATCACCAAAAAAATTGTATCCCCTGCGGATCCCCAAAAAGAAGAAAAAGCCAGCATGCATAAAAGAAACTAAAAAGTAAAAAGGCGCACGCATTATCCCCATACAAAAAGTCAGATTTCAAAATCGCGATAAAAAAGAGATAAATCACAGAAAAAGGAGAAATCAAATAAAAATCCTAACTTTTAGGAAATCAATAAAATCCCTAAGTGGGTCATCTCAGAAAAAGGGAAAATAAACAAAAATAGAGAAGGAATCGAAAATTCCATTCCCCCCAACAGAATAAGAGCATCACAAAAGCCATCTCGCACCTATAAATAGTCGAGACTCCATTCCTCCAAAGGGCTACTAAAATCTGATCCTTGGGAAGTCAACCAACTCCCTAGTGGATCAATAAAAAAGAAAGATCATCCCAGTGAGCCTACTACAAAGGCAAAACTTCAGATTCATCCTCTGAAAGTCATCTGCCTACGCATAGGCAAGACCTAGAAAGCAAGAGCCAGCATCCCCAGAAGGGAATATCAGCCTAGTCCGAGGCAAAACAAATGCAGTCAAAAGTCTTCACTTCCGATGAAGCATCTGCCTACTCAGAGGTGTTACCCAAAATCACCAGAAATCCCCAACAACCAGCAAAGTCGGATGACTACTACCAAAAACTCAAAAACAAAGAATCCCCAGTAATCAACAAGCTGGATGGTTATAAGGAAAATCCAAAAATCAAAGAATCCCCGGCCCTGACACACCGGAAGAATTCACTGAAAAAATAAAAAACATTCATCAAAACAAGATCATTCCCCATGGAACCAGCGCATGAGCTAAAGCAGTAAGCTGCCACCACCACCAGTCCAACAAAGTGGACTGCACCAGCCAGATGGGGGTTCATACCTATCAATCAGCACATAAGCTAGAGCAGTAAGCCGCCACTACCACCAGTCCTACGAAGTGGACTGCACCAGCCAGATGGGGGCTTCATACCCATCAACCGACGCATGAGCTAGAGCAGTAAGCCGCCACCACTACTTCAGGACAAGGAAGGTTTCGAAAACAAAGACCTGCACAAAGGCAAAACCTACGCATGAGCAAGAGCAGTAAGTCGTAACGAATCCTACAATGTTGACTACACCAGCCAGATGAGGGGTTTATACTCATCCAGTCCTACAGTGGTGGACTCCAAACTCTACCAGCCAGATGAGGGGTTTATACTCATCCAGTCCTACGATGGTGGACTGCAAACTCTACCAGCCAGATGAGGGGTTCATACTAATCTAGTCCTACAATGGTGGACTACAAACACTACCAACCGGATGGAGTTTTATATTCATCAACCGAGGGGTCAACTACCGTAAGAAGGAGCATCTTGAGGTTCTACCACTTGTCAGTTGAGGGGTTGGCTACCGTAATAAGGAGCATCCCGAAGCTACAAGCAACCGGATGGGGGTTCATACTTATCAACCGAGGGGTCAGCTACCGCAAGAAGGGGCATCCTAAGGTTCTACCACATGTCAACCAAAGGGGTCGGCTACTGCATGAAGGAGCATCCTGGAGGCGCACTCACATATTTTTCGTCCAGAGGGTCGGCTACCGCAAGAAGTAGCATCCGAAGGACAGCCGGGCAAGAGGGTTAACTCCTTCACCCTCCAGCTGATCTTCTTGGCATAACGGGCCAACAGTCGGCTAGTCAGGTGAAGGGGGGGCAGCTGTAGACCCCAAATCTTGACCAACCTCAAAATAAAGAGCAGAAGACTTCCGATTCAAAGATGGACAAGGCCTAAAAGGTCCCTAGGATAGACCAATAGGCCCCATATTAGAGTAGGAAGTTTTTTTGTACGGGAAAATTAAGAAATTACACCTAGAAAGCTGAGACCGTTGTCTCGTTTCGCGAGACTACCGTCTCGCCATCGGATAAGGGCGAAACCGTTGTCTCGTTTGGCGAGATAGCCGTCTCGCCACTTGCCAATGGTGACACCACCGTCTTGCCAATCGCCAATGGCGAGACGGCCTCTCGCCATTTTCCAAGGGCGAGACTACCGTCCCATTTGGCGAGACGGCGGTCCCGACCTGAGAGGCACAAATTCCTATAAAAGGGGGGGCAACCTTATCCCTTTCACAGCATAGAACAACTTTCCCTTCTACACTTCTATCAAATTCTTCTCCTAGGATCCCTCCAAAGCATTTTCGGAGTTTCTTAGTATTCTTAGTAAGCGTCCCATAGTGTTTTGAGAAAGAGTGATAAGCACTGTAGAGCATGGAGGTTTCTAAAAATCACCTTTCTTTACGAAGAATATCAATACAAAGCTTGCTTCGAAGGTTCCTACACTTTTTATCTTCTTTTATCGCTTTCTTAGTACATCTATCTGTGCATTAGCTATTAGGGACATGTAGTCAACACTTTAAATTCCACAAATGAATAAATAAGTGTAAAAGCGTAATTTTAGAGTTCTTTATTTATAAAATAAACGGTCCATCATAGGGAACCCGAAAGGGGCATTGTAGGGAAGCTAATACCTTCCCTACACGTAACTAACTCCCTTACCCAACTCTGGTTATAATGGCCAAAGTTGGATTTTCTAAACCAACGCCTTCTTTTTCTTCCTTTTCCAATGTTTCTGGATAAAACATTGGTGGCGACTCCACAACCCTTTTCGAAAACCTCGCCTTTAGGTCCAGCCCGGTTATCGGACAACCAAAAGGCGTTGTAGCATCACTTTTAAAATGTGAGTCGAAGCAAAACCATCGTGTCGCTCCGACCACCTCTTTTGACGGCGGTAACAATATTTTTCTAAGTGATATTCCCTTAATGTGTGATAATACAAGTGCAATAAATCTCACAAAGAATCATATTATGCATTCTAGAACCAAACACATTGAGATTAGGCATCATTTTTTAAGAGACCACATATCTAAAGGAAATTGTAAAATTGAGTATATAGATACAAACCATCAATCAGTAGACATATTTACTAAACCTCTTCTAAAGGATAGATTCTCTGAACTTAGGAGAGACCTAGGAATATTAGAAATAGTCTAAACTCTGCTTAACTGAAAAATCTTTGCATTCTGCACTAGAATGATCGATTATATAGGGAAATGTCGCCGCTGTCAAAAAGAGGCGGTCAAAGCGACACAATGGTTCCGACTTTCCATTTTTCGCGTTTTTATGGGTGAGGTTACAACACCTTTAGGTCGTTCGATAACCGGGCTGAAACTAAGGGCGAGGTTTTTGAAAGGGCATTCTTAGATCGTCTGATAACCGGGCTGACCTAAGAACAAGTTTGAAAGGGTTCTTATGGAGTTGCCACCGATGTTTTTACCAGAAACATCGAAAAAGGAGAGAAAAGGCGTTGGTTTTTCGAAAACCAACTTTGGTCGTTAAAACCAGAGTTGGGTAAGGGAGTTAGTTACGTGTAAGGGAAGTGTTAGTTCCCTTACGACGCCCCTTTCGGGTTCCCTATGATAGGCCAGTTATTTTATAGATAAACTTTTGAAATGACGCTTTTATTTGTGGAATTAAAATGATGACTACATGGCCCTAATATCTATTACGCAATTTAATATGAATAAAAAGACAGTAAAAGAGAGGGAGAGAGTGAAGAAACCTCCGGAGCAAGCTTTTGATTAATTCTCTTGAAAAATAGGGTGTGTTTTGGCAGCCCTTCGCTCTTACAACGTCAAAATCTCACTCAAAAACGCTATAAAGATGCTCTCTTAGACACTCAGAAACTCCGGAAATGTTTCGGAGGGGCTCTAGGAGAAGAATTTTGAGAAATTGTAGAAGGGAAAGTGGAAGAACTGTGTGAAATGAAGGGGAGAGTGCCCCCTATTTATAGGGATTCGCGCCTGTCAAGTCGAGACGGCGGTATCGCCATTCGGGATGGCAGTCTCGTTTGGTGAGACGGTGGTCTCGACTTGCCAAGTGGAGAGAAGGCCTTCTCGCCAAACGGGAGGGGGGTCTCGCCAATGGTAAGTGGCGAGACGGCGGTCTTGCCAAACGAGACGGCGATCTTGACTTGCCATTGGTCGAGATGGCGGTCCCGAAAAGCGAGACGACGGTCTCGACTCCTGAAGGCAAAAATCCTTATTTTTGTACAGAAAATCCTTCCTACTCTAATATGGGGCCTAATAGTCTCTCCTAGTGGCTTTTTAGGCTTCGTCCATCTTCGAATAGGAGGTCTTCTGCTCTTATTTTGAGGCCGGGCAAGATTTAGGTTCTATAGTTGCCCCCCCCCCCTTCACCTGACTAGCCGACTGTTGGCCTGTTGTGCCAAGATGATCGGCTGGAGGGTGAAGGAGTTAACCCTTTTGCCCGGCTACCCTTCGGATGTTCCGTCTCGTAGCGGCTGATCTTCTGGGGAAAAAGTGTATGCCTCCAGGATGCTCCTTCTGATGGTAGTCGATCCCTTTGGTTAACACATGGTAGAACCTCAGGATACTCCTTCTGACGGTAGCCGATCCTTCGATTGATGGGTATAAACCCCTTATCAGACTGGTAGTTACAGCCCACTGTGCGTAGGACTGGATGAGTATAAACCCCTCATCAGGCTGGTAGTTGCAGCCTGCGGTGTGTCGGGCTAGATGAGTATAAACCCCCCATCAGGCTAGTAGTTGCGACTTATTGGTCTGGCTCGTGTGCAGATCAGGCGCACTTCGTCCGCAAGTTGATGGGTATGAACCCCCCATCAGGCTGGTACAGTCCACTGCATAGGACTGGTGGTGGTGGCAGCTTACTGCTCAGTAGCTCATGCGCCGAGTGTTGAGATGTGTTCTCTTGTCTTTGTTTTTTGTCTTTTCTGGGATAGTAATCCGGTTTTCGCCAGGGATTTACTTTGGTGGTTGATGTGACTGATTTTCAGCACATCTTAAGTAGCTTATAATGTTATATTACTGTTTATAATATGTTAATAAAGCTTAATTAACTATAATTTGTATTACTAGGCCTTTAGAAGCCGTAATATAAAATTCTACATAAAAACAATAAATTAGCTGTATTTTATTGTATACGGGTACTGATATTAGTTTACTGTTTTATTTATTATTTTTTCTTCAGAGATCCTAAAATCATGATTCTTGAAGCATTGAAAGCTAGACACATTCATCTTTCCAGCGGATCAAGAAACACTCAATTCGGAGCTAAATTGAATTTTATATAAATTTTTTAAGGGAGGTTACGCGCACAGAGTCGGTCCACCGGGCATGCCTCAGTAAAATAATTATCATAAATTCGATAGACCGCCAAAATTAGTCAAAACTGTGGCGTTTGAAAGATAACTTAACAAGCTTTCTAATGAGACCAGAATGGTTTCATTTGAAGAATAATTGAGAAAACTGCAAGCTTCGAATCGCGCGGTACTGCACTGAAACAAAGACAGTGCGACTCTTCAACATCTTATTGGATTAGGTCCGGTTATGGGCCTTGTAAGTTGTAATTGTACATTAGTTGAAGTATATAGTAAATTAACTTAATGTAATAACAGATAGTCGAAGTTTTCAAGTTCAGATTCAATCAAATCGATCAGAATTCTCTCAGTTGTTCTCTCCACTGCACCATGGCTCTTTCTCCTTGCTTGCATCTCAATCTTCCATGTATGTGTTCATTCTTCTTCATTGTTCTTCACGAATTGGATCTGGATTTCCTTCTTCTATCATCTTTAATTGTTTTTCTTTACTGAATTCATGAATTAGATTAGGTTTTTACCGAACAAAATCTGCTGGAACTGAATTGCATGTGACAACTTGTTTAAGACTTGTGTTCTTGACTTGCTTTAGCTTGTGGATGTCTCTTGGTTGAGGATTGAAGCTTGCAATCACTTTGGTGAACTGTATGGTGAATGCTTGATTGATTAATTAGGTTTTCACAATGTCAAAAACGCAGTAGTTTTGCAATTTTGCTTACACCGAATCTGTTCCACAGTTCTTGTTCTTGCTTTCTTTAATTTTCTGCGTTTTACTGCTTTTACTTTACTATTTTGATGTTTTAATTGCTTTACAGTCACGGTAGCTAGGTTTTATTGCTTTGTTTACTTGCTTTAATCTCTGTAGAAGCTTAGTTTTAGGTTTAGATAGATTTTACTGCATTGTTTTAGGTTCTGTCATAGATTAGCATAAGATTAGAATAGTTTAAGTGTAGCTAGGTTCTCATTTTAATTTTCTGCACTACAAATTCCCCTTGAATACTGAAAAACTCATAAATATACATTACTTCACTCATTCCATCATTCACATCACACATTTACCACTGTTTTGAACATTTTGACCGAAGTGACCACTGTCACTCGGTCAGGTTTTCAGCCACACGCACCAAAACACTCTCACACGGTCATCTCACATTTGTAAAACTCAAAATACAAAAATATTTGCATTTACATAGGTCAACCATACACTTTATACACTTCATTTGATTCTTGACCGAGGAATTTCTTCATATATTCATTTTGACCGAGACCTTTTATTTTGTTAATTTTCTGACCACTTTTCTGACCACCAGTACTGTTCACTACGGTCATTTTCCATTTTCAAAACTCAAAACTCAAAACTAATTACATTTCACTCGGTCATTCATATATTTTACACCTTTAATTTGATTCTTGACTGAGAAATTGTTTTTACATTTCATTCTGACCGAGAGTTCACATTTCTGACTGTGGTTTCTGACCGTGGTTACTATTCATTGTGGTCAGATTTATGAATTTCGTTTAACTTCATTCATCTGCATTTTTGTTTCATTTCTGTCTACATTCTTATAGGTCAATCATATATTTTGTTCACTAATTTCCATTTTTGACCGAGACAACTCATTAGTTTTTGTATGTTGACCGAGAGCACAAAATTCTGACCGTGATTCCTGACTGTTATTACTGTTCACGTCGGTCAGATTTACGATACTGACCGTGGTTACTGTTCATCACGGTCAGATTTGTGATTTTGGGTCAGATTTGTGATTTTCCATATTTTTAGACATTTTTGCATTCTTCAGTATTTTCATTCACTGCATATTAGGATTTTACCTCATTTTAATTTAGTCTAAGATTGTAAATTTCATTTTTAGTTTAGTTCCCCATTGAATCATTCATAACTCAATCATATACTCTTATTACTTCCACGGATTGATATTCTGGTTCCCATTGTACTGCATTATTACTGTTTTAGGGGAACTCATTTGAAAGTGTTGAAATTGCGACATATCAATTTAACTTCTTTCAAATTGGCGTCGTTGCCGTTGTGAAGTAGGATCATTAGAAGTAGGAGTTGTGATTGATTCATTTCATTGCATATAGTTTAGTTTGCATTGCATTTGAATTTTTGCACTTGTGTTGTTTTGTTGCAGCTTTTATATAGGTACCTAGGTGTATGACCTGATCTTCTGAAGTGGACCTAGCTCCATTTGATCCAGAAATTGCCAGAACTTGCATCAGGAACTTGCCTAAAAGACTGAGGCAGAGGACACAAGAACAACAAAACACAGAAAACTTAAAAATAGGTCAAGACCTGATGAGTATTCATTCTGATATGGGTTCACAACAAGAAAAGACTTTGAAGGAGCTGGCAGCACCTGCTGAGCACTACCAGCCGTTATGTATACAGATGTCTCCGCCAAGAGAAGGAATGGTGGGTTATGAGCTGAAAAGAAGTAGAAGATAGAAGATAAGTTTCAATCCTCTTGTTGGTTATACGCCTCCATATTCCCAAACTAATTGTTAGAATAATGTTGTGAGGGTCAAGAGAAAAGAAGTAGAAGATAAGTTCAACGGTTTGTGTTTTAGACAGTTGATTTTATTCAGAAAAGATTTTGTAAGAATGGCTGGTTAAGGCTATGCCTGAATGTTTAAGATTTTGTCTAAGTAAACATTTTTTCTTTGTGGGTTTGCGCCTCAGCCTATTTCCATTGCTTTTATGGCTGATCGATTTCCCTAGATCGCCCTTTGGGTTTTCGAACTAGGATATTGTGTTCTGGTCCTCTCTTTTGTCTAGGTTCCTTTTTTTCTTTTTGTTTAGGGAATCCTAGCAGACCTTATTTTGTAACCCTAACTTTTGCCTAGGCTACCCTTTATTTTTGTTTGGGTGTCCTAACGGGTTGACCCTATTTTTTGCGTAGCCCCCTTAGTGGGCTTCCTACCGGGTATTTTGCCCTTTTTCTTTTGGCCTTTGGCTTCTATGGGCTTTTTCTTTTCTTTTTGTTGTCACAATATTGGCGAAACACAGCTTTATTTATGGTGAGGTAAAACCTTATTTTGTGTTTCTAATCGACCAACTTGATTATTAAGGCAATGGTGCATTTTGATTATTTGAACGCGCTTTTATCCTTCCCTTCTTTTGTTTGTTTAGACAGGTTATTATGAGGTCTAGACATGAAGTAGCAAGAAGAGAAGCAGATAGTAAGAAATGTATTCTTTATTAATTAATAAGGGAATATGTGCCCTAAAATGCCCGGGGGTCGAGCTAGCCCCGGGGGATAATCTCTAACGATCACTGGGTTTACATCCCTTAAGAAAAGAAAAATATCTCCTAATGACTAGGGTAGCTCTTGACGCTTGCATTCCTCCGCTTCAGAATATATGCTTGAGTGTGCGTAGGGGAGACTTCCCTTTTCTTCCTTCTGCATGGCCCTTTGTAGGGTCAAATCCTAGGCCATACTTAAAGGGGTTATCTTTGAACTCTGGAGGTTTCCTTATCCCTTGGGAATCTACCCCCAGTCCTTGGCCAAGATGGTAACTGTTAGAAAAAGAGGCTGAGATCAAGAGGGGGGGTGAATTGATCTTTGAAAGATTTTCGTGATTAACAGATTATCTATTTGTAAAAATAAGATTTCAGATCTGTTCTTGAATCACAAAGCAATCACTCAACAATAAACACAGCAACAGAATTAAAAGAGGAGAAAGGTTTAGAAAGATATCACCGGTGTTTATACTGGTTCACCCAATACCAGGGCTACGTCCAGTCTCCAGCCAAATTCCAGTTGGGTTCAACTAGATCAAATGTTTTACAGATTACAATCTTACACTTAATCTACCACAAGAACCACAATTCCAGTTCCTGCACCTAACCTTTCACCAAGAACCAAATTCCAGTTCTTGACAACCTCTACAACCAAATTCCAGCTGCAGAGAAACCAGTGCCCACAATTCCAGGCACCAACACCTAACCTTTCACCAAGAACCAAATTCCAGTTCTTGACAACCTCTACAACCAAATTCCAGCTGCAGAGAAACCAGTGCCCATAATTCCAGGCACCAAACAATACAGTAAAAGAATGAAAAGAATTGAAAAGAAGAAACTAGAATGCTCAAACCAGTTTTATGCAATTCTGCAGTAAGTGTTTCTTCTCCAAAAGAAAGCAATTTGCCTCAAGAAAGAATCTCAAAGAACTTCACAAAAACTAGCGCGAATCTTTCTTGAAAGAGTATTAAAGTTTGCTTGCTTGATTGCTAAAGGATGTGTAAAAATTGATATTCGATGATGTTTAAAAAGTTCAAGCCAATCTATTTTTATAGAAGATTTTCAAAACTGCTGGTTTAATCAATCTGTTAAAATAATCTTTTAATCTGTTAAAAGTGTAGTTTTAATCTGTTAAAACTTCTTTTAATCCATTAAAACGTTCTTGATTCTTTAACAGATTTGTTTTAACTGATACGATAACGTTTATATCAATTAAAACTCTTTACAAAAAATCTTCTAATTTGTTTTAATCGATTGTTTTGTGATTCAATCGATTAAAATACTGCAAAACTTTCTTGTAAATTTTTCCAAGTGATTTTAACTTATAAAAATAAGTTTTAATCGATTAAAACGCTGTGTAGAAATTTTCTAAGTTGTTTTAATCGATTGAAACGTGTTTTAATCGATTGAAAAAGCTCTGATCGGTCATAACTCAATTCTGATCGATCATATCTGATTCTGATCGGTCATAATTGCATTCTGATTGATCATCCTGAACACTAAGTGGATTTAATCGATTAAAACCAAGTTGTATCGATTAAAATACTGCAAAAACACTTCTCTTAACATTTTAAGTGATTTTAATCGGTTATATCGAAGCTTTATCAGTTAAAACACTGACAGAAGGTTTTCAAAACTTTCTTTAATGAAAACAACTGGTTATTTCGAAATTATATCAGTTAAAAACTTGTTTAAGAAAGCTTTTGTTAAAATACTTTGTTTTTAACTGCTTAAACATTTTTAGAGGCATTTTGCAAAATCTTTTAAGTGAAGAAACCTCATGCAGCAAAAAAAAAATGATTATACCTAAGCATAGCTACGGACACACTAATCCCTCTATTCTTTTATCTAAGTGACTGTTGACCGCTACAAAGTTGACTTTGGCTTTATCTTTGACTTCATCAAATCAATAAGATCTTTGCCAGAGTATCTCAATAAGATCTTCATCACTTTCAGTAACCATGTTTCATCATCATGCGAGCTACCTTCGTATTATTGGGAAGTCTCTCTACACTGGTAATTTCGAGTGCTTGAAAAGATGTTTCAAGGGTCTCTTCAGCCGCATCCACATAAGGTTGGGTAGACGGTCTACTGATCAGGATGTCGTCCTCTGCTTGGACCGTGACCAGTTTGTCGTCCACTATAAACTTGACTTTCTGGTGGAGCGTCGAAGGTATTGCCTTAGCGTCATGAATCCAAGGTCTGCCGAGGAGACAACTATATGCCGGAGTAATGTCCATTACATGGAAATCGACGTTGAAGATAGTGGGTCCAACTTGGATGGGCAGATTGACTTCTCCCACTACTTCTCGCTTGGATCCGTCGAAGGCTCGAACGATAGTGTTGCTTGGGCACAAACGGGTTCCTTGAATAGTCAACTTGTCTAGTGTGCACTTGGGCATCATGTTTAGGGATGACCCGTTATCCACAACAACTTTAGCAATGAGGTACTCCTTGCACTTGATGGAAATGTGCAAGGGCTTGTTGTGGTCTGGCCCCTCAAGGGGGAGTTCTTCCTCTGTGAAGGTGAGGTGATCGCTTGCCGTAATGTGGCCGACGATCCTCTCAACCTTTTCTTGGGATATGCTGTGAGGTACATGCATTTCACTCAAGACCTTCATTAGGGCGTTTCTCTGTGGTTCCGAGCTCATCATTAGGGATAACAGAGTTATTTTCGCAGGTGTATGATTGAGCTGGTCAATAATGGAATACTCGTTTTGTCTTATGAACTGGAGTAATTTGTCTGTCTTCTCCTTGGATTCTTTATTTTCTTTTTCTTCGGTCCGTTTATCTTTTTCCTTTATTCTTGGGGGCATCCTCTTGTAAGTCCTTGGGGGAGTAGACCCTTCCACTTCTGGTCATGCCCCCAATGCCGGCTATATTGGAGATATCCTCCTTTATTGGTGAAGATTCCCCATATCTCCATGGTACAACTTTATTTGATTCGTAGGGGAAAGGACGTGGCATAAATAGTCGCACAGGTGTCCTTGCCCCCTCTTCCTTATTGGTTTTGAGGACCAACGGTCGAGGTTTATTATCCTCTTGCGTGTTGAAACATACAAGGACATGAATGTTGAACTTACATGGACATGAAGCTTGTTGATTTTGATAATGATTCAAGAACAATGGACTTAGAGAGTTGAAGACTTGTATTCTTTGTAATAAATCTATTTTGATGATTTTGAGTCTGTAATATTAGAGTCTAAGATAGATAGCACATAGTCTACTCTTTAGAAGCTTCAAAAACTCATTTTTATCAAAAACACACTGGTTAATCGATTAAAAGGCTAAATAATTGATTATTACAGAGAGAAAAACCATTTTCTGTATCAGCTCTCTGGAATAATCGATTAACAGGGCTGTTAATCGATTAACAAGATAAATAATCGATTAATTGGCGTGGTTATGGGTTTCTGTTGATTTTGGCTTTGTAATAATCGATTAACACTCAAGATAATCGATTATCTCAGTCAGATATGCATTTTAAACTTCAAAATTAGACCAAGTTTCGAAAACCCTAGTCCTAATACACCAGGTTTCGAAAATCCCCAATTCCCAAACCCTAATTCATCTACTTAAGGTTTTCTAAGGCTCTCTGCAAAGAGAACAACCTTTTCCAAACAAAAGCTGAGAGTTGTGATTGCCAGAGAACTGTTTGTTGGAGGAAAAAAGGGCTTTTGGAACCTAGTGTGGGCTAGAAGCGATAAGAATCACTAAGTGGAGTTCTTGGTGGATTGTGTGTTGTGCCGTCTCTAGGGAAAGTTGTTCTTCATCTCTTGTGTGACTCAAGAGAGGTGTTTTCGTTACCTTATCTTTTCATTTGTAATCTGCTTGTATAACTTTGATTATAGTGACAGCGTTAATCCTCTATTTGAGTGATTAACAACTGGACGTAGGGTCTTTTGATCCGAACCAGTATAAATCTTCTGTGTAAGACTCTATCCTTATTCTATTTACGTTTACACAACATTTTAATCGGTAAAATTTGGGGAAAATTTTTAAAACCTAATTTTTGTTAAGAAACCAATTCACCCCCCTCTTTGTTTTTGTTCATTCACGCAAACATTTTGCTGCGCGATTCTAACAAGTGGTATCAGAGCTTGCTTTGATAGTCATTCAAATTTTTCGAAAATGGCCAGATAAAATCAAACGTTTTCCGAAGGTGCTTCTATCAATAGACCCCCACTTTTTGCAGGTCAAAATTATCCTTTCTAGAAAGTTAGAATGCAAATCTTTTTAGAGTCTGTTGATAGAGGTGTTTGGGACGTTGTTTTAAACGGTCCCTATATTCCTAAAGTTTCTGAAAACGGAGTAGATGTTCCTAAACCATTCTCTAGATGGACGGTAGAGGAAAATAGAAAAGCTCAATTTGATGTTAGGGCTAGAAATATTATTTCATCTGCGTTAATCCTTGATGAGTTTTACAGGATCTCCGTTTGTAAAAGTGCTCAAGAGATGTGGGAAATGTTGAGAGTGACCCACGAAGGTACCGATGACGTTAAGAGAGCACGGAAAAATTCTCTAATCCAAGAATATGAGATGTTCCGAATGCAATAAGGAGAAACGATATTTGGCGTTCAAAAGCGTTTCACACACATTGTGAACCATCTCACCAGATTAGGTAAAATTTTTTATGTTGATGAATTAAACGTAAAAATTTTGAAATCTTTGGATAGGAAATGGCAACCTAAGGTGACGACCATCTCGAAGTCACAAAACCTTGCCACAATGTCTATGGCGGCGCTCTTTGGAAAGTTGAGAGAGCATGAGCTAGAACTAGGAAGGCTAAATAATGAAGAAGGTCAACACCAAAAGAGGAACTTAGCCTTCAAAACTGAAATTTCCAAAGGTAAGAGTAAAAAGGAAGAAGAAGACTCGGAGAATGATGAAGAAGAATTTGTTAGAATCGCACAACGGAATGTTCGCGCTGTCGGACAAAGACCAAGAGGGGGGGTGAATTGGTTTCTTAACAAAAATTAGGTTTTAAAATTTTTCCCCAAATTTTACTGATTAAAATGTTGTGTAAACATAAATAGAATAGAGATAGAGTCTTACACAGGAGATTTATACTGGTTCGGATCAAAAGACCCTATGTCCAGTTGCTAATCACTCAAATAGAGGATTAACGTTGTCACTATAATCAAAGTTGTTACAAACAGATAACAATTGAAAAGATAAAGTAAAGAAAACACCTCTCTTGAAACTCACAAGAGATGAAGAACAACTTTCCCTAGAGACGGCACAACACACAATCCACTAAGAACTCCACTTAGTGATTCTTATCGCTTCTAGCCCACACCAGGTTCCAAAAGCCCCTTTTTCCTCCAACAAACAGTTCTCTGGCACTCACAACACTTAACTTTTATTTGAAAAAGGTTGTTCTCTTTTATGAGAGCCTTAGAGAACCTTAAGTAGATGAATTAGGGTTTGGGAATTGGGGATTTTCGGAACTTGGAGTATTAGGATTAGGGTTTTCGAAAATAGGTTAAATTTGAAGTTGAAAATCAAAATCTGACTGAAATAATCGATTAAATGAAGTGTTAATCGATTATTACAGAGCCAAAATCAACAAAACCCCAAAACTCTCTATTTTAATCGATTAAGTGCCCTGTTAATCGATTAACAGACCTATTAATCGATTAATAGGTGTGTTAATCGATTATTACAGTGAACAGATACAGAAAATGGTTTTTCTCACTGTAATAATCGATTATCTGATGATTTAATCGATTAAACCTGAGGCTTTCTGATAAATATGAGTTTTTGAAGCTTCTAAAGAGTAGACTATGTACTGGCTATGTTAGACTCTAATATTATATACTCAAACTCATCAAAACAGAGTTATTACACAACAATACAAGTCTTCAACACTCTAAGTTCTTTGTTCTTGAATCATCATCAAAATCAACAAGCTTCATGTCCATGTAAGTTCAGCATCAAGTCCTTGTATGTTCAACAATCTCCCCCTTTTTGATGATGATCAAAATTTTCTTTTAAAGCCTTGTAATAACCTGTTTTATCTGTCACACTAACAAACACATTTAACATACCAGATAATATTTAAATTCAATCATAAGAGGCTTTAAATATTTCTCCCCCTATTTTGATTATAATAAAAAATTAAGAGCTCCCCCTCAACATATGCATAACTTGGAGATAACTCCCCCTCAAACAAAGCAATAAAAGAATACCACATTTTATTTCAGAAGTGAAAATACATTACAACACAAGAGAAAATAAAAACAAACTTTAAAATTCTTCACTATCACTATGAAAGTGTGCATCAAATTTATTTTCTAAATGACACACTTTTTCATCTACATCAGAGATACGGAGAATTATTTCCTCATGTCGTACTCCAGAAAGAGTGAAGAATGTCTGCATCCTCTGGTTCATATTAGATAACATATCTTCCATAGATTGTCGGGTTTCAGGATGAGTAGAGGAAGTTCCAGCACTTTGGATATGATCAGAGGGAAACTCAGCAACAGAGGGCATATCTTCATCAGAATCTTCATTATCTTCATCTTCGTTTGGAATGTCATCCTTGTGAACATAAATATTGTTGACACGCACCATTTGGAGTTGGGTTAATGTGATGTCCAGCATGCAATTTAAGTTAGTCGTTCGTACTATTTGTTCACCTTCGACATTTACTCCTTTGTATTCCAGAATGCGAGAGATAAGGAGGGCATATGGAATTTTGAAGGTGGGATGGCGTTTGGCTTTTAACATAGTCATGGTGACAAGAATGCCCCAATCTAAAGGCTCATTATTCATTATGGCATGAATAATACGTAGATCGATTGAAGAACATTGAGCATGATTCATAGCCCGGGGACATAGGATCTAGACAAGTAAATGCAAAATCATGCATTCCTCCTTCTTCAAAGGTCCAGCTAGAAGGAGACACCCAATCTCCATGGAAGGGTTTCGCAGAAAAGAACGGTAAGCCATGATCTTGTTAAAATCATCTAACTCACCAAACACGTTAATAGCATATTCTCTTATAGGAAAATGGGCAACGTTTTCCCAAATATCATCATCAAGAATAATTGTTACCCCGTTTACACGAGAGGTAGCTATTTGATATCTGAATTTGAACCTAGAGTAAAATACCCTAACTAAGTCAGGATAATACGTACCTTGCATTTGGATGAAAGGGAGAACTCCTTGAATTTCAAGGAGATTAGGAAAATTGAATCCCCTATTGATGAATTGATCACCAATAAGGAATTTGGGAGAGATAATACCATGTTCCTTCCAATAAGACAAAAATTCTTGTCGGCCTTCAGCATCAGAGATCCATCCTTCTACAGAATTAGGACGGGGATGAGATGAGGGTGCAAATCTTCTTCTAGTGGGAATTTTAGCACGAGAAGATGAGGCCATTGTAGAATTAGAGGAGTAACAAGAAAGATTTAGGAAGACAAGTGATGTTAGAAGAAGGCAAGAGTGATAGAATGAGGCAAGAAAGCTTGAATTCAAGAGATAGAAGTGAATAGAAGTGAAATGGAGGTCCCTATTTATAACCAAGCATCTCCAATGGTCATATGGGAGTGAATGAAGTTCAAGAGAGTCGTTGGCAACGGCTAGAAAACAAAACTTGCCAGGTTGAATCGATTAAATCTTGAATTAATCGATTAAACCAGTACCAGACCTATTTAATCGATTAATTCAAGCAGTTAATCGATTAACACTGAGTTTAATCGATTATCTGGCGAGTTAATCGATTAATGCAGAGAGAAATGTCATGTTTTGGGTGCAAATAATCGATTATAACTCCAAATAATCGATTATTCCAGAGAGTTCATCAAATTTTTGAGGTTTATACACATGATAATCTATACACATGATACACTAGTGGAAAAATAGCATTCTATGACGAGTTTTTATCACGGTCGTAGTCCACCCGTCATAGTATGTAGCGCGGTGGCAATTTTGTAATAAAATCATAAACTTTCTATGTCGGGTAAATTTTAACCGACATAGTAAGTGGAAAGTTCACTTTCTATGTCGGTTAAATATTACCCGACATAGAAAGTTAACTTTCTATGTCGGGTAACATTTAACCGACATAGAAAGTGAACTTTCTATGTCGGTTAAAATTTACCCGACATAGAAAGTGTCTTTGATGACGGGTGTTAGGGCAACCGACATAGTATCTTCTGCTCCAACGCTCCATTTCATGTCATCACTTCACCCATAGCAGAGCTCCTCGTTCGCCTGTGTACGTTTCTCCCTATGCTCCATTTCATTTCATCAGTTCACCCATAGCAGAGCTCCCCATTCGCCTGTGTACGTTTCTCCGCACCCATATTTGCTCGTCACACCACCTGCCAACGCTGTACGTCGTGCCGCCTGCTGCTACTGTCGTTGGTGCCCGTCGCCTGTGATACGTTTCTCCCCACCCGGCTCTGCACGTCACGCCACCTGCCACCTCTGTAGGTCTTCAAGAGGTAAGTTTTCGTGCTTGCTTTAGCCATTGTAGGTTTACAGTATTGAATCTGGTAAGTAATAATGCTGTCAAGAGAGGGAAACATCACGGGTTCCTTTAGCTAATTTAGAGATGTATTGTAAGTAGTTTAGTCATTTGAATGTGTTTCTGTAGGCATTCTTTCGTGATTTTGATTTTGAAAATTAGATTTGTATTATAATGTAGTTATTTTGAGAGTGGAGTTGGATTTCGTGTAGGCATTATAATGTAGTTATTTCGTATTTATGTAGCTAATTTGATTTTGAAAATTTGATTTGTAACAATGGATCGGAGTTGGATCAATTATAGACGAACAACAAATGAATATGAGAGTGGAGTAGAACAATTCCTTGAATTTGCTAAGATGAATGTTCCGGATAATGATGGAAGATTCTATTGCCCTTGTGTTAACTACTTGAATGAGCAAAAATTACTGACTGAAGTTATTCGGGAACATGTTCTTTGTGATAGTTTCCTAAAGAGTTACATAAAGTGGACATGGCATGGTGAATTATTAAACATGCCAAGTGTAGAAGACAAAGAAGAAGTTGATCTAGAGATGGATGATCAGCTGGAGGAAATGATTCGTGAGCTTGGAGAAGATGCCTTCCAACATACACATGTGTACGAGAAGTTGTCCAATGATGCAAAAGAGCCTTTGTATACAAATTGTACTAAGTTCACACGATTGTCGGCGGTACTAAAATTGTTCAATGTGAAGGCAAAGAATGGGTGGACTGATAAAAGTTTCACAGAATTGCTTGAGTTGTTGAGTGACATGCTCCCTGAAGGTAACACATTGCCAACCCGCAATTATGATGCTAAGAAGATATTGTGTCCAATGGGTATGGAGTACCACAAAATTCATGCATGTCCGAATGATTGTGTGTTGTACAGGAAAGAATTTGAGAACTGTCACGAATGTCCACAATGCGGGGAATCACGATACAAGAAGAAGGATGGTGATTCTGACAATGATGTAATGAAGGGTACCCCGACAAAAGTGTTATGGTATCTTCCCATTATTCCAAGGTTGAAACGATTATTCACTAATGGAAATGATGCAAAGCTCACTAGATGGCACGCAGATAGTCGTATTAAAGATGGTCAGTTGAGGCATCCGGCAGATGGATTGCAATGGAAAAAATTGATTCCATCTTCCAGAATTTTGGTAATGATCCAAGAAACATTAGGTTTGGACTTGCTACAGATGGAATGAATCCATATGGAAATTTAAGCAGTAAACATAGTTCATGGCCTGTGGTGTTAGTTATTTACAACTTACCTCCGTGGTTGTGTATGAAACGTAAGTACTTGATGCTATCTTTGATGATCTCGGGTCCCAGACAACCTAGAAATGACATGATGTTTTTTTAAGCCCATTGGTTGAAGAGTTGAAGATGTTGTGGGAGGAAGGTGTTGATGTGTTTGATGGGTACACAGGTGACTTATTCAAGTTGCGTGCAATGTTTTTTGGTACAATTAATGACTTTCCAGCATATGGTAATTTGAGTGGCTACAGCACAAAGGGACATAAAGCTTGCCCGATATGTGAAGAAGACACATGTCACTATCAACTACAACATGGAAGGAAAACAGTGTACCTTGGACACCGAAGATTTATTCCTTCAAACCATTCATATCGTAAATTAAAAAAATCATTTAACGGGTGTCAAGAAAATGATGCAGCCCCAACACCTTTAAGTGGGGAACAAGTATATCAACAAGTAAGTGCGATTTCGTGTGAGTTTGGAAAGACGCAAAAGAAAGCCACAGGTATATGGAAGAAAATGTCAATCCTTTTTGTTCTTCCATATTGGAGGGTTCTTGATGTGAGGCATTGTATAGATGTCATGCATGTAGAGAAAAATGTGTGTGACGAGTATCATCGAACGCTCCTTAACATTCAAGGAAAAACAAAAGATGGTGTCAATGCTCGTTTGGACATGGTTGAAATGGGTATAAGAGAACAATTAGCTCCTCAACCTCATGGTAACCGAACATACTTGCCTCCAGGCATGTCACACACTCGTCTAAAAAAGAGAAAAGAAGTTTTTGTGAGTTTTTACGAGGTGTGAAGGTTCCATTTGGTTACTCTTCCAATGTGAAGAGACTTGTATCTATGAAAGATCTAAAATTGCTTGGGTTAAAATCTCATGATTGTCATGTATTGATGCAACAACTTCTACCTGTGGCTATTCGAGGTATCTTACCAGAGAATGTTAGATATTCCTTAACTCGATTATGCTTTTTTTTTAATGCCATATGTAGTAAAGTTATGGACCCGAATGTTTTGGATCAGTTAGAGAATGAGGTTGCAGTCATATTGTGTCAATTTGAGATGTACTTTCCTCCATCATTTTTTGATATTATGGTTCACTTGATTGTTCATCTAGCCAGGGAAGTTAAAATATGTGGTCCAGTTTTCTTACGATGGATGTACCCTATTAAGCGATACATGAAGATATTAAAAGGGTATGTGAAGAACCAATATCGTCCTGAAGCATCAATTGTTCACAGATATATTGCAGAGGAACCTATTGAGTTTTGCACAAAATACTTATCAGAAGTTGAAGCTATAGGGTTACCTAAGACTCGTTACCATGGAATAGGTCTTGGTAGAGGAACTCGAGGTACAAAAGTTGTGACAATGTGTCGAGATGAAGTACTTCAAGCGCATTTGTACATATTGAATAACAGTGAAGAAGTCATCCCCTACTTAAGTGCTCATAAAGACATTGTGAAGCGAAATAATCCACGTATGCCTAAAAAGTGGGTGATCACCGAACACAACAAGAGCTTTTTGAAGTGGTTTAAACAACAAGTTGAAGGTGACAATACAGCCTTCGATACACTAAAGTGGCTAGCATGTGAGCCAAACTTTGATGTGATATGTTGGGGTGGGTATGATATAAATAACTATTCATTTTATACAAAGGGAGAAGATGAAATAAGCACAATGCAAAATAGTGGAGTCATGGTGGTGGCTGAATCAATGCATTTCTCGAGTTCAAAGGATAAATATCCGATAAGGGCGTCAATGGGCTACTTTGGTGTAATTGAAGAGATTTGGGTAATAGATTACACGATATTCAGAGTACCTATTTTTAAATGTAAGTGGGTTGATTTTAATACTAACATCTTCACCGACGATCTTGGATTTACCTTGGTTAACCTTGAAAATACTCGTTATATCGAAGAACCATTTATCATGGCATCTCAGGCAAAACAAGTGTTTTATGTCACTGATCCCGCTAACAAAGGATGGTCAGTTGTTCTACAAGGAAAACCCATGTATACTTCTGATGAGAATGATGAATTAGTACTTGATATACCAGAGACACCATGTTTCTCTTCAAATATGCCAAACTTGAGTGTTAATGTAGAAATAGATGATGTGCATGCCATACGTTATGACCATATGGAAGGATTTTGGGAGAATGTTCCAACTTGATAATGTATGCACTTTTTTTAATGTATTATTTTTTAATGTATGCACTTTTTTGTCTAAACTAATAACTATTATTTTTTTCTTTGAACACGAGATATGGCAGATTCATCTGTACCCCTCCTCCTACACAGTCCCCCCTCCTACACAAGGTGGTGATCGAGTCGACCGTCTACCAGGGAAAAGGGTAGGTGTGCTACACGGTTGAGGGAGTTGAATAACAGTCGTAGCTCCGATCAGAAACTGCCTATCCAGTTTAACATGCAAACAGGTAGAGCCACAGGAGAGCACAGTGCTAGATTCACTAGCTATGTGGCCTTGCTTGGGAGAAGCAAGGTTAGTATTCTTATTGAGGATTGGGACCATGTTCCAGAGACACTGAAGAACCAGATTTGGCAGAGTATCCTGGTACCTACTCTTATTGAGCATTTAACATGTATATATATTTAACTTTTTGGGAACTTCATGTTATTTTTATTGTGTAGGTCACATATGATGTCCCTAACACCACTTTGTTGAGGACAAAGTGGATCTCATATGTCTGGGAACACTGGAGAGGTTTTAAGAGTGATCTCGACTAGTCGATACATATATGGGGCATTGAGCAACAAGAACCCATGTGACCAGTATCAGTTTTTGGATGAGGAGACATGACAGGCATTTCGGACTCAGCGTTTAGACGCTAGCTTTCAGGTTAGCACATTTGTCATTTGTTTGCAGTCATTTTTTTTAAATAGAGGTTTTAAATTTGGTATTTAACATGGAATGCAACAGGCCAAGCGGCAGAAGGCACAGGATATTCAGAGAAAGAATATCCACCCCCACAGGTTGTCTCGTGGGGGTTATGAGAAATTGGAGGAGAAGATGATGAAGGAGACTTCTTCAAGTCTACCTTCAGATGACTCGGTTGTGAGTTCTGTCACCCGCCCTTCACGCCATGATTAACGTAAGAGAGATCGCAAGAACTCATCTCGGAATTACTTATCTGAGCAAACTAATGTTGTTGCTCAACGTATTGTAAGTAGCATATCCTAAACTAATTATATATGTTATACTACAATAGGCATATGTATTTGCTAAAAAATCATTCCTTTGTGTTGTAGGATGAGTTGGTTGAGCAGAGCACTCAGGGATCATTCCACCCACATGGCCGTCAGGATATATTGGCAGTGGCCATTGGTACCCCAGAGCATCCTGGACGTGTTTGTGGTGCTGGACGAGGGGTGGGCATCGGACGGTACTTTGGTGCCCCATCCGTGGCAACTCCTTCTTTGAGGCATCTCGAATGGGCAAGAGTTTGAGTCCCTCAAACAACAAATTAGGAAGGAGATTCGAGATGAGGTGTACTCTGACTTGAAGGCAGAGTTATTGAGCTCAATGCGAGCAGAGTTGGCATCTTTGTCCTCTCAACCTTCTGTCCACGCACGAGAGGCATCCCCGATTCATGTCAGCACAAAGGAGAGTTGTGATGCTCCCGATAGAGGGGCGGAGGTTGCTCCTACCGACACTCGCTGACTGTGAGTTGTATGTTGCGGGTCCTCCCGAGCATTTGGTGGCATACGGTACGTATTATATCTTTGACATGTATTTGGTACAGTGTTAAGCATTATATAGTCTAAAATATTTTATCCTTTGTTTACCTTAGGGAAAATGTATGCATTGGGGTCAACCATCCACCACCATAGTATTGGAGAGGATATGATAAGAGTGGTGGTTGTAGATGTCCGGGATGCTGCTGCCCCAATCCCTATTCCCACTGAAGAGGTTCAAACAAGTGGGACAGGCACCTGGAAATTTTATCTTATGGCCAGTTTCATTAACAAGACCCATCCCAACACATGCACAGGTTGATTTATGCATTGAACGATAGTACTTATTATTTTTTGATAGGTTGATGTATATTAATGTTATTGATTTTTGGTACTTGTATAGAAAGAGGCTGAAAAAGCAAAGGAAGTTGTGCATGAATCACCACCACCACCATCTCGCTTACAACGAGTCGGTGACATGGCAGCGACTATCGGGACCACTTCCATACAGTTAGATATGCCACCCGAAGTCGTATGTAGGACCAAGACGATCCCTTTTTTCTTACTCCAAAGGGATATTTTTGATATTCTCACTGGTACTGATATGCTATGTGTATCAGTGTTGCAGCTTTGGGAAATGTAAGTATATTTACATATTTTTTATATTCTCACTGGTACATTATTTTATAACTTTATTTATTTTCAATGTTGAAGGTATTTACATCGTTTGTGTGTTGAGAGGAAGATCCGCTTTCTCTATGGATTTGTTGACCCTGTTGCCATTCGAGCCCGTTGGGAATAAAGCTGAAGAGGTGCAAACGTACATAATAAAGGCATTTCAAACTAGGGGCAAAGAAGTCTACTTAGCACCTTACTTGCATCAGTAAGTATACATATTATAAATTAATGCACATTTATGTAAAACTGAAATTTTACTAATATTATTTCAACGTGCAGGGGTCATTAGCAGCTCATAATCATTGTTCCTCGGCAATTTCTTGTGATTCTCTTGTGTTCATTACACAAGAAACCAAATGATTTGGATATTAGAAAGCACATAGACGCGTAAGTTTGGTTTTTTTAATTATTGTATCATATGTGCACTACTTACACCAAAATTATTTGTCCTTTTGTAGAGCTTTGGAAGCTCACCTAAGGTTGCAAGGCCTTCAATCTCATGCTAGAAAGAAGTTGACGTATATTGCACCAAAGGTGACCAAACAGCTCTTACTGTTGTTCAATTTGTCATTTAAAGTTAATCTGACATGTATTTAACTTGTAGTGTCCACGCCAACCGGGAAGCCATGAGTGCGGGTATTATGTGATGAAGCACATGCACACCATCGTAGCCAAAAATATTATGGGCTCATGGAGGGAGGTAAATATACTATAATTAAGTCAAATATGCCAATTATGTAAATGATTTCTAAATCTGAAATGTTTCAATATGTAGGAATTTACAGACTCATCTCCAATGAAGATTGAAGTGTTAGACGATATTAGAGAGCAGTGGGCTTCTTTCCTTTTAAGTATTCAATCTTCATAGCAAATTTGACTTGTAACAATTTAGATTGAATTGATTTAAGTTAGCAAATTTACATTCGTTTAAGTAAATGAACTGTCTGGAACTGAGGTACATATATTGATTTCAATATGTTTCATATGTACATATCTGTCTGTAACTGGATCTGTCTGTACTGGATATATATCTGTAGCAAATTTATATATGAACTGTGCATATCTGTCTGTACTGGATCTGTGAATATTTGTCTGGAACTGTGATGAATAGGCAGGTCTACTCGAAGAAAGGTAGCATCTGCAAAGAAAATGCAGGTATTTTAAAAAAAATAACACTTTCTACGTCGGTTATGTCATTACCCGACGTAGAAAGTACTTTCTACGTCGGTTAATGACATAACCGACGTAGAAAGTGTAACATTTTATGTCGGTTATAGGCATAACCGACATTGATAACACATACAATCACGAGTATCGTGTAACCGATATAGATACTGGGGTTATAGAAAGTTAGAAAGTAAGACTTTCTATGTCGGTTATAAGTTTAACCGACATAGAAAGTAAGCCTTTCTATGTCGATTATCAGTGTTAACAACATAGAAAGTATTATGACAGGTCAGAATCAGTTATGATCGATCAGAATAGCTCTATGACCGATCAGAACCAGTTATGACCGATCAGAATAGCTCATAGAAAAAAAGACTTTCTACGTCGGTTCCCTGACTAACCGACGTAGAAAGTCTTTCTATGACCGGTCAGAACCAGTTATGATCGATCAGAATAGCTCTATGACCGATCAGAACCAGTTTTGACCGATTATAATAACTCATAGAAAGTAGGGCTTTCTACGTCGATTCCTAATAACCGACGTAGAAAGTCTTACTTTCTACGTCGGTTATTAGGAACCAACGTAGAAAGCCTTACTTTCTATGACCCCCGTATCTATGTCGCCGCTTTAACCGACGTAGAAATCCCATTTTAACCGACGTAAAAAGCCTTTTGTGCAGTAGTGTATAATGAATTATATCATTACAACCATCCAAAAACTGTCAAATTAAGCAGAATTTAAGCTATTTCTAATATCCCTAAGTCTCTTCTAAGATCATAGAATCTATCCTTGGGTAGAGGCTTAGTAAAAATATCTGCTAACTGATGCTTTGTATCAACATACTCAATTTTATAGTTTCCATTACTTATATGATCTCTCAAGAAATGATGTCTAATTTCTATATGTTTGGTCCTAGAGTGCATTATTGGATTCTTAGTAAGATTAATTGCACTCGTATTATCACACATCAAAGGAATGTCATTTAGAAATATACTATAATCTTCTAGTTGTTGTTTCATCCACAAAATTTGAGCACAACAATTACCAGCTGCAATATATTCAGCTTCAGTGGTGGATAAAGCAACACATGCCTGTTTCTTAGAATGCCAAGATACTAAAGATGAACCTAACAAATGACATGTCCCACTAGTACTCTTTCTATCTATTTTGCATCCACCATAATCAGCATTAGAATAACCTATTAAACTTGTACAAGCTTCAGATGGATACCATAAACCAAAACCAGTAGTTCCTTTTAAATATTTTAAAATACGTTTTACTGCAGTTAGGTGAGATTCTTTTGGACATGCCTGAAATCTAGCACACACACAGACAAAATGCATAATATCAGGTCTACTTGCAGTTAAGTATAGCAAAGAACCTATCATACCTCTATACATAGATTGATTAATTTCCAAACCTGATTCATCCTTGTCTAAATAGCATGAAGTTCCCATGGGTGTGTTAGCTTCCTTTGAAGTGTCCATTCCAAACTTTTTAAGTATCTCTTTACAGTATTTGGTTTGAGAGACAAAAATACCATCTTTAAGTTGCTTGATTTGAAGTCCAAGGAAGAATGTTAATTCTCCCATCATAGACATTTCAAACTCTCCCTGCATTATCTTAGCAAATTCTGGCAACAGGAGCATAAGTTTCATCATAATCAATACCTTCCTCCTGACAGTAGCCTTTGGCAACAAGTCTGGCTTTATTCTTTGTTATGTTTCCATCTTCATCAAGTTTATTTCTAAATACCCATTTAGTTCCAATTACTTGATGTGATTCTTCTTTGGGATTAATTCCCAGACTTGGTTCCTTTCAAATTGGTTAAGTTCCTCTTGCATAGCTATGCACCATTGGTCATCTTTAAGCGCTTCCTCAACATTTTTGGGTTCTATCTGTGACACAAAAGCTACAGACATGCAGAAATTAGTCATATTTCTAGTTCTTACCCCTTTTGAGATATCACCAATGATATTTTCCATTGAGAGTCCTCTTGGTGATTGCCATTCTTTTGCTAATTCAGGTGTTTGAGAAGGCTCATTTTCTTCCAAATACAATTCATCAAGAGCCTCTCTTATATACTCATCATCACCTGCAAGTTCTTTATTTGACTCAAGAGGATTTTCCCCAAGGTCTACAATTTCATCAAAAGTAACATGAATAGATTCTTCAATATTTAAGGTTCTTCTATTAAACACCCTGTAAGCCTTGCTAGTTAATGAATAACCTAAGAAAATGCCCTCATCGGCTTTTGAGTCAAATTTTCCTAAGTTGTCCTTTCCATTATTTAACACAAAGAACTTACATCCAAATATTTTCAAATGAACAACATTAGGCTTTCTACCATTTAATAATTCATAGGGAGTTGATTTTATAATTGACCTAATGAGCATTCTATTTAAAACATAACAAGCACTACTAACCGCATCAGCCCAAAAATATTTAGGAGCATTTGATTCATTTAACATTGTTCTAGCAAGTTCCTCTAGTGACCTATTTTTCCTTTCAACTACACCATTTTGTTGGGGAGTCCTAGGAGTAGAAAAGTTATGCAATATTCCATTTTCCTCAGAATAATTTTCAAATTTTTCATTTTGAAACTCACCACCATGGTCACTTCTTAAAACTTTAATTCTTAAGTCTTTCTCATTTTGAATTTGCTTTGCAAACTTTCTAAAGACCTTAAAAGCTTCACTTTTCATTGTTAAGAAAAATGTCCAAGTATATCTAGAATAATCATCAACAATCACAAGACCATAATAATTTCCACCAAAGCTTTTTATCCTAGAAGGACCAAATAAGTCTAAATGTAATAATTCTAGGGGTTTTGAAGTGGAAATAATATTCTTTGATTTAAATGATGATTTTACTTGTTTACCTTTTTGACATGCATCACATAACCTATCTTTTTCAAACTTTAACTTAGGCAAACCAACAACTAAGTCTTTTGATATCAATTTGTTTAAATGATGCATATTTATATGAGTTGCTCTCTTATGCCATAACCAAGGGTTCTCTTCCTTAGCAACTAAACATGTTATAGTAGAATCATGTATACAATCCAAATCAATCAAGTATATGTTATTATGCCTAATGCCTTTTAACGCTACATTTTTGGAATCTATCAAATGTATAGTGCAAAATTTACTTTCAAAGATTACCTTAAAACCTTTGTCACATAGTTGACTTATGCTAAGGAGATTATGCTTTAATCCATCAACAAGTAGCACATCCTTAATCTCCAAAGTGTTTGCACCACCTATATTTCCAATTCCAAGAATTTTTCCTTTTTGTTGTCCTCATAAGTTACATATCCTTGTTCTTTAGCTTTGAAACTCACAAATTTCGTTTTATCACCGGTCATATGCTTTGAGCATCCGCTATCAAGATACCACATAGACTTCTTTTGTAAGAATTAATGGTTTAGTTCAAGAGGGGGGTGAATTGAACTTTTGAAAACTTTTTTGAAAAACACTCTTTTTTTTGGAAGAATGATTAAACCTTATCCAATCTTTTGTTAGGCAGATTTGATTTTAACCAAAGCAAGATTATAAGCAAGAATTAAAAAGAGATGAAAGCAAAAATTCAACACAAGAATTTATATTGGTTCACTCTTCCCAGAGCTACGTCCAGTTTTTGACAAATTTGCCAAGTTCCACTAATTCTAAGTGAAAAATACAAACCAGTAAATACACCAATCTACCCCAAGAACTATCTTACAACACCACAAGATAGACTCTTGAATTAACTACCCAGTAACTAAACCCAATTACTGTAACTAGTGCAGATTCAAACCCAATCTACACAATTAACCTTTGTACAAGTATGAAAAGAATAAACCTGGACTGCAGCTTTAACAATATAGAAGTCCAGAAGCAATTTCCCCACTCAGAACTTTCTCTCTTGATGAACTTTCAACAATCTTGATCTAAACGCCTTATGAAATGAAAAGTTTTATGAATGCACAGAGAAAGGCACTAATATGATAGCTCTAAGATTGCTTTCAAATGTTTTCCAGATTGTATATTTCAAAAGAGAAATCAAAACTGTATTTATAGAGTAAAAGAGAGAAGTATGATAGATTCAATTAATAAAAATGCCATGGAGTCGCAGATGACCGATCAGAATAGTGTTATGACTGATCAGAACAAGATATGATCGATCAGAATAAGATTGTGATCACTCAGAATTAGATATGATCAATCAGAATTGAGTTGTGATCAATCAAAATATTTTTCAATCGATTAAAATGTCATTTCAATCGATTAATTTCATTTAAAAAATTCAATCGGTTGTTTTGAGTTTTCAATGGATTGAACCAGTTAGAAGAAAAATGTTAGCTCTCTGTTTCAACAGATTAAAATATATTTCAACAGATTGAAATCCTGCGATACCTTAGAATAAAAAAAATGATCTCTCTGTTTCAACAGATTAAAACTCGTTTCAACAAATTGAATTTCTGAGATACTCAAAGTGAAAAATAACATCTCTCTGTTTCAACAGATTGAACTTGATTTCAACAGATTAAAATTGCGAAACCTTTAATATGGAAAAATCATTAAGAACATTTTAACGTGTTGATTCTGCGATTCAATCAATTAAAATTTTGACACATATGAACATTTCCTATTTTAAGTGATTTTAACACATTGAAATTTCTTTTTAATAGATTGAAAAACTCAGTTTGTTCTTTTAATGCTAAAAGGTTGGTTTTTCATGCAGTAATATAAGTTCAATGAGATGCATCATTTAAAGGCGCTTATCACAAGATCTATTGAACTATCAAGAGATTAAATTCTAAACCTATAAGCTATCTATCTACACACCCACAAAATAAACTCTCTAAACTTTATATGTCTTCATCAAATCCACCAAGTGCTTCAATCTCCCCCTATTTGATGGAGACAAATAACCACTGCACCTGCACAAGGAAATAACAGAACAGAGACATATATGATTTTGTGATGTGTGTGTAGTGTCAGTTATAAGCAAAATACTTCTCCCCCTATTTGACTTCATCAAACAGTGTTTTAATTACAGTCCAGAAGTACCACGTAGGTACCAAAAAAAACAAAAGAAACAAGTGAACAAATGCATTAAAACGAAACTTCATTCATCACCATCCCAGGGACCCTGATTGAATTGGAGGTCTCCAATTCTGTTGAAGATATCCTCCAGTTGATTATCAATATGCTGAAATCTGGCAATGGAGTCTTCATAGAGTCGTTGCTAACGAGTTTGCAAAGCAAATGTCATCTCCATGTGCCTTCTCTGATTTGTTTGCATTTCATTCATTTGACGTAGCATAGTCCGTTCGAATTGCGAAAGAGGCATGCCACGGTCAGGTTTTGCAATATAAGGAATCATTTCCAATGGAGACTGTTCTTCTATGACATCTTCCATAGGATCTGTTTGCTGTGCATCACCCGTATTCACAGCTTCTTCCCTTCTTCTTCTTCTTCTTCTTCTTCTTCTCTCCCAGCTTCTTCTTTCGAAATCCACTCACCATCAATCTTGATGAATCCCATTTTATAAAGGATGGAGTTGTTAACTTCATTTGTGGGGCGAATGGTTTCAGCCAATTCTCCTTCCAAGTCAACACCAAAATGAGTCAGAAATTTAGAGATCAAGATTGCATAAGGAAACCTAAAATCACTTAGCCTTTTTGCTTTGATCATATGGTCCTTGATGACAAATACCCAGTTTACTCTGATTCTGTGGTGGATACAGTACATCACTACCAAATCCCCTTCATTCAATACTGCATGATTGCTCCCCCTGGGAGTAAGCTGCCAGGCCACTAAAAATGCAAGAACTCTTTCTTCAAGTTTCAACTTTCCAGTGTTGAAGGAACTCACAGAGTCACGCTCATTTCTTAAACACGAGCGAAAGTATTGAACTTTGTTGAATTCGTCCACATCAGAGGTATATCCTTTAGTGACTTTCACTCCTTCATCCTTGAGTCCAGCAACATCTTTCCAGACAGTGGGAGTAACCTCTATTTCCACTCCTTTAACTTGAGTTCTGAGTGTAGAGCCTTCAAATGACAAATTAGTGAAGAAAACTTTGATAAAGTCAGGATAGATTTTACCATTGAGCTCAAGGAACTTCTGAAGCTTCTGGTGTTGCAGCAGCTTCCGAACACCTCTGAATCCTTCAGCATCCAACCACGAGAATTTCAGAACCTTGGGAATATTAATTTGTTTCCTGCTCATTTCGTGAATGAACAAGTCCATCTTTTCTTGGTTCCCATTGAACCAGGATTCAATCCGCCCTCCTCCTGAGGTTCCTTGCACAGCAGCTGAGGATTCTCCTTTGTTGAACTTCTTCCTCCGGGATTTGCTGCGCTTCAACATTTTGTTTTGAGAGATGAACCGAAAAACAGAGAAGAGAGAATTTCAAAGAGAGAGTACAAGATTTTCGAATCAATATTACATGCTAAGAGGAAATGAGACTCTTCATCTACTTTGAATAGTCAAGTTTTGTCTCTTTGTGAATTACATCTTTTCTGCTCCATGTGTCAGAGATGGTAAAGGCAGAGAGAGAGAAAGAGAATTGTTACTGTGATATTCAATTACCTTCACATCTGATTTCCAATCACAGTCATTCAACTTTTATTGGATAACTATGACATTTAAGAAAGTAGCTGAAGTTGTTCCCAGTTCTAAAGGCACTCATCCCAATCTGCAGTAAGTTATTAGAGGCAACGCATACACTACTATCCCAAAAAAAAATTGACCAATTGATTTTCCATAAAATCAATTGATTTTCAATTACTGATATAGATGCAGATCATCATAAGTAAAATAAATCGATTGAATCGAAGATTGAATCGAAGATTGAATCGATTGATTTGTAAAAGAAACACATGCAGAGCAACAGAGTTATTGAAATAAATCGATTAAAAACTTATTTAATCGATTAAACTGGTAATACATCATGAGCAGAGATTGAGAATCAGGAAATCAACAGATTATTTCGCAATTTCAATCGATTAAAACACATAATTTCAAATTTTCAATCAATTTAATCGATTGAACATGTTATCAACCCGTTAAAAAGCACAAGTATCATAATAAAGATTCAATTATTCAATACTAGATATATCCGGAATTCCTAATTCAGATTCTAAGCATATTAAGTCTATCTCTAGGGAGTGGTTTGGTAAACAAGTCAGCTTAATTGTTTTTCAGCTTTCAATGAATAAAATTTCACAATCACCCCTAGATACATGTTCTCTAATAAAGTGATGTCTAATTTCAATATGCTTAGTTCTAGAGTGTTGAATAGGATTCTTAGTTAGATTAATTGCACTAGTATTATTACAAACCGGAGGTACCAGTGTTGAGAAATACTCCATAATCTTTCAATTGTTGTTTAAGGTAGATACTTTGAGCACAACAACTCCCAACTGCTATGTATTCAGACTTCAGTAGTTGAAAGAGCTACACATGCTTGTTTTTTCTCGTGCCATGATATAAGACCGCTTCCCGATAAATGGCATGTACCGAAGTACTTTTTCTATCCAATCTACATCCCGCAAAGTCGAATCAGAAAATCCAACAAGTTTAAGAGATGCACCTTCGAGGATACCATAGTCCAACATTAATGGTTCCTTTAAGGTACTTGAGAATCCTTTTAGCCGCGGTGAGATGAGATTCCTTTGGATTTGCCTGAAATCTAGCACAAAGACAAACACTGAACATAATGTCAGGCCTACTAGCAGTCAGATATAGAAGAGATCCAATCAAACCTCTGTATTTAGTTTGATCAACTGATTTTCCTTTTTCATCTAAATCTAGACAACAGTTAGTAGACATGGGTGTGGAGGATTCTTTGCAATTATGCATATCGAATTTCTTCAACAACTCATTACAGTATTTAGATTGATTTAGAAAAATACCATTCCTTAATTGTTTAACCTGGAGACCAAGGAAGAAATTCAATTCTCCCATCATAGACATCTCAAATTCACTTTGCATTTCCTTAACAAATTTATTACACAAGACATTATTAGTAGAACCAAAAATGATATCATCAACATAAACCTGCACCAGAATAATGTCAGATCCAGATTTCTTAATGAATAAGGTTTTCTCAACTTCACCTCGTTTGTAGCCTTGATCAATTAAGAAATTACTTAGCCTCTCATACCATTTCCTAGGAGCTTGTTTTAATCCATAAAGATCCTTTTTCAAATTGTAGACATGGTCAGGATGCTTGTGATTTTCAAAACCAGGAGACTGAGCAACATAGACTTCTTCATTAATGAGTCCATTTAGAAAGGCACTCTTGACATCCATCTGGAGTAATCTGAAACCACTAATACAAGCATAAGCTAATAATAGTCTAACAGCTTCAAGTCTAGCTACTGGTGCAAAGGTTTCATCAAAATCAATTCCTTCCTGTTGATTATATCCTTTGGCTACCAACCTAGCTTTATTTCTAGTAATAATGTCGTGTTCATCTAATTTCTTTTTAAATACCCACTTAGTACCAATTACATTGATATCTTTGGATTTAGGAATTAATTCCCACACATTATTTCTTTCAAACTTATTAAGCTCATCATGCATGGCACTAACCCAATATTCATCATTTAATGCATCCTTAACAGTTTTAGGTTCAATTTGTGAAATGAATGCCATATGATTGCAGAATTGATTAAGAGAATGCCTAGTGGATACTCCCTTATTGATCTGTCCAATGACATTGTCTAGAGAAAGATCTCTTGGGACAATCCATTCTTTAGGAAGCTCATCCAAGATATCTTCTTCCTGTTCTTCAGCAATTCTTTCTAGTGGATCAGCTTTTGTAGAATCAATTGATTGATCACCTTCTTCGATAGTATATTGATCTGCACCTCTGGGATGTTTTAACTGATAAGAATTATAAGCTAATTCGTCATCATCTACAGTACCTGTTGTTTTATTCTGCAACACTCGAGAAGACTCATTAAAAACAACATGTACTGATTCTTCAACAGATTTTAGTCTCAGATTATAGACTCTATATGCATGACTGTTAGAAGAATAGCCAAGAAAGATCCCTTTATCAGATTTTTCATCAAACTTGCCAATATTTTCTTTCTCATTGTTTAAAACAAAACATGTACATCCAAAAACCTTGAAATAGTTTATGTTGGGTTTTCTTTCTTTGTAAAGTTCATATGGGGTTTTCTTAAGAATGGGTCTGATCAAAACTCTATTCAAAACATGACAAGTTGTGTTTACAGCATCTGCCCAAAAGTATTTAGGTAAAGCATTTTCACAAAGCATTGTTCTAGCAAGTTCCACAATGGATCTATTCTTTCTTTCCACAACACCATTCTGTTGAGGAGTTCTCGGAGCAGAAAAGTTGTGTTTTATTCCATATTTTTCACAGAACAATTCAAACTTTTCATTTACAAATTCTCCACCATTGTAACTTTGAATAGAAGTAATGACATAACCTTTCTCATTATGTAGAACCTTGGCAAGCTTTTTAAAAGATTTGAAAGAATCAGATTTGGCTTTTAGAAATATAGTCCAAGTAAATCTGGAAAAATCATCAACAATTACCATGATATAGAGATTACCACCTAGGCTTTTATTTCTTGAAGGACCAACCAAATCCATGTGAAGCAGTTCCAAAGGTCTAGAAGTAGAAACAATGTTTTTGTTTGAAAAGGATTTTCTAGTTTGTTTACCTTTTAAACAAGCTTCACAGATTTTGTCTTTCGAATTTGAAGCTTGGGTAGCCCGAGAGACTACATCTTTAGAAATCGGTTTGTTAAGATGATTAAGATGAATATGTGCAAGCCTTCTATGCCATAACCAAGATTCTTCTTCTTTAGTAAGAAGACAACTTTGAGATGAGATAGAATGCTTGATATCTAGCATGTAAATGTTATTTAACCTCTTACCTACCAACATTACCGTGTCGATTTTGGCTCACAGATTAGGCGGATTTACGGTTTGAAGATAACCTTGTGACCTAGATCACATAATTGACTTATACTGATTAAGTTGTGCTTGAGACCTTGAACAGAGAAGAACATTGTGAATAGTCACGGTTTCACCATCTCCTATATCTCCGGAACCTAAGATTCTTCCCTTGTTGTTGTCTCCATATGTCACGTGTCCTCCATTCTTCAATCTCGGTTTCGGAATTTTGAAATATCACTGTCATATGCCTTGAGCATCCACTGTCCAAGTACCAAAGTGATTCTTGCTTGTTGTTCTCGAAAAATCAAACATCAAGTATTTGGTACCCTTAATTACTTTGGGTCCTTAGTGGTCAAATTTTCCGTTTCACATATTTTGGAACCCATCTCATTTTACCCAAGTGGCACAAAGTGGTTTCTAATATGACAAAATTTTATAGTATGCCCTTTTTTCATACAATAATGATAAGATGAGAAGGGAGATGCTGTTGGTTTTCTAAAAGAAAAGAAATTCAAATATCTTTTAGTTTTAATCCCAACCATAGGTTTGTACCCAATTCCATTATGGTCAAAAACACAGTTTTGGGACCCAAGAAGTGTATCTAAGTTTTCTTTGCCTTGAGTAAACTTAGACAGAATTTTAATCAAATACTCAACCTTATTCTGCCAAGAGATACACTTTTCACACTTGTTGTTAGCAGCAGCATTACTAGCAGATGAATTATTGTAGATTATCTCAAGATGTTCCATATCTGTCTTACTTTCTAGTAATTCTCTTTCTAGGATTTTAACCCTATTCTCTAACCAGTTATTTAGTCCTTTTAACCGATTATTTGTATGAGATAAATTCCTAGCTTCATTATGCATTTCATTGAAAGCATTTAATAATGTCTTGTAATTCATTTCATTTTACGTGGGAGTTGAACTTACATGTGATGAAGAGGATTCACGACCGACCATTAAGCATAGATTCACTTCTTCACCTTCAGATACTGAGAACTAGAGGATGAATCATTGTCTTGCCAAGCTATGTAGGCCTTTTTCCCTTTGTACTTTAACTCTTTTTTGTTTTGATTCTTGGATTTTTCTAGACATTCACTCCTTATGTGTCCCTTCTTACCACAAGAATAACAAGTAAAAGTATTTTGAGTAGATTCGGTTCTTTTATCGGTGTACCTTTTAACTCTGGCCGGTTACGTTCTTCTTTCTAAGAAATTTCCCAAACTTCTTAACCAACGAGTCGATTCTCGATTCATCTTCTTGAGAATTGCTACTTTCTTCAATTGTCTTGAGAACAATGTTTACGCTTTTATTTTCTCGCATTTTCTTGTTCTCTAAACCTATTGATCTCCAACTCGTGTTCCCTTAGCTTACCAAACAATGATGCGGTAGTCATCTCGGTTAAGTCTCTTGATTCGATATAGTTGTCACCTTTGGTTGCCAAGTTACGTCCAGACATTTTAGAATCTTGATGTTTAACTCTTCCTTGTCAAATGTCTTGCCTAATCCAATTAGATGATTGACTATATGCGTGAATCTTTTACGCACATCCGCAATTGTTTCACCTTGCTTGCATTTTGAATAATTCATAGTCCCTAATTAACTCATGCTTTCTTGCCCTTTTCACATCGGAGGTACCCTCATGAGTGACCTTTAGAATCTCCCACATTTCTTTGGCGAGGCACATTGAGAAACCCTAAAAACTCATCAAGATTTAAGGCGAGAGGTAATAATATTCTTAGCAGTATAATCATATTGTACTCTCCTATTTTCTGCATCAGTTAATTCAGCCCAGTCTTTTTCAACAATTTTACCATCCATTGTATGAGTTGGTTTGAAAGGCCCATTAACAATTGTATCCCAAATACCCCTATCAAGAGATTCAATAAAGATTTTCATTCTAACCTTCCAGAAAGAATAATTCACACCAGCAAATAGAGGAGGCCTATTAATAGAGGCTCCTTCAGAAAAAGTCATCTTTCCCTCAGCCATTTAAACCTTTGGACCGAATTCTTGAGTAACTTACAAGAACCAGCTCTGATACCAATTGTAAGAATTAATGGTTGAGTTCAAGAGGGGGGGGGGGTGAATTGAACTTTTGAAAACTTTTTCGAAAAACACTCTTTCTTTTGGAAGAATGATTAAACTTTATCCAATCTTTTGTTAGGTAGATTTGATTTTAACCAAAGCAAGATTATAAGCAAGAATTAAAAAGATATGAAAGCAGAAATTCAACACAAGAATTTATACTGGTTCACTCTTCCCAGAGCTACGTCCAGTTCTTGACAAATCTGCCAAGTTCCACTAATTCCAAGTGAAAAATACAAACCAGTAGATACACCAATCTACCCCAAGAACTATCTTACAACACCACAAGATAGACTCTTGAATTAACCACCCAGTAACTAAACCCGATTCTCGTAACCGAGTGTAGATTCAAACCCAATCTACACAATTAACCTTTGTACAAGTATGAAAAGAATAAACCCGAATTCATGACTTTAACAATATAGAAGTCCAGAAGCAATTTCCCCACTCAGAACTTTCTCTCTTGATGAACTTTCAACAATCTTGATCTAAACGCCTTATGATATGAAAAGTTTTATGAATTCACAGAGAAAGGCACTAATATGATAGCTGTAAGATTGCTTTCAAATGTTTTCCAGATTGTATATTTCAAAAGAGAAATCAAAACTGTATTTATAGAGTAAAAGAGAGAAGTCTGATAGATTCAATTAATAAAAATGCCTTGGAGTCGCAGATGACCGATCAGAATAGTTTTATGACTGATCAGAATAAGATATGATCGATCAGAATAAGATTGTGATCGCTCAGAATTAGATATGATTGATCAGAATTGAGTTGTGATCAATCAGAATATTTTTCAATCGATTAAAATGTCGTTTCAATCGATTGATTTCATTTAAAAACTAATTCAATCGATTGTTTCTAGTTTTCAATGGATTGAACCAGTTAGAAGAAATATGTTAGCTCTCTGTTTCAACAGATTAAAATATATTTCAACAGATTGAAATCCTGCGATACCTTAGAATAAAAAAAATGATCTCTCTATTTCAACAGATTAAAACTCGTTTCAACAGATTGAATTTCTGAGATACTCAAAGTGAAAAATAACATCTCTCTGTTTCAATAGATTGAACTTGATTTCAACAGATTAAAATTGCGAAACCTTTAATATGGAAAAATCATTAAGAACATTTTAACCTGTTGATTCTGCGATTCAATCAATTAAAATTTTGACACATATGAACATTTCCTATTTTAAGTGATTTTAACAGATTGAAATTTCTTTTTAACAGATTGAAAAACTCAGTTTGTTCTTTTAATGCTAAAATGTTGGTTTTTCATGCAGTAAAATAAGTTCAATGAGATGTATCATTTAAATGCGCTTATCACAAGATCTATTGAACTATTAAGAGATTAAATTCTAAACCTATAACCTATCTATCTACACACCCACAAAATAAACTCTCTAAACTTTATATGTCTTCATCAAATCCACCAAGTGCTTCATCTTTGATTTGGAAGTTTCCTACAAAACAAGAACATAGTAAACTTAGGTCCCCATAACTTTTGGGTCCTTGGGGTTAGAGACAAACAAATTATTTAACAATAGGAACCCAAATGTATTTGCCTTTAGGAACACCAAAATTTTTTATTTTACATCTATTTGAAGTGTGACCTTGTTTCATACAGTAAAAACATGCTTTAGATGTAGCTTTAGAATAAGATGCATTTCTAACAATAGATGCTCTAGTTCCTTTTTCTACCCATACTCTTTTATTTTTCTTTTTAGGCTTTTTCAAAGGAACTTGATGATTTACACTATTTTGAGCTAAAACAATTTTATCCTTCTTAAAATCACTTATCTCCTTTTCGGCTTTATCTAGAAAATGGTTAAGTATATCTATGTCATATTCATACTCTTTACAAGATGCACATGCTAAGTTCTTATCATCATTCTCATCTAAGCATACAATTTTCGTTTCTAAGGTTTCCTTTTCCTCTAAGCATGTGATTTTCGTTTTTAATGAGTCAACCTCCTTTTCGGATCTACTTAAACTCGTTTTCACAACTTTATATTCATTTTTCAATTCCTTAAAGGCACTAAACAATTCATTATATGCATTTTGAAGTTCATCAAGGTTATTTTCATCATCACTAGAAGATGAGTCGGAATCACTTACCTCAAAGTCGGAAGATATGTTGTCATTTGCCATTAAGCAAATATTGGCTTCAACTTCTGAGTCACTTGATTCCGAACTTGAATCATTGTTGTCCCAAGCAATGTAGGCTTTCTTCTTGAAGAACTTTTTGCCTTTGATTTCTTCGTTTTTCTTGTTTGGACATTCGGTCTTCATATGTCCTGCTTCACCACAACCATAACATTTGATATTTACAGAAGAATTTTCCCTTACCTTTCCTTTACCTTTGAAGGGATGTCTTCCTTTGGCTTTCATGAATTTTGTAAACTTCTTTATCATAAGACTCAATTCTTCTTCTTCATTTTCAGAGTCTTCTTCTTCCCTTTTATTCTTACCTTTGGAAATTTCGGTTTTGAAGGCTAAGTTCTTCTTTTGATATTGTCCTTCCTCTTCATTTAGTCTTCCTAGCTCTAGTTTATGCTCTCTCAACTTTCCAAAGAGCGCCGCCATAGACATTGTGGCAAGGTTTTGTGACTCCGAGATGGCCGTCACCTTAGGTTTCCATTTCCTATCCAAAGATTTTAAGATTTTAACATTCAATTCATCAACGTCAAAGATTTTACCTAATCCGGTGAGATGGTTCACAATATGAGTGAAACGCTTTTGAACGTCAAATATCGTTTCACCTTGTTGCATCCGGAACATCTCGTATTCTTGGATTAGGGAATTTTTGTGTGCTCTCTTAACGTCATCGGTACCTTCGTGGGTCACTCTTAGCATTTCCCACATCTCTTGAGCACTTTTACAAACAGAGATCCTGTAAAACTCGTCAAGGGTTAAAGCAGATGGAATAATATTTCTAGCCCTAACGTCAAATTGTGTTTTTCTATTTTCCTCTGTTGTCCATCTAGAAAAAGGTTTAGGAATGTCTACACCATTCTCAGTAACTTTAGGAATATAGGGACCGTTTAAAATAGTGTCCCAAACGCCTCTATCAACAGACTCTAAAAAGATTTGCATTCTTACTTTCCAGAAAGGATAATTTTGACCCGCAAAAAGTGGGGGTCTGTTGATAGATGCACCTTCGGCAAAAGTTTGATTTTGTCTGGCCATTTTCGAAAAGTTTGAATGACTATCAAAGCAAGCTCTGATATCACTTTTTAGAATCGCGCAGCGGAATGTTCACGTTGTCGGACAAAGACCAAGAGGGGGGGTTAATTGGTTTCTTAACAAAAATTAGGTTTTAAAAATTTTCCCCAAATTTTACCGATTAAAATGATGTGTAAACGTAAATAGAATAGAGATAGAGTCTTACACAGGAGATTTATACTGGTTCGGATCAAAAGACCCTACGTCCAGTTGCTAATCACTCAAACAGAAGATTAACGCTGTCACTATAATCAAAGTTGTTACAAACAGATAACAATTGAAAAGATAAAGTAAAGAAAACACCTCTCTTGAAACCCACAAGAGATGAAGAACAACTTTCCCTAGAGACGGCACAACACACAATCCACTAAGAACTCCACTTAGTGATTCTTATTGCTTCTAGCCCACACCAGGTTCCAAAAGCCCCTTTTTCCTCCAACAAACTGTTAGAATCGCGCAGCGGAATGTTCACGTGGTCGGACAAAAACCAAGAGGGGGGGGTGAATTGGTTTCTTAATAAAAATTAGGTTTTCAAAATTTTCCCCAAATTTTACCGAATAAAAACTTTGTAAATGTAAATAGAGAAGAGTAGAGAAGATTACACAGTAGGTTTATACTGGTTCGGATCAAAAGACCCTACGTCCAGTTGCTAATCACTCAAAAGAGGATTAACGCTGTCACTAAGAACAAATTGTTACAAAACAAATTACAAATGAAAGAGATAAAGTAAAGACAACACCTCTCTTGAAATCCACAAGAGATGAAGAACAGCTTTCCCCAGAGACGGCACATCACACAATCCACTAAGAACTCCACTTAGTGATTCTTATCGCTTCTAGCCCACACCAGGTTCCAAAAGCCCCCTTTCCTTGCAACAAACAGTTCTCTGGCACTCACAACACTTAACTTTTGTATGGAAAGAGTTGTTCTTCTTTTCTGAGTGCCAAAGGAGAGTTTAAGTAGGGAAATTAGGGTTTAGGAATTGGGGATTTCGAAACTAGGGTTCTTGGTAATTGGGTTTTCGAAAATAGGGTTAATTTGAAATTTAAAATGAAAAACAGACTGAAATAATCGATTATTTGGAGTGATAATCGATTAAAACAGAGTCAAATACGTCAGAACCCAAACCTCTCTGGATTAATCGATTATTTGGTGAAATAATCGATTATCTGTATGGAACAGTATGAAATAATCGATTATTTTGCTGTTTAATCGATTAAAACAGTGACTTTGTATAGAAAGTGGTTTTCTCACTGTTTTAATCGATTATTTACCTATATAATCGATTAAAGCCGAGCCTGAATGATAAATTTGAGCTTTTTGAAGCTTCTAAGTTACAGACTATGTACCGGCTATCTTAGATTCTATAATTACAGACTCAATCAAACTAAAACAGAGTTATTACAATACAGAAATCATCAATCTTCAATCTTCAATACTCTAAGTCTTTAAGTTCTTGGATCATCATCAAAATCAACATTCTTCATGATCATTATTTGCAACATCAAGTCCTTGAATGTTCAACAATCTCCCCCTTTTTGATGATGATCAAAATTATCTTTTTAAAGCCCTTGTAATAACCTGTTTTATCTGTCATACTAACAAACACATTAAACATACCAGATAAAATTTAAAATTGAATCATAGGCTTTAAATTTTTCTCCCCCTATTTTGATTATAATCAAAAAGAACCCTGCAACATCAATCATAAGAGCTCCCCCTCAAAATATGCATAATTTAGAGAAAGCTCCCCCTCAATCATAGCATGAAAGAAACATCATATTTTATTTCATAATCATTCATCCATTACAACATCAAGACAATAACAAAAGAAAATACATCGATTATCTCTATATCAGACAGCTTTAATCGATTATTTCTAGCAAATAATCGATTATCTGAGGCATTTAATCGATTATTTCACGAAATAATCGATTATTCCAGAGGAGAATACCCTGTTTTGGACGTTTTGAGGGAAAATAATCGATTATCACTTCCAAGTAATCGATTATTCCAGAGGCTATATCAAGTTTTTGAGATTTATATGCATAATAACCTATGAACATGCTACACCACGAATTTTAACATAACAATTATCCGAAACAGATCAAATTAAGCATATTTTAAGCTATTTCTAATATCCCTAAGTCTCTTCTAAGATCATAGAATCTATCCTTGGGTAGAGGCTTAGTAAATATATCTCGCTAATTGACGTTTAGTGTCTACATACTCTATTTTGCGTTTCCTTTCGTGATATGATCTCTTAAAAAGTGATGTCTAATCTCAATATGTTTAGTCCTAGAGTGCATTCTTGGATTCTTAGTTAGATTAATTGCACTCGTATTATCACACATTAAGGGTATGTCATTTAAATATATACTATAATCCTCTAACTGTTGTTTCATCCACAGAATTTGAGCACAACAACTACCAGACTGCAATATATTCAGACTTCAGTGGTAGATAAAGCTACACATGCTTGTTTCTTAGAATGCCATGATATTAAGGATGAACCTAACAAATGACATGTCCCACTAGTGCTTTTCCTATCAATTTTACATCCACCATAATCGAGCATCAGAATATCCTAATAAACTAATACAAGCATCGAGCGGATACCACAAGCCAAATCCAGTAGTTCCTTTTAAGTATTTTAAAACATGTTTTACTGCAATTAGATGAGATTCTTTAGGACAAGCCTGAAATCTAGCACACACACAGACAGAATGCATAACATCAGGTCTACTTGCAGTTAAGTATAATAGTGATCCTATCATACCTCTATACATAGTTTGATTAACTTCCAAACCTGATTCATCCTTGTCTAGATAGCATGAAGTTCCCATGGGTGTGTTAGCTTCCTTTGAGGTGTCCATACCAAACTTTTTGAGAATCTCTTTGCAGTATTTAGTTTGAGAGATGAAAGTGCCATCTTTAAGTTGCTTGATTTAAAGTCCAAGGAAGAATGTTAATTCTCCCATCATAGACATTTCAAACTCTCCTTGCATAATCTTAGCAAATTCTACACACAAAGAATTATCAGTTGATCCAAAAATAATATCATCAACATATACCTGGACCAATAAGATATGTTCTTTAACTTTCTTAATAAATAGTGTAGAATCAATTTTTCCTCTTGAAAAATCATTTGCAGTTAGGAAACTACTTAATCTTTCATACCAAGATCTAGGAGCTTGTTTCAACCCATATAATGCTTTCTTCAATTTGAACATATGATTAGGATTATTAAAATCTTCAAATCCAGGGGGTTGCTCTACATACACTTCTTCTTTAATAAAACCATTTAAAAATGCACTCTTAACATCCATTTGATATAATTTAAATTTCATCATAGATGCATAAGCAAGAAGTAGGCGTATAGCCTCTAACCTGGCCACAGGAGCATAAGTTTCATCATAATCTATACCTTCCTCCTGACAATAGCCTTTTGCAACAAGTCTGGCTTTATTCTTTGTTATATTACCATCTTCATCAAGCTTATTTCTGAATACCCATTTAGTTCCAATAACTTGATGTGACTCTTCTCTTGGGATTAGTTCCCAGACTTGATTCCTTTCAAATTGGTTAAGTTATTCTTGCATGGCTATGCACCATTGATCATCTTTAAGTGCTTCCTCAATGTTTTTAGGTTCAATCTGTGACACAAAAGCAACAGACATACAGAAATTATTCATATTTCTAGTTCTTACCCCTTTTGAGATGTCACCTATGATATTGTCCATTGAGAGTCCTCTAGGTGATTGCCATTCTTTTGCTAATTGAGGAGTTTGAGAAGGCACATTATCTTCCAAGTATAATTCATCAAGGGCCTCTCTTATATATTCATCATCACCTGCAAGTCTTTTATTTGACTCAAGAGGATTTCCCCCAAGGTCTACAATCTCATCAAAGGTAACATGTATAGATTCTTCTATATTCAAGGTTCTCCTATTAAACACTCTATATGCCTTGCTAGTTAAAGAATAACCTAGAAAAATGCCCTCATCGGCTTTTGAATCAAATTTTCCTAGATTGTCCTTTCCATTATTTAGTACAAAACATTTACATCCAAAAATCTTTAAATGAGCAACATTAGGTTTTCTACCATTAAACAATTCATATGGAGTTGATTTTATAATTGACCTAATGAGCATTCTATTTAAAACATAGCATGCGGTGCTAACCGCATCAGCCCAAAAATATTTAGGAACATTAGATTCATTTAACATAGTTCTTGCAAGTTCCTCTAATGACCTATTTTTCCTCTCAACTACACCATTTTGTTGGGGAGTCCTAGGAGCGAGAAAAGTTATGTAATATACCATTTTCCTCACAATAATTCTCAAACTTTTCATTTTGAAACTCACCACCATGGTCACTTCTTAAAACTTTAATTCTTAGGTCTTTCTCATTTTGTATTTGTTTTGCAAATTTTCTAAAGACCTTAAAAGCTTCACTTTTCGTAGTTAAGAAAAATGTCCAAGTATATCTAGAGTAATCATCAACAATTACAAGTCCATAATAATTTCCACCAAAGCTTTTTATCCTAGAAGGTCCAAATAAATCAAAATGTAATAATTCTAGGGGTTTTGAAGTGGAAATCACATTCTTTGATTTAAAAGATGATTTTACTTGTTTACCTTTTTGGCATGCATCACACAATCTATCTTTTTCAAATTTTAACTTAGGCAATCCAATAACTAAGTCTTTTGATATCAATTTATTCAAGTGATGCATATTTATATGAGCCAGCTCTTTTATGCCATAACCAAGGGTTCTCTTCCTTAGCAACTAAACATGTTATACTAGACTCATGTAAACAATCCAAATCAATCAAATATATGTTGTTATGCGTAATGCCTTTTAATTCTACTTTTTGGAATTTACTAAATGTATGGTGCAAAATTTGCTTTCAAAAGTTACCTTGAATCCTTTGTCACACAATTGGCTTATGCTAAGTAGGTTATGCTTTAATCCATCAACAAGAAGCACATCCTTAATTTCCAATGTGTTTGCACCTCCTATGATTCCAATTCGAGAATCTTTCCTTTGTTGTTATCCCCATAAGTCACATATCCTTGTTCTTTGGCTTTGAAACTTACAAATTTCGTTTTATCTCCGAGTCATATGTTTTGAGCATCCACTATCAAGATACCACATAGACTTCTTTGATTTGGAAGTTTCCTACAAAACAAGAACATAGTAAACTTAGGTCCCCACAACTTTTGGATCCTTGGGGTTAGAGACATAACAATCTATTTAAATACTTGCAAAACTTTCTCATAAAATTTTTCAAGTTATTTTAACTGATAAAAATAAGTTTTAATCGATTAAAATGTTGTGAAAAATTTTTTTAAGTTGTTTTAATCGATTGAAATGAGATTTAATCGATTAAAAGAGTTCTGATCGGTCATAACAAAATTACGCTCGATCATAAGCGATTCGATCAGTCATAATTGCATTCTGATCGATCATCCTGACCCTTTAAGTGATTTTAATCGATTGAAACGTGTTTTAATCGATTGAAAAAAATTCGATCGCTTATAATTTGATTCGATCGATCATCCTGACCCTTTAAGTGATTTTAATCGATTGAAACGTGTTTTAATCGATTGAAAAAATTCTGATCGCTTATAATTTGATTCTGATCGATCATCCTGACCCTTTAAGTGATTTTAATCGATTGAAACATGTTTTTAATCGATTTACAAGATTCTGACCGCTCATAATAAAAATCTGATCGATCACAATGAGTTCTAAATGGTTTTAATCGATTAAAATTAAGTTGTATCGATTAAAATACTGTAAAAACATTTCTTTGAACATTCTAAGTGATTTTAATCAGTTCTTTCAAAACTATATCAGTTAAAAACATGTTTAAGAAAGCTTTTGTAAAAATACTTTGTTTTTAGTTGATTAAAACGATTTTAGAGGCATTTCGCAAAGATCTTTAAGTGAAGAACCTTCATGCAATAGAAAAGATAAAATGTTTTTACCTAAGCATTCTTTTTAAAACATACTAAATGATCCATTTTCTTTGAATAAATACAAGATACAAATAGTTCATTTAACTATAGGAACCCAAATATATTTACCTTTAGGTACACCAAAATGTTTAATTTTACACTTATTTGAAGTGTGACCTTGTTTCATACAATAGAAGCATGCATTTTTAGAACAAGATACATTATTAACATGACATGCTCTAGTTCCTTTTTCTACCCATACTCTTTTCTTTTTAGTTTTACTCTTTTTCAAAGGAACTCTTTGATTTACATTATTTTGAGCAATTACCATTTCATGCTTCTTAAGATCATCAATTTCTTTTTCCGCTTTGTCTAGCAAATGGTTAAGAATATCTATGTCATATTCATGCTCTTTACAATTTGCACAAGCTAAGTCCTTATTCTCATCTAAGCATACAATTTTCGTATTAGCTACCTCCTTTTCTTCTAAACATGCAATTTTCAATTTTAAGGACTCATTTTCCTTTTCGGATCTTCTTAGATTTTTCTTTACAACTTTAAATTCGTTTTTCATATCCATAAATGCAGTAAATAACTCATTATAAGCATTTTGCAATTCATCATGGTCATTTTCTTCACTAGAGGATGAATCGGAATCACTAACCTCAAAATCCGAAGAAATTTTGTCATTTGCCATTAAGCAATTGTTTGCTTCTATTTCCGAGTCGCTTGATTCTGAATTTGAATCACTGTCATCCCAAGCAATATATGCTTTCTTCTTGAATTTCTTTTTGCCCTTGTGTTCATCATTTTTCTTGTTTGGGCATTCGGTCTTTATATGCCCTGCTTCACCACAACCATAGCATTTTATATTAACGGAAGAATTTTCTTTTACCTTTCCCTTACCTTTGAAAGGATGTCTTCCTTTTGCTTTCATCATCTTGGTGAACTTCTTTATAAAAAGACTCATCTCTTCTTCATCAATTTCGGAGTCTTCTTCTTCTTCTTTCTTATTTTTGCTTCTTGAAATCTCGGTCTTGAAAGCTAGATTCTTCTTTTGGTATTGACCCTCTTCCTCATTTAGTCTTCCAAGGTCAAGTTCATGCTCTCTAAGCTTTCCAAATAACGCCGCCATAGACATAGTGGCAAGATTTTGTGACTCCGAGATGGCCGTCACCTTTGGTTGCCATTTCCTATCCAGAGATTTCAAAATTTTAACATTTAATTCATCAACGTCAAAAATTTTACCTAGTCCGGTAAGATGGTTCACGATATGAGTGAAACGTTTCGAACGTCGAAAATCGTTTCGCCGGGTTGCATCCGGAACATCTCGTATTCTTGGATTAAAGAATTTTTACGTGCTCTTTTGACGTCGTCGGTTCCTTCGTGGGTCACCCTTAGCATTTCCCACATTTCCTGTGCACTTTTACAAACCGAAATTCTATAAAACTCATCAAGGGTTAGAGCGAGATGAAATAATGTTTCTAGCCCTAACATCAAATTGTGCTTTTCGACTTTCTTCTGCAGTCCATCTAGAAATAGGTTTAAGAACGTCAACACCGTTCTCAATAGTTTTAGGAACAAATGGACCATTTAAAATTGCGTCCCAAACGCCTCTATCAACAGACTCTAAAAATATTTGCATACGTACTTTCCAAAAAGGATAATTTTGACCCGCAAAAAGTGGGGGTCTCGTTGATAGACGCACCTTCGGCAAAAGTTTGATTTTGTCCGGCCATTTTCGAAAAGTTTGAATGACTATCAAAGCAAGCTCGATACCACTTGTTAGAATCGCGCAGCGAATGTTCGCGTGGTCGGACAAAAACCAAGAGGGGGTGAATTGGTTTCTTAATAAAAATTAGGTTTTCAAAATTTTCCCCAAATTTTACCGAATAAAAATTGTGTAAATGTAAATAGAGAAGAGTAGAGAAGATTACACAGTAGGTTTATACTGGTTCGGATCAAAAGACCCTACGTCCAGTTGCTAATCACTCAAAAGAGGATTAACGCTGTCACTAAGAACAAATTGTTACAAAACAAATTACAAATGAAAGAGATAAAGTAAAGACAACACCTCTCTTGAAATCCACAAGAGATGAAGAACAGCTTTCCCCAGAGACGGCACAGCACACAATCCACTAAGAACTCCACTTAGTGATTCTTATCGCTTCTAGCCCACACCAGGTTCCAAAAGCCCCCTTTCCTTGCAACAAACAGTTCTCCGGCACTCACAGCACTTAACTTTTATATGGAAAGAGTTGTTCTTCTTTCTCGAGTGCCAAAGGAGAGTTTAAGTAGGGAAATTAGGGTTTAGGAATTGGGGATTTCGAAACTAGGGTTCTTGGTAATTGGGTTTTCGAAAATAGGGTTAATTTGAAATTTAAAATGAAAAACAGATTGAAATAATCGATTATTTGGAGTGATAATCGATTAAAACAGAGCCAAATACGTCGAACCCAAACCTCTCTCGGATTAATCGATTATTTGGTGAAATAATCGATTATCTGTACGGAACAGTACTGAAATAATCAATTATTTTGCTGTTTAATCGATTAAAACAGTGACTTTGTATATAAAGTGGTTTTCTCACTGTTTTAATCGATTATTTACCTATATAATCGATTAAAGCCGAGCCTGAATGATAAATTTGAGCTTTTTGAAGCTTCTAAGTTACAGACTATGTACCGGCTATCTTAGATTCTATAATTACAGACTCAATCAAACTAAAACAGAGTTATTACAATACAGAAATCATCAATCTTCAATCTTCAATACTCTAAGTCTTTAAGTTCTTGGATCATCATCAAAATCAACATTCTTCATGATCATTATTTGCAACATCAAGTCCTTGAATGTTCAACACAAACAGTTCTCTGGCACTCACAACACTTAACTTTTGTTTGAAAAAGGTTGTTCTCTTTTCTGAGAGCCTTAGAGAACCTTAAGTAGATGAATTAGGGTTCGGGAATTGGGGATTTTCGGAACTTGGAGTATTGGGATTAGGGTTTTCGAAAATAGGTTAAATTTGAAGTTGAAAATCAAAATCTGACTGAAATAATCGATTAAATGAAGTGTTAATCGATTATTACAGAGCCAAAATCAACAGAACCCCAAAACTCTCTATTTTAATCGATTAAGTGCCCTATTAATCGATTAATAGACCTATTAATCGATTAACAGGTGTGTTAATCCATTATTACAGTGAACATATACAAAAAATGGTTTTTCTCACTGTAATAATTGATTATCTGATGATTTAATCGATTAAACCCGAGGCTTTCTGATAAATATGAGTTTTTGAAGCTTTTAAAGAGTAGACTATGTACCGGCTATCTTAGACTCTAATATTACATACTCAAACTCATCAAAACAGAGTTATTACACAACAATACAAGTCTTCAACACTCTAAGTTCTTTGTTCTTGAATCATCATCAAAATCAACAAGCTTCATGTCCATGTAAGTTCAACATCAAGTCCTTGTATGTTCAACAGAATTGAGTCTCATGATAAAGAAATTTACCAAATTCATGAAGGCCAAAGGGAAACATCCATTCAAAGGTAAAGGAAGGTAAGAGAAAATACTTCTTTGACTATAAAATGCTATGGTTGTGGTGAAATAGGACATGTGAAAACCGAGTGTCCAAACAAGAAGAATGAAGATAACAAAGGCAAAAACTTCTTCAAGAAGAAAGCCTACATCACTTGGGACAATAGTGATTCGAGTTCGGAGTCAAGTGATTCGGAAATAGAAGTTAATATTTGTTTAATAGCAAATGACAATATATCTTCCGATTTTAAGGTAAGTGATTCCGACTCATCTTCAAGTGATGATGAAAATAATTTTGATGAATTACAAAATGCTTATGAAGAACTGTTTAATGCTTTTAAGGACTTGAAAAATGAATACAAAGTTGTGAAAAAGAGTTTAAATAGATCCGAAAAGGAGGTGGAGTCCTTAAAAACGAAAATTGCATGTTTAGAGGAAAAAGAAACCTTAGAAACGAAAATTGTATGTATAGATGAAAAAAGATGATAAGAATATAGCATGTGCATCTTGTAAAGAGTATGAATATGACATTGATATACTTAATCATTTGCTTGATAAAGTCGAGAAGGAAATAAGTAATAATATTAAGGATAAAGTTGTTATTGCTCAAAATAGAGAAAACCATCATATTCCTTTGAAAAAGCCTAAAGTGAAAAATAGAAGAGTATGGGTTGAAAAAGGAACTAAAGCATCTATTGTTAGAAATGTATCATATTCAAAAGCTACATCTAAAGCATGTTTTTATTGTATGAAACATGGTCATACTTCAAATAGATGTAAAATCAAACACTTTGGTGTTCCTAAAGGAAAATACATTTGGGTTCCTATTGTTAAATGACTTGTTTGTCTCTAACCCCAAGGACCCAAAAGTTATGGGGACCTAAGTTTACTATGTTCTTGTTTTGTACTGATAATTCTTTGTGTGTAGAATTTGCTAAGATAATGTAGGGAGAATTTGAAATGTCTATGATGGGAGAATTAACGTTCTTCCTTGGACTTCAAATCAAACAACTTAAAGATGACATTTTTGTCTCTCAAACCAAATACTGCAAAGAGATTCTCAAGAATTTTGGAATGGACACTTTAAAGGAAGCTAACACACCCATGGGAACTTCATGCTATTTAGACAAGGATGAATCAGGTTTGGAAAATAATCAATCTATGTATAGAGGTATGATAGGTTCACTATTGTACTTAACTGCAAGTAGACCTGATATTATGCATTATGTTTGTGTGTGTGCTAGATTTCAAGCATGTCCAAAAGAATCTCACCTAACTGCAATTAAACATATTTTAAAATATTTAAAAGGAACTACTGGTTTTGGTTTATGGTATCCTTCTGAAGCTTCTACTAGTTTAATAGGTTATTCTGATGCTGATTATCGTGGATGCAAAATAGATAGAAAAAGTACTAGTGGGACATGTCATTTGTTAGGATCATCATTAGTGTCTTGGCACTCTAAGAAACAAGCATGTGTTGCTTTATCCACTACTAAGGTTGAATATATTGCAGCTGGTAATTGTTGTGCTCAAATTTTATGGATGAAGAAACAACTAGAAGATTATAGTATATTTTTAAATGATATTCCTTTGATGTGTGATAATACAAGTGCAATCAATCTTACTAAGAATCCAGTAATGCACTCTAGGACTAAACATATAGAAATTAGACATAATTTCTTGAGAGATCATATAAGTAAAGGAAACTGTAAAATTGAGTAAGTTGATACAAAGCATCAATTAACGGATATTTTTACTAAGCCTCTTCCCAATGATAGATTCTATGATCTTAGAAGAGACTTAGGGATATTAGAATTAGCTTAAATTCTGCTTAATTAAACAATTTTTGGATGATTGTAATGTTATAATCAATTATGTAGGGTATTAATAGATCATCATGTGTCTAAACCTCAAAAAATTGATGAACTCTCTGGAATAATCGATTATTTAAAGTTATAATCAATTATTTGCACCTAAGATGTCCAAAATCTGAAGTTAATCACTGGATTAATCAATTAATTCATCAAATAATCGATTAACTACAGCTTTAATCGATTTACAACTTGATTTAATCGATTAAAGGGGTCTGTTACTGGTTTAATCGATTATTTCAAGATTTAATCGATTAAACCTGATAGTTTTTGTTTACTAGCCATTTCCAACAGCTATTTTGGCCCCTATGCACTCCCAAATGACCGTTTATGACCGTTGGAGATGTTGTTTATAAATAGGAAGCCTTCATTTCACTTCTCCACATCTCAAACTCTTGAATCCAAGCATTCTAGCATTATTCAAGCCTTCTTGCCTTCTCCTAACATCACTTGTCTTCCTAAATTCTCTTGTTATTATTCTAATCCTAAAATGGCCTCATCTTCTCGTGCTAAAATTCCCACAAGAAGAAGATCTGCTCCTGCCTTTCATCCCCGTCCGAATTCTGTCGAAGGATGGATCTCAGATGATGAGGGCTGACAGAAATTTCTCACTTTTTGGAAGGAACGAGGTATCATTACTCAAAAATTCCTTATTGGTGATCAATTCATCAATAGGGGATTTAATTTGCCTAATCTTCTTGAAATTCAAGGTGTTCTCCCTTTTATCCAAATGCAAGGTACATACTATCCTGACTTAGTTAGGGTATTTTACTCTTGCTTTAAATTTAGAGATCAAGTAGCTACCTCTCGTGTAAAGGGGGTAACCATTATTCTTGATGATGATATATGGGAAAACGTTGCACATTTTCCTATAAGATATGATGCTATTAACATTTTTGCGGAGTTAGATGACTTTGACAGGATCATGGCTTATCGGTCTTTTCTCTGCAACCCCTCCATGGAGATTGGGCGCCTTCTTCTATCTGGTCCATTAAAGAAGGAGGAACGTCTGCTTCTGCATCTACTTGTCTGGATCTTATATCCTCGGGAAACCAATCATGCCCTATGCTCTTCAATAGATCTTTGCATTATTCATGCAATAATGAATAATGAGCCAATAGATTGGGGAAGCCTTGTCACAATGACTATGATGAAGGCCAAACGTCATCCTACTTTCAAAATTCCCTATGCTCTCCTTATCTCTCGCATTCTAGAGTACAAAGGAGTGAATGTTGAAGGGGAACAAACGGTATGAATGACAAACTTAAACCAAATCTTGGACAACACATTAACCCAACTTCAAATGGTGTGTGTCAATAATATTTATGTTCACAAGGATGACGTTCCAAACATAGATGCAGATGATGAAGATTCTAACAAAGAAATGCCTCCTGTTGCTGAGTTTCCCTCTGATCAGATTCAAAATGCTGGAACATCTTCTGCTCCTCTTGAAACCCGTCAATCTGTGGAAGACATGTTATTTGATATGAACCAGAGGATGCAGGCATTCTTCACTCTCTCTGGAGTATGGCATGAGGAAATCATCCGTCGTATCTCCGACGTAGATGATAAAGTGTGTCACTTAGAGAATAAATTTGATGCTCACTTTAATAGCGATAGTGAAATATTTTAATACTGTTTTCATATCTTCTTGTTTTGTAAAGTATTTTCATTTATGAAATAAAATTTGTATTGTTTCTCTGTTTGAGGGGGAGTTATTTCCTAATTATTCATATTTTGAGGGGAAGCTCTTAATTTATTTTTGATCATAATCAAAATAGGGGGAGAAATATTCAAAGCCTCTTATGATTGAATTTAAATATTATTTGGTATGTTTAATGTTTTTGTTAGTGTGACAGATAAAATAGGTTATTACAGGGCTTTAAAAGAAAATTTTGATCATCATAAAAAAGGGGGAGATTGTTGAAACATAAAAAGACATTAATGTTGAACTTACATGGACATGAAGCTTGTTGATTTTAATGATGATTCAAGAACAATGGACTTAGAGAGTTGAAGACTTGTATTCTTGTGTAATAACTTAGTTTTGATGATTTTGAGTCTGTAATATTAGAGTCTAAGATAGCCAGCACAGTCTACTCTTTAGAAGCTTCAAAAACTCATTTTTATCAAAAACACACTGGTTTAATCGATTAAAAGGCTAAATAATCGATTATTACAAAGAGAAAAACCATTTTCTGTATCAGCTCTCTGGAATAATCGATTAACAACTGAAATAATCGATTGACATGGCTGTTAATCGATTAACAGGCTAAATAATCAATTAACTGGCGTGGTTATGGGTTTCTGTTGATTTTGGCTCTGTAATAATCGATTAACACTCAAGATAATCGATTATCTCAGTCAGATATGCATTTTAAACTTCAAAATTAGACCAAGTTTCAAAAACCCTAGTCCTAATACACCAGGTTTCGAAAATCCCCAATTCCCAAACCCTAATTCATCTACTTAAGGTTCTCTAAGGCTCTCTGCAAAGAGAACAACCTTTTTCAAACAAAAGTTGAGAGCTGTGATTGCCAGATAACTGTTTGTTGGAGGAAAAATGGGCTTTTGGAACCTAGTGTGGGCTAGAAGCGATAAGAATCACTAAGTGGAGTTCTTGGTGGATTGTGTGTTGTGCCGTCTTTAGGGAAAGCTGTTATTCATCTCTTGTGTGACTCAAGAGAGGTGTTTTCGTTACCTTATCTTTTCATTTGTAATCTGCTTGTATAACTTTAATTATAGTGACAGCGTTAATTCTCTGTTTGAGTGATTAATAACTGGACGTAGGGTCTTTTGATCCGAATCAATATAAATCTTCTGTGTAAGACTCTATCCTTATTCTATTTATGTTTACATAGCATTTTAATCGGTAAAATTTGGGGAAAATTTTTAAAACCTAATTTTTGTTAAGAAACCAATTCACCCCCCTCTTGGTTTTTGTCCATTCACGCAAACATTCCACTGCGCAATTCTAACATTGTGGTGGATCGACCGTTGTGTTAGAAATGTAGGATGAGATCAAGAGGGGGGGTGAATTGATCTTTGAAAGATTAAGAGTTCAGACCAAATCTTGAATCAAATACAGCAAACAATCAAAGTAAAGGCAGTGACAAAATTAATGAGAGAAAGGTTTAGAAAGATACAACCAAGATTTATACTGGTTCACCCAATCCCAGGGCTACGTCTAGTTTCCAGCCAAATTCCAGCTGGGTTCCACTAGATTGAACGTTTTACAGATTACAACTTCAATCCCAGACTCAATCTACCACAAGAACCAAAATTCCAGTCCTTGCACCTAAACCTTCACCAAGAACCAATTTCCAGTTCTTGACCAACCTTGCAGCCAAATTCCAGCCACAGAAACCAGTACCCGCACTTCCAGGCACCCACAATACAGAAAAGAAATGCAAAGAAACAAATAGAAGAAACTAGAACACCCAAACCAGGTTTATGCCGCTCTGCAGAATGAGTTTCTTCTCCAAAAGAATGCAAATATTGCCTCAAGAAAGAACTTCTATGAACTTCACAAAACTAGTGCGATTCTCTCTTGAAAGTAGCACTTATGATTGCTTGATTGATTGCCAAAAGGTATATTTCAAAAGGTTCAAGCAATTCTGTTTATATAGAAGATTTTCCAAACTGCTGTTTTATTTAATCTGTTAAAATAATCTTTTAATCTGTTAAAAGTCTTGTTTTAATCTGTTAAAACTTCTTTTAATCTGTTAAAATGTTCTTGATCATTTTCCAATTTTGTTTTAACTGATACGACAACGTTTATATAAATTAAAACTCTTTGTAAAAAATCTTTCAAATTGTTTTAATCGATTGTTTCGTCTTTCAATCGATTAAAATACTGCTAAACATTCTCATAAAATTTTCTAAGTGATTTTAACTGATAACAATCTGTTTTAATCGATTAAAACACTTAGAAAAAAATTTCACTTAGTTATTTTAATCGATTGAAACGCATTTTAATCAATTAGAATTCTGCCAAAAGATTTCATAAAACTTTCTAAGTTATTTTAACTGATAGCATGCTTGTTTTAATCGATTAAAACATTCTGGAAAAACCACTTAGTTGTTTTAATCAATTATTTCGCATTTGTATCGATTAAAATACTAACAGAACAACTTTCAAAACACTTCAAGTTATTTTAATCGATTATTTCGAGTTTGTATCGATTAAAATTCTGCCATAACACTTTTCAAAATATACCGCCATTTTAATCGATTATATCAATTCTATATCAGTTAAAATACTGGCAGAAGGTTTTCAAAATTCCTTCTAATGAAAACAATCGATTATTTCGAAAACATATCAGTTAAAAACCTGTTACAAAAGTGTTAAGAACATTTTAGTTGATAAAGCTCATATACTATTAGTTAAAATAGTTACTTCAAAAACCTTTTAACAAAATACTTTGTTTTTAATCGTTTAAACATGTTTTAGAGGCATTTGCAAAATCTTCTAAATGAAGAAAACCTCATGCAGCAGAGAGATAAAAATGATTATACCTAAATAAAGATGCAGACTCACTAATCACTCTACCCTTTTATCTAAGTGACCTTTGACTGCAACAAAGTAGCCTTTGCCTTCAGTTTTTACTTCATCAAATCAACAAGATCTTTGCTAAAGTAATTCAATAAGATCTTCATCACTTTCAGTCTCCCCTTATTTGATGAATACAAATACCTCTTTGAATAATATCTTTGCAGAAGAAGTCACTTGAATATATAGATTAGTGAGTATTCAAAAATTAATCATTTTCCCATTTCTCCCCCTATATTGCTACTCCCCCCTAATAAGGAAAATCAATATTAAAAGCAAAACAATTATTTCTCCCCCTTTTGACTTCATCAAAAATAGGGAATAGACGAACAAAACAAATACTATGCATGATATGTATCAAAATTTAGTTTTTGAAAATAGTAAAAAATTTGAACAAGATACTTTACTCATATAAAGACCAATCAAAGTTGATTCAAACGTATCTTCATTAACACGTTTGTAATTAATACAATTAACACGTGTAAAGATAAGGGAACCATACTTTAGTAGCATCTTACAAGAACAAGCATTAACTAAAGCCTTTAATTTTTCTTTCCAGAGTAATAATCGATTAAAAATAGGACAAAATCGATTAAAATGATCCTGTTACTGGTTTTAATCGATTAAAATGTTGTTTTAATCGATTAAAACAGTGATGAAATTAGAAATCTAGACACTTAAGTTCATTTAATCAATTAAATTGACATTTAATCGATTAAAATAGTATGAAAAATTTTGTATAAGTGCTTTTAATCGATTGAAATTTGATTTTATCGATTAAAACAATCAGTTTTGAAAACTAAGTGTTTGTTTGATGTATCTAAAATGCCTAATTCAGTTCGGATTTTGTAAAATTGATTATTAGGAAAATGTTTTAAGATAATATCAACTAGATTGATTAAGTTTTAACCAATAGATCCATCAAAATCAGAATAGTATCTTATCTAGTTGATTTAACTGATGTAAACTAGTTTTAGTTGATACAAATACATGACATACAAATTTTAATCGATTAATACGCAAATTAATCGATTATTTTGATGCAAATTTCCTATGTAAGTGTTTCTTTTAATTGATTTAATCAATTGAATCTATTTTGTATCAGCTAAACTTATCAGAAAAGTATTTTTGATTCTATCTAGGCTCTCTTAATTCAAATTAAAACCTACATCATATTGAGCAAAGTTAAAAGATTGTTCCTGGTTTAAAACCAGTTAATATTACAGTCCATAAAAGAAAATTAGCAGCAAAAGAAATATGACATAAGAAAAGGAAAAAGATTATGATAGGAAGGAGCCCTTGTTGTAAAAAACTCAATCATCCCAATTCCCTTGATTGAGCTGCATATCTTCCAGTTTGGTGTAGATATCGGCGATCTGATTTCCCAGATTTGTGAACTGTGTGTTGGTCTGCTGGAAGTGTTGATAGGTCATTTGCATATGCTTCCTTTGGTTTTCCTGCATTGTGGCCATTTGAGAAAGCACAAACCTTTCAAATTGTGACAATGAGTCCCACGGTCAGGTTGTCCATGTAGGGAATTATCTCCATGTTCTCATATGATGCCTCCCCACCAGTGGACTCGGGAACTTCAGCAACTGAAGGAGAAGGAATTTGTTCAGCTTCTTCTTCATCTTCATCCTCATCTTCATACATTCCAACATCAATTTTTGAAATCCATTCATCATCAATTTTAATATACCCCATTTTCCTCAAAGTGGAGTCATCGATTTCATTTGAAGCTTTAGGAGTCTCCACACTTTCTCCTGTAAGATCAACTTCAAAATATCTAAAGAAATTGTTAATCAACATGGTATACGGCAGTTTGTAATCAGCTAACCTTTTTGCCTTCAACATGTGATCTTTAATCACATAAATCCAATTTACCCGAATATTATTAGAGATGCAGTACATGAGAGCAAGATCTCCCTCATTAAGTATAGCATGATTACTCCCTCTTGGAGTAAGCATCCATGCCACAATGAAAGCTAACAGCCTATGTTCAAGTGATAGTTTTCCAGCATTTAAAATTCTTACCGAATCATTTGGATCTTTAAGACAAGACCTAAAAAATTGAATTTTGTTGAAGTCAGGTATTTCAGAGATGTTCCCTCTGGATACTTTGACACCACTATCCCCGAGACCAAGCAACTTGTTCCCAAACGAAGGAGTAATTTCCATATTAACTCCTTTCACCCGAGATCTGATTGTTGAACCATTCACCATTAAATTTGAATAAAAGACCCAAATCAGGTTGAATATTCCTAGTAAACTCCATGAAGGTTCTTAGTTTTTGACTTTTCAGCTTTCTTCTTAGAGCAGTAAATCCTTCTTCATCAAGCCACTTGAATTTGATAAACTTGGGAATAACAATCTGCTTCTGATTGAACTCAGCAATGAAGGTGTTCATTCTTCCAATATCACCATCAAACCATGCTTCCAAATGACCACCAGGATTGGCAGCAGAGGAAGATTCTCCTTTATGCTTCTTTATTGATTTTGATCTCCTAAGCATCTTGTTGTGTAGTTTAGAGAGGAGTTTTGATACGTGAGTACAAGAGAGAAGAGAGAAGGAATTTGAACCAGAAAATGAAGAATGAGAATGATGGACTTCAAGTGAGCAAGATGAAGAGTTAGGGATGTCAAATTTTGTGAATTACAGTCCAATTTGATAGAACCTGCAAAAAACAACTTTAATTGCACATGTCCCCTTGACTGAAGGCAGAGGCGCAGGTTTCTGGACAGTGGGTACATCAGCTAAAGTGTTCTTGGAAAGGTGTTTGACTTGGTCAAAGAATATATTAAATGTATTATGCAGATTTTGATTAACACAAAAACATGGAATTTTGACTTTGATTTGCTGACCAATTTTCAATTAGCAGTTGTTAAAATAATTTTCAGGAATAAATTAATCGATTAATAAAAAAATTAACCTATTTATTTGATCTAGGTTTGAAAATGCAACAGTGAAATAATCGATTAATACATAAAAGAATCGATTATTTCTGTACTGGAAGAATTTAATAAAATGATAACAGAATTTTAATCGATTGAAACGAAGAAGAATCGATTAAATTTGACCTCTTAGTGATTTTAACTGATATAAATCCTTTTTAATCGATTAGAATAGCTAAACTAAATTCCTGAGAACATTTTAATAGATTGATTCGTATTTCAATCGATTAAAACTGTACGAATCACTTTTCTGATATTCTCTGTAAGTGATTTTAATCGATTAAAATTGTTTTATATCAATTAAAACATTCAGTTTATGAAACCAGAATCAAATTTTTTGTTTTGGACACCAAGGGATTTCTAGATTTTGTTCCTGCAAAACAGATTTAGTATATTTCTGCTACCCTTTTATAATCACTGGGTCCAATCAGGTTATTTGAAATGAATTTTTGGGAATCCACTTCATTCTACCTCTAGGAATAGCATACTTTTTATTCTACAAAATTTCACAGAATGACATTTTTTCATACAGTAAAAACATTTAATAACAGATGATGAGTATGATTTTCTGTTTATATTTGTTTTTCTGAATTTCTTGCTAGATGTAAATCCAATGCCAGATTTGTCAAAAATAAGTTTTTGTAACCCAAGAAGAACATCAAGATTAGCTTGACCTTGTGTAAATTTTGAAACAGTTTGTGATAAGAAATCAATCTTATTTTGTAATTCTTGACAATTATTACATGGTTTATTACATACACAATCAGAATTATCATGGATTAATTTTAAGAAATCAAGATCAGTTTCATCTTCAAGAATTTTCTTTTCAAGAGAATCAACTCTATTTACTAACCAATTATTCATGCCTTTTAGCTTATCATTTTCTTTTTGAAGTTTCTTGGTTTCTTCATGCATTTCATTCAATGCCTCTTGTAATGAATTGTAATTCACCAAATTAGAAGAAGAGTTAGAACTTACACTGCTGGTTTGATAATTCTGATTAGCCATTAGGCACAAGTTAGCTTCTTCATTATCAGAATTTTCTGTTGATGAAGTATCATTGTCATCCCATGCTATATATGCTCTTCTTTTGATTTTTTCTTCTTTCTTATCATTGTATTTGTTCTTTTCTAAGCACTACATTCTTACATGACCCTGCTTACCACAACCATAGCATTTATAGTTAAGAGAATCATATTTCTTTTCATACCTTTTTTGTTTTTCTTTATCTTGAATCTTTTTTCTTGAGAAACTTGTTGAACTTTCTGACAAGCAGTCCAAGATTTTCACTTTCCTCCTCTAATTCTTGATTTCTTTCTTCAACTTTGAGTGCTATGCTTCTACCTTTTTTTTTAAAGACTTCTTGCTCATTGAATCTGTTAATTTCCATTTCATGTTCTCTGAGTTTGCCAAATAAGGAGGTTGTTGTTATGACAGATAAGTCTTTTGATTTTGAGATTGTTGTGACCTTAGGCTGCCATGACCTGTCAAGACATTTCAAAACTTTAATATTTAATTCCTCTTTATCAAAAGTTTTACCTAAGCCCATTAGATGATTGATGATATGAGTGAAGCGCTTCTGCACATCTGCAATACTTTCTCCAGTTTTCATTTTAAACAACTCATTCTATTATGAGAGTATGCTTTCTGGCTCTCTTTACATCAGTTGTTCCCTCATGAGTAACCTAAAGAACTTCCCACATTTCCTTGGCAGATTTGCATTGGGAGACCCTAAAAAACTCATCCGTATTTAGTGCAGAAGTAATTATGTTTTTAGCAATACAATCACTTTGAACTTTTTTCTTTTCTTCATCATTTAAACTAGACCATTCTTTTTCTGTAATTAATGGACCATTGACAATTACATCCCAAACATTCCTATCAATAGATTCAATAAAGATCTTCATCCTAATCTTCCAAAATGGATAATTTGTACCACAAAATAGTGGAGGTCTATTGATAGAAGCCCCCTCAGAAAAAAGTAATTTGTTTTCAGCCATTAAAGATTTGGACCGAAAGCCTTGAGTATTTTTCAAGACCCTTGCTCTTAATACTAATTGTTAGAAATGTAGGCTGAGATCAAGAGGGGGGGGGTGAATTGATCTTTGAAAGTTTTTCAAGATTTCCATATTATTTATTTCAAAGATTAAGAGTTCTGACCAAATCTTGAATCAAATACAACAAACAATCAAAGTAAAGGCAGTGACAGAATTAAAGAGAGAAAGGTTTAGAAAGATATAACCAAGATTTATTATGGTTCACCCAATCCTAGGGCTACGTCTAGTTTCCAGCCAAATTCCAGCTAGGTTCCACTAGATTGAACGTTTTATAGATTACAACTTCAATCCCACACTCAATCTACCACAAGAACCAAAATTCCAGTCCTTGCACCTAAACCTTCACCGAGAACCAATTTCCAGTTCTTGACCAACCCTACAGCCAAATTCCAGCCACAGAAACCAGTACCCGCACTTCCAGGCACCCACAATACAGAAAAGAAATGTAAAGAAACAAAGAGAAGAAACTAGAACACCCAAACCAAGTTTATGCAGCTCTGCAGAATGAGTTTCTTCTCCAAAAGAATGCAAATATTGCCTCAAGAAAGAACTTCTAAGAACTTCACAAAACTAGCGTGATTCTCTCTTGAAAGTAGCACTTATGATTGCTTGATTGATTGCCAAAAGGTATATTTCAAAAGGTTCAAACAATTCTGTTTATATAGAAGATTTTCCAAACTGCTGGTTTATTTAATCTGTTAAAATAATCTTTTAATCTGTTAAAAGTCTTGTTTTAATCTGTTAAAACTTCTTTTAATCTGTTAAAATGTTCTTGATTATTTTCCAGATTTGTTTTAACTCGATACTGACAACATTTATATCAATTAAAACTCTTTGTAAAAAATATTTCAAATTGTTTTAATCGATTATTTCGTCTTTCAATCGATTAAAATACTCGCTAAACATTCTCATAAAATTTTCTAAGTGATTTTAATCGATATCAATCTGTTTTAATCAATTAAAACACTTTGAAAAAAATTTCACTTAGTTATTTTAATTGATTGAAACGCATTTTAATCGATTAGAATTCTGCCAAAAGATTTCATAAAACTTTCTAAGTTATTTTATCTGATAGCATGCTTGTTTTAATCGATTAAAACATTCTGGAAAAACCTCTTAGTTGTTTTAATCGATTATTTCGCATTTGTATCGATTAAAATTCTGCCATAACACTTTTCAAAATATACTAAGTCATTTTAATCGATTATATCAATTCTATATCAGTTAAAATACTGGCAGAAGGTTTTCAAAATTCCTTCTAATGAAAACAATCGATTATTTCGAAAACATATCGCTTAAAAACTTGTTACAAAAGTGTTAAGAACATTTTAGTTGATAAAGCTCATATACTATTAGTTAAAATAGTTACTTCAAAAAGCTTTTAACAAAATACTTTGTTTTTAACCGTTTAAACACGTTTTAGAGACATTTGCAAAATCTTTTAAATGAAGAAAACATCATGCAGCAGAGAGATAAAAATGATTATACCTAAATAAAGATGCAGACTCACTAATCACTCTACCCTTTTATCTAAGTGACCTTTGACTGCAACAAAGTAGTCTTTGACTTCATTTTTTACTTCATCAAATCAACAAGATCTTTGCTAAAGTAATTCGATAATATCTTCATCACTTTCACATTGGGGAGAGCTTGATTAAAAGCGACTTTCTCTCCATCCTTCTGATTTGGAAGACGTGTTAGTTAATCCTTCCTTTTTGTTATCTTGTTTATTAAAAGTGAAGGAGGGTAATTAAATATGCAAATGAATGATATGCATGCAAGTAGACAATTGTTGAATAAGAAAAATTCATTTATCCGTAGAAGGTGTACATTCCCCTATTCCATACTACGAAGCAACTTTTGACAGAAGCAGAAAAGCCTAAAGAAACCCACAGGCGGGTCTTGATCTCTATGTAATTCTCTTTCGGCTTCCCGGACGTGACGAGCGAGTGCTTCGCTTTGCTTCTGGACCGCCTGGCTCATATCTTTGTTGTACTTTTGAGCCTCTTTGATCTTCGCCTCTTGATGGACGACCAAGGCTTGCAACTCGTCAAGCTTTGCAAGGGCTCGATCCTTTTCTCGTAGTACTTGACCGTACTGAGCTAGCCCGTCTCTTTCTTTGCAGCATAGCTCAGTGAGACTTTTGTTGAGTCTCTGGTTGGCCTCTCGCTCTTGGCGTATTTCTGACCGAGTCCTTGTGAGGTCTTGTAGCAAATACTTGATCGTCTGAGCCTATTTTACATATTTGGCCTCAAGGTGTGCTGATTTGGTGGTTATTTCTTGAAGTTGGCTATCCGAGCTGGTTCTAGCAGCTTTGGATGCTCGGATAGCTTGCTCATTAGAATCGGCACACTGATCCTTGAGGCGTTCTATTTCATGATCCTTTTTCTTGCATTGCCTTTGTAGACCGTCTATGGTGAGGATAGATTCTTGCTCTCTTTCTACAAGGGCCCTCATCTGGGCTCCCATGATTTCTATCCTCTGGGTCAAGGCGTCGACTTGATTTCGCAGCTCTTCACTGTTTGAACATGTAGCGAGTGAGGTGGATGGTTGCGACATCCCTCTTTTTCATCTCCACTCCTCATAGTCACTGGAGACAATTACTCGAGCTTTTCCTAGCTCTCTGTCTCCCATAAAGACTGGTTTCTCCCATGCTCTTCGCACAGCCAATGAGTTAGCAATCGTGCATGGGTCTCCAAAGAAACACAGTCCTCTGAGCTCCCATCGGGATATTGCAATTTGAGTCCTCATGAGTTATCTCATAGCTACTCTCAGTGAATAGGCTATGCAACCCCTGAGTCCTATCAACGGTATGCTCAAGTAATCCCCACATTTGATGAGGACTGGGCCGGGTTGGAACCAAGGGCAAACCCAGGATAATTGGTTGGCATCCCATTGTTCCAACTCGACCTTCCACTCCAGGGTTAGGTGTCGGTGGAGAGGGATTTTGGAGAAGCTTCTCAAAGGGTCGGGGAACATCCCCATGTGACTAGAGGCGTAGAAATGTGTGATTCCCCACATAAAAAGTAGTGAATAGCAACATCTAAGTGTTTTTCCTTGCTTCTGGCGGCAAAATTCCACCGAGAGCAAGGTGTCGGCAAGAAGTGCAGGCAAGGGACTCTTCAAGTTCACGTCCCAGGCGAAAAAGGCGTCCATGACGGCTTGGTCTACTGTGTCGATATGGAAGGGAAACAAGATTGTTCCAAATATGATCAAGGCCAGGGTTTTGTTAAAAGCAGTCCATTCTCCCCTTTCAGCCAAAGAGGACAGATGGTCTTCTAACATTGAGACTTTCCAACCCTGGATGTTCCCTTTTTCTATCAGGGTAGTCTGCCGGAATAGCAATCGGATGATGGTAGTGATTTGTGCTGCAAAAGTATATGCCCCGTGGCAAATATGGACCCCGGCTAATTTGGGCCATTTTAGCATGATTTCATACTCCTCCAAAGTAGGCACCATATCGAACTACGGGAATTCGAAGCAGTGCAGACTAGAGTTCCAAAAATGAACTAGAATCCTGATAAAAATGGGATTGACATAGATCTTCAACAGGTCGAGAATCCGTCCATAGGATTTTTCGAAGTCGTAGCGGACTTTCGATGACATTATCGCGCAAAGTCGTTCCAACTTCTCAGTATGGTACCGGGGAATGTCCACTTTCTTCAATTGTCTACTAGTCCCCTCCATTTTCTAAAGGCCAAAATGCATGTTTTATGAACATGATGCTTATTGTGGGTATGAATGCGAGTGTTTCCTATTTATTTATCATGTTTTGTTTCTACATGATGTATGATAGTATTTGCGTATTTATTTTCAGAAAAATAAACTACCTGTATGGATGATTTATGAATTTTATGTTTATGAACAAGGTCCCATTTATTTTCTTCGGGTCTTTTATTTTATTTATGTTTTAGAGCCTTTTATCTCTTCTGTCGGACTGCGTGGCTACTTAGCTTACAAAGAACCTGAAACCAGGCTAGATAAAAGGTAGATTGTCCGAGATAAAATGGTTTATTGCAAAATAATACTAACATCCCTTATCTCTTCTATCAGACTGTGTGGCTACTTAACTTACAAAGAACCTGAAACCAGGCTAGCTAAAAAGTAGATTGTCCGGGATAAGGGTGTTTGTTGTAAAAATTTTCTTATCTTTTGTTTGGTTCTGCTATGTAATAAAATGCAACAAAAAAATGCACATACAAATCACTCATCCGCGAACACATGAGAAGTCGTTTTAATCACGAGATAGGATTTTCCTGCAGAAAAGTGCATTGGCAAGGGTAGGTTCTAACTGTTTTCACCAAGGCTTAGGCCCCCAAGGAGCCCCCATTATAGGGTCCCCACTCTCCAACCTTCCGACCATGCTTAGCACTAAGGCCATAGTCAGTCTTTGTGCCAAAAGAGGAAGGTTATCACCTTGAGTGGTGGTTTCTCATCATACCGGTGGGCACATGGCCCTCACTACGGCAAACCGTACCTGCCACCCACTCCCTATGGATTTCTCACTTGCCCCCGGGTATAGAGGGAACTGTTGTGTGCAAAGGTTTGTGTACAGTTTTTATTTCAAATAATTGCGTAAAATAAACAAACAAAGTTATTAAAGCCAAGCAAATAAAGCATGTTATTAGACAAGGTAGGGTAAAAGCGAAATTTCTTAAGTTTATTTATTAAACTGGCCCCTCACTAAATGGGATCAACTCTGTAGGCTTCCCCAGTAAAGTCTCCATATGTCGCCATCGTCAAAAAGAGGCGGTCTGTGCGACGCGATGGTTCCGACTTTCCATTTTTCGCATTTTTATGGGTGAGGTTACAACACCTTTAGGTCATCCGATAATCGGGCTGAACCTAAGGGCGAGGTTTTTGAAAGGGCGTTCTTAGATCGTTCGATAACCGGGATGACCTAAGAACAAGTTTGAAAGGGTTCTTATGGAGTCGCCACCGATGTCTTTACCAGAAACATCGAAAAAGGAGAGAAAAGGCGTTGGTTTTTCAAAAACCAACTTTGGTCGTTAAAACCAGAGTTGGGTAAGGGAGTTAGTTACGTGTAAGGGAAGTGTTAGTTCCCTTACGACGCCCCTTTCGGGTTCCCTACAGACCAGTTATTTTATAGATAAACTTTTGAAATGACGCTTTTATTTGCGGAATTAAAATGATGACTACATGGCCCTAATATCTATTACGCAATTTAATATGAATAAAAAGACAGTAAAAGAGAGGGAGAGAGTGAAGAAACCTCCGGAGCAAGCTTTTGATTAATTCTCTTGAAAAATAGGGTGCGTTTTGGCAGCCCTTTGCTCTTACAACGACGAAATCTCACTCAAAAACGCTATAAAGAAGCTCTCTTAGACACTAAGAAACTCCGGAAATGCTTTGGAGGGGCTTTAGGAGAAGAATTTTGAGAATTTGTAGAAGGAAAAGTGGAAGAACTATGTGAAATGAAGGGGAGAGCGCCCCCTATTTATAGGGATTCACGCCTGTCAGGCCGAGACGGCGATCTCGACTGGCAAGGTCGAGACGGCGGTCTCGCCATTCGGGACGGCGGTCTCGACTTGAATAAGTGGCGAGACGACGGTCTCGACTTGCCAAGTGGCAAGAAGGCCTTCTCGCCAAACAGGAGGGGGGTCTCGCCAATGGTATGTGGCGAGATGGCGGTCTCGATTTGCCATTGGTCGAGACGGCGGTCCCGAAAAGCGAGACAGCGGTCTCGACTCCTGAAGGCGAAAATCCTTATTTTTGTATAGAAAATCCTTCCTACTCTAATATGGGGCCTAATAGTCTCTCCTAGTGGCTTTTTAGGCTTCGTCCATCTTCAAATAGGAGGTCTTCTGCTCTTATTTTGAGGCGGGGCAAGATTTAGGGTCTACAGGGAATAATCGATTATCCTGTGTCTAATACATGATAAAATTGTCAATCTCTCTGGAATAATCGATTATCTTGGGTAATAATCGATTATTGAAGGTTAAATGAGTGGTTCATGAAAAATCTTTCTATAATAATCAATTATTTGGGGTAATAATCGATTATCTGTACAAAATTGGCCCAAATAAGTGATTTCTCTCTGGAATAATCGATTATCAAGCCAGATAATCAATTATTCATGCACTTTCTGGGCAGGGATGAAGCAATAATTGATTATCACTGGTGATAATTGATTATTTGGCGTCGTTAAGGTTATTCTAATCATTGGTAACGACTATTTTAGCTTTAATTCTTGCCAAACTAGCCGTTTATGGTCGTTAGGATCATTTTCTATATATAGGAGGGCTCAAAATCAAATCCAAACAATTCCAAACTTCAATTCAAAGCATTCTTCACACATTTTAAGCTCTCTTGTCTCTTCAAAACTCCTTATCTTTCTCTCATTTCATTCTAAATGGCTTCATCTTCCTGTAGAAAGATTCCAACAAGGAGAAGATCCGCTCCTGCTTCTCATCCCCACCCTAATTCTCTTGAAGGGTGGATTTCTGATGATGATGGAAGACAGGAATTTCTGAATTTTTGGAAAGAAAGGTGTTGAACATACAAGGATATGAAGCTGTAGATTTTGATGATGATTCAAGAACAAAGGACTTAGAGATTTGAAGACTTGTAATCTTATGTAATAACTCTGTTTTAATGTTTTTGAGTCTGTAATATTAGAGTCCAAGATAGCCAGCACATAGACCATCCTTTAAAAGCTCTAAAAACTCATTTTTATCAAAATTACACTGTGATAATCGATTATCACCCTGGATAATCGATTATTACAGCAAGAAAATCATTTTCAGGAAATCCTCTCTGTGATAATCGATTATCACTCAGGATAATCGATTATCACAGGCAAATAGTCGATTATTTGGCCAGATAATCGATTATCCTGGTCCAGTTTTGTTCCCTGTAGACCCCAAAGCTTGCCCGACCTCAAAATAAAGAGCAAAAAACCTCCTATTCGAAGATGGACAAAACCTAAAAAGCAACTAGGAGAGACTATTAGGCCCCATATTAGAGTAGGAAGGCTTTTCTGTACAAAAAATAAGGATTCCCACATTAAGGGGTCGAGACTGCTGTCTCGCTTTTTGGGACCGCCGTCTCGCTGTATGGCAAGTCGAGACTGCCATCTCGTTTGGCGAGACCACCGTCCCGTTTGGCGAGACGGCCCTCTCGTCATTTGGCAAGTCGATACCGCCGTCTCGCCAAATGAGACGACGGTCTCGCCATTTGTCAAAGTCGAGATCGTCGTCTCGACCTTGCCAGGCGAGACGGCGGCCTCGACCTGACAGGCACGAATCCCTATAAATAGGGGGTGCTCTCCCCTTCATTTCACACAATTATTTATAAATTAGCTGGCCCATCATAGGGAACCCGAAAAGGGCATCGTAGGGGAGCTAATACCTCCCTTACACGTAACTAACTCCCTTACCCAACTCTGGTTTTAAGGACCAAAGTTGGTTTTTCTTAAAAATCCAACGCCTTTTTCTTTCCTTTTTCGATGTTTCTGGTAAAAATATCGGTGGCGACTCCATAAGAACCATCTCAATCTTGCTCTTGGGTCAGCCTGGTTATCGGACGATCTAAAAGCTCTCTTTTGAAAACCTCGCCCTTAGGTTCAGTCCGGTTATCGGACAACCTAAAGGCGTTGTAACTCCACCCATATTAAAACGTGAGAAATGGAAGTCGGAACCATCGCGTCGCTCCGACCGCCTCCTTTTGACGGCGGCGACAGATGGCGACTCCACTGGGGAAGCCTAGAGAGTTAATCCCATTTCATGATGGGCCAGTTTAATAAATAAACTTAGAAATTTTGCTTATACCCTACCTTGTATTATAACATGCTTTAATTGATTGGCTTTAATAACTGTTGTTTGTTTATTTTACGCAATTGTTTGAAATAAAAACTGTACTCAAACCTTTGCACACAACAGTTCCCTCTATACCTGGGGGCAAGTGAGAAATCCATAGGGAGTGGGTAGCAGGTACGGTTTGTCGTAGTGAGGGCCACGTGTCCACCGGTATGATCGGAAACCACCACTCAAGGTGATAACCTTCCTCTTTTGACACAAAGACTAACTATGGCCTTAGTGCTAAGCATGGTCGGAAGGCTGGAGAGTGGGGACCCTATATTGGGGGCACCTTGGGGGCCTAAGCCTTGGTGAGAACAGTTAGAACCTACCCTTGCCAATGCACTTTTCTGCAGGAAAACCCTACCTCGTGATTAAAACGACTTCTCGCCTGATCGCGGATGAGTGAATTGTATGTGCATTTGTTTGTTGCATTTGATTGCATAGCACAACCAAACAACAGAAAAATCACAAAAGAAAAATATCTTTTATAATAAACGCCCTTATCTCGGATAGTCTACCTTTTAGCTAGCCTGGTTTCAGGTTCTTTGTAAGCTAAGTAGCCACGCAGTCCAACAGAAGAGATAAGGGACGCTAATATTATTCTTTCGCAATAAACCATTTTATCTCGGACAGTTTACCTTTTAGCTAGCCTGGTTTTAGGTTCTTTGTAAGCTAAGTAGTCACGCAGTCCGATAGAAGAGATAAAAGGCTCTAAAACAAAATAAAATCAAATAAAAACTCAAATCAAATAAATGGGACCTTGTTCATAAAAATTAAATTCATAAATCATCCATATAGGTAGTTTATTTTTGAAAATAAATACGCGAATACTATCATACATCATGTAGAAATAAAACATGATAAATAGGAAAAAACAAACACTCGCATGCATACCCACAATAAGCATCATGTTCATAAACATGCATTTTGGTTTTTGGAAAATGGAGGGGACTAGTAGACAATTGAAGAAAGTGGACATTCCCCGGTACCATACTGAGAAACTGGAACGACTTTGCATAATAATGCCACTAGAGGTCCGCTCCGACTTTGAAAAATCCTATGGACGGATTCTCGACCTATTGAAGATCTGTGTCGATCCTGTTTTTATCAGGGTTCTAGTTCATTTTTGGAACTCTAGTCTGCACTGCTTCGAATTTCTGCAGTTCGATATGGTGCCCACTTTGGAGGAGTATGAACTTATGTTAAAATTACCCAAATCAGCCGAGGTCCATAACCGCCACGGAGGATATACTTTTGTAGCACAAGTCGCGGTCATCATCCAATTGCCATTCTGGCAGACTACCCTGATAGAGAAAGGGAATATCCAGGGTTGGAAAGTCTCAATGTTAGAAGACCATCTGTCCTCTTTGGCTGAAAGGGAAGAACGGGCTGCTTTTAACAAAACCCTGGCTTTAATCATATTTGGACACAATCTTGTTTCCCTTCCATATCAACACAGTAGACCAAGCCGTCATGGACGCCTTCTTCGCTTGGGACGTGAACTTGAAGAGTCCCCTGCCTGCACTTCTTGCTGACACCTTGCTCTCGGTGGAATTTTGTCGCCAAAAGCAAGGAAAAACACTCTGATGTTGCTCTTCACTACTATTCATGTGGGGTATCACGCATTTCTATGCCTCTAGTCACATGGGGATGTTCCCCAACCCTTTGAGAAGCTTCTCTAAGATCCCTCTCCACTGACGCCTGACCTTAGAGTGGAAGGTCGAGTTGGAACAATGGGATGCCAACCGATTATCCTGGGTTTGCCCTTGGTTCCGACCCGGCCCAGTCCTCATCAGATGTGGGGATTATATGAGCATACCATTGATAGGACTCAGGGGTTGCATAGCCTATTTGCCGAGAGTAGCTATGAGACAACTCATGAGGACCCAAACTGCAATATCCCGAGAGGAGCTCGGAAGACTGTGTTTCTTCGAAGACCCATGCACTGTTGCTAATTCACTAGTTGTACGAAGAGCATGGGAGAAACCAGTCTTTACGGGAGATAGAGAGCTAGGAAAAGCTCGAGTAGCTGTCTCCAGTGACTATGAGGAATGGAGACGAAAAAGAGGGATGTCACAACCATCCACCTCCCTTATTACACGTTTAAACAACGAAGAGCTACAAAATCAAGTCGACGCCTTAACCTAGAGGATAGAAATCATGGGAGCCCAAATTAGGGCCCTTGAAGAAAGAGAGCAAGAATCTATCCTCACCATAGACGGTCTACAGAGGCAATGCAAGATAAAGGATCATGAAATAGAGCGCCTCAAGGATCAGTGTGTTGATTCCAACGAGCAAGTTATCCAAGCATCCAAAGCTGCCAGAATCAGCTCGGATAACCAACTTCAGGAAATAACCGCCAAATCAGCACGCTTGGAGGGCGAATGTGCAAAACAGGCCCAAAAAATCAAGGATTTGCTACAAGACCTCACAAGGACTCAGTCAGAAATACGCCAAGAACGAGAGGCCAACTAGAGGCTTAACAAAAGTCTCATTGAGCTACGCTGCAAAGTAAGAGATGGGCTAACTCAGTATGGTCAAGTACTGCGAGAAAAGGACCGAGCCGTTGCAAAGCTTGACGAGTTGCAAGCCTTGGTCGTCCATCAAGAGGCGAAGATCAAAGAGGCTCAAAAGTACAGTGAAGATATGAGCCAGGCAGTCCAGAAGCAAACTAAAACACTCGCTCGTCACGTCCGGGAAGCTGAAAGGGAATTACATAGAGATTAAGACCCGCCTATGGGTTTCTTTAGGCATTTCTGTTTCTGTCAAAAGTTGCTTCATAGTGTGGAATAGGGGAATGTACACTTTCTACGGATAAATGAATTTTTCTTATTCAACAATTGTCTACTTGCATGCATATCATTCATTTACATGTTTAATTTCCCCTCCTTCACTTTTAATAAACAAGATAATAAAAAGGAAGTATTAACTAACACGTCTTCCAAATCAGAAGAATGGAGAGAAAGTCACTTTTAATCAAGCTCTCCCCAACGGTCGATCCACCACAAGAGGATAATAAGCCTCGGCCACTGGTCCTCAAAATCAATAAGGAAGAGGGGGCAAGGACGCCCGTGCGATTATTTATGCCACGTCCTTTCCCCTACGAATCAAATAAAGCTATACCGTGGAGATATGGGGAATCTTCACCAATAAAGGAGGATATCTCCAATATAGTCGGCATTGGGAGCATGACCAGAAGTGGAAGGATCTACTCCCCCAAGGAGTTACAAGAGGATTCCCCCAAGAATAAAGGGAAAAATAAACAGACCGAAGAAAAAGAAGGAAAAGAATCCAAGGAGGAGACCGACGAATTACTCCAGTTCATAAGGCAAAGCGAGTATTCCATTATTGACCAGCTCAATCATACACCTGCAAAGATAACTCTGTTATCTCTAATGATGAGCTCAGAACTGCATAGAAACGCTTTGATAAAGGTCTTGAGCAAAGCGCATGTACCTCATAGTATATCCCAAGAAAAAGTTGAGAGGATCGTCGGTCACATTACGGCAAGCGATCACCTCACCTTCACAGAGGAAGAACTTCCCCTTGAGGGGTCGAGCCACAACAAGACCTTGCACATTTCTGTCAAGTGCAAGGAGTACCTCATTGCTAAAGTTCTTGTGGATAACGGGTCATCCTTGAACGTGATGCCCAAGTGCACACTCGACAAGTTGACTATCCAAGGAACCCGTCTGCGCCCAAGCAGCACAATCGTTCGAGTCTTCGATGGATCTAAACGAGAAGTAGTGGGGGAAATCAATCTGCCAATCCAAGTCGAACTCACTATCTTCAACGTCGATTTCAATGTAATGGACATTACTCCGGCATATAGTTGTCTCCTCGGTAGGCCTTGGATTCATGACGCTAAGGCAATACCTTCAACGCTCCACCAGAAAGTCAAGTTTATAGTGGACGACAAACTGGTCACAGTCCAAGCAGAAGACGATATCCTAATCAGTGGACCGTCTACCCAACCTTATGTGGATACGGCTGAAGAGGCCCTTGAAACATCTTTTCAAGCGCTTGAAATTGCCAATGTAGAAAGACTTTCCAAGAATATGAAGGTAGCCCGCATGCTGATGAAGCATGGTTACCATCCTGGCCAAGGACTGGGGGTAGATTCCCAAGGGATGAAGAAATCCCCAGATTTCAAGGATAACCCCTTTAAGTATGGCCTAGGATATGACCCTACAAAGGGCAGAGCAAAAAGAAGAAAAGGGAAGTCTCCCCTCCGCACACTCAAGCATATATTTCTAAGCGGAGGGATGCAAGCGTCAAGAGCTACCCTAGTCATTAGAAGTTTTTTTTCATTGCTTGTCGCCTCCTTCAAAATGAGGGCGGTCAGAGCGACACGATGGTTCCGACTTTCCAATTTTCGCGTTTTTATTGGTGGTTACAACTCATTTAGGTTGTCCGATAACCGGGCTGAACCTAGAGGCGAGGTTTTCGAAAGGGCATTCTTGGATTGTCCGATAACTGGGCTAAACCAAGAACTAGTTTTTTAAGGGTTCTGTGGAGTCGCCACCGATGTTTTTACCGAAAACATCAGAAAAGGAGTTTAAAAGGCATTGGTTTTCGAAAAACCAACTTTGGTCATTAGAACCAGAGTTGGGTAAGGGAGTTAGTTACGCGTAAAGGAAGTGTTAGTTCCTTTACGACGCCCCTTTCGGGTGCCCTATGATAGGCCAACTACTTAAAAATAATTAAACCGGTGAAAATACGCTTTTACCCTTTTATTTGCGGAATTTTAAATTATGACTACATGGCCCTAATGTCTATTGCATAATTAAAATAAAGCGGTAAAGTAGAGAGAGAGAGAGTAGAAACCTTTGAAGCAAGCTTTCTATTAATTCTTTGATAATTAGGGTGCTATATGGCAGCCCTTCACTCTACACAGCATCGGAAACCTCTCGAAACGCTAAAAAACACTCTTAGGAACATTCAGAAACTTCGGAAATGCTTCGGAGGGGTTCTAGAGAGAGAATTTGAAGAGATTTCTAGAGAGAAGGAGGAAGAACCGTTGGAAATGAAGGGAATGGGGGCCCTATTTATAGGGATTCACGCTTGTTAGGTCGAGACGGGTCGTCTCGTCTGACAAGGTCGAGACGACGGTCTCGCCAATCGAGATGGCAGTCTCGCCATTTGCGCAAGGCGAGACGGCGGTCCCAAATCTGGGACGGCGGTCTCGACCTTAAAAGGCGAAAATCCTTATTTTTGGGTTAAAAATCCCTCCTATCTTAGTATGGAGCCTAATATTCTCTCCTAGTGGCTTCTTAGGCTTCATCCATCTTCGAATAGAAGGTCTTCTGATCTTTATTATGAGGCCGGGCAAGATTAGGGGTCTACAGCTGCCCCCCCTTTACTGACCAGTTGGTCGTTGGCCTGTTGTGCCAAGAAGAACGACTGGAAGGTAAAGGAGTTGACCCTCTTGCCTGGTTACCCTTCAGATGTTCCGTCTTGCGGCGGTTGATCTTCTGGGGAAAATTTGTGTTGTGCACCTCTAGGATACTCCTTCTGACGGTAGCCGATCCCTTTGGTTGACACATGGTAGAACCTCAGGATACTCCTTCTAACGGTAGCCGATCCTTCGGTTGATAGGTATAAACCCTCCATCAGGCTGGTAGTTGCAGTCCGCTGTGTGTTGGACTGGATGGGTATGAACCCCCCATCAGGCTGGTAGTTGCAGTCCGCTATGTGTTGGACTGGATGGGTATGAACCCCGCATCAGGCTGGTACAGTCCGTTGTGTAGGACTGGTGGTGGTGGCGTCTTACTGTTCAGGTGGCTCATGCGCCCGTGTTGAGATGTGTTCTCTTGTCTTTGATTTGGTCATCCGGTTAGTGCCGGGGATTTTGTTGGTGTTCATCCAGCTTTGTTGGTTGCTGGGGATTCTTTGTTTTTGGTTTTTTGGTGGTGGTCATCCAACTTTGCTGGTTGTCGGGGATTTTTGATGAGTGCCTCTTAGATAGGTAGGAATCCTCTGGGGATTTGTTGATCTGAGTGACGCCTTTTGAGTAGGCGGATATCCTATTCAGTTTTTGGTAATGCCTCTGAGTAGGCAGACGCTTCATCGGAAGTGAAGACTTTTGGTTTCATTTGTTTTGCCTCTGACTAGGCTGATATGGGGATACTGGCTCTTGCTTGCTTGCCACGTCTTGCCTATGCATAGGCAAATGACATTCTGAGGATGAATATGAAGTTTTGCCTTTGCAGTAGGCTCAATGGGATGATCTTTCTTTTTGATTGATCCACCGGGGAATTGGTTGCCTTCCCGGGGATCTAATTTTGATTTCCCCTTTGAGGGAATGGAGTTTTGACTCCTTGTCAGATGTTGTTGGTATGAGATGGCTTCGCCGATACTCTTGTTTCATTGGGATTTCCGATTCTTTCTTTTTCGTTGATTTTCCCTTTTCTGCGGTGACCCACTTAGGGATTTTATTGATTGCCTAAAAGTTAGGATTGATTTCGCCTTTTTTCGTGATTTATTTCTTTTTTTATCGCGATTTTGAAATCTGGCTTTTTTATGGGGATAATGCGTAAGCCTTTTTACTTTTTAGTTTCTTTTATACACGCAGGCTTTTTCTTATTTTTGAGGATCCGCAGGGGATAAAGTTTTCTTTCTTTGGTGATCCACCAGGGAATTTAGTTGACTTCCTGGGAATCTGATTTTTCTTTCTAGGGATGGAGTCTTGGCTCCTTGATTGATGTTGATGCGAGCTAAACTTGTGAAGCTCTTATTCCACTGGAGGATGGGAATTTCTGATTCTTTTTTGTAGACTTTTTAGGAGATCTACTTGAGGATTTTTATTCAGCCTTCTCTGTTACGGCCCTTTCATTTGGATATCCGCGGGGGATGCAAGGGTTTTCTTCTTTTTTCCTTTTTTTGTTGAGCCTTTGATGGTATGGAGATTGGACTCTTTTAACTGTTGATGATGATGGGCTCTTGGAGCCTTTATTCTCCATTGGGGAGTGTGGAGGAGACTTTGGGTGAGTGTGTTTGGTGACTCATGTGATGGCGATGCTGAGCCATGAGGAGTATTTTTGTGTTGCCTCTGGAGTAGGCAAGGATCCTCTTGGGGATGACTAAGCCTTTCCGTCGGCTTTTCTTTTATGATGTCTGATGATTGTGCCCTCCTTTATTGGATAGAAAAATGATGACTGGAGCTTTGGCTTCTAGAAGCTTCTTATTTCTTCTGAGTTTGAAGACTTCTTATATGTGCCTTCTTTTTTTGGGTGGAAGGATGGTAGCTGGAGCTCTTGATTTTTAGAAGCTCTTATTCTGCTGAGTCGCTTGATTGGCGACTTGCTCCGTTTTCTTGAGGGCATCATTTGGAGACTCAGTCTCAGTGATCCTTTTTTCAATCACAAACATGGAGCTAGTCTCCTTATATGCATGAATGTTTTTCGTTTTTTTGTTATTTGTCTGAAGTAATTTTTATTTCTTTCATTTTTGACATTGACAAAGTCGTTTTGTGCGACTACTTGTGTGTGGATGCCCTAAATGCAATATAATCTTTTTGATTGATGCATCTGGAAAAGTGACTAGCATTCTCCTGCTGGACTTTTTATGATTATGATGAAGGGCCCCTCTCTATTATTCATTTTTTGGTTTAGCCCTATCTTTTGCCTAGACCGCCCTTTTTGGGGTTTTCGGTCTAGCGGGCTGCCTTAATTTTTTCCTAGGATATCTTAGCGGGCTTTTCCTTTTTTTATGAATGCCCTAACTTTTGCCTAGACCGCCCTTTGCGGGTTTTCGATCTAGTGGGCTACCCTAGCTTTTGCCTAAGAATCTCCTAGCAGGCATAATTTTTTTTTTTTTTTCTCATTTCTCTTTTCTCTTTTGTTTTTGAGAGAAAGGACCCTATGCATGTATGCAATGTTTGTGATATGCATCCTATAATACTATTTCAATTAATTTTCAAAAGGATTAACCAATGTGCTTTTACTTCTGATGAGCTTCTGACGTTATATGCTTTCGTTGATAGAATAGGTTGTACCGATTTCGCCATCTTGACTTTGTTGTGACCGAAGAATAATTGTGTTTAGTGTAGAGCGACTTGCCATGTCAGTGCGCCCCTCCCTTTCCTTGGGGATGTCAATCCTCCTATTAATTATTATCTCCACATTTCCTTACTACTTACTAGAATGCCGTAGTGGTAAGGGTCAAGAGAAGAGAAAGAAGAGGATATTTAATTCAAAGGCTTGTGTTTTAGAATTTTTTTATTTTGACAAAAAAATGGTTTTTGTAAGCACGGCTAGCCAAGGTTGGTTAGAGTGTTTAGGCTAGTTTCAACAATGTTTTGTTTATGGCATGGCATCTTATTCTATGGCGCTTACTATGACTGATTGACTTCCCTAGTCTGCCCTTTGGGTTTTCAGCTTAGGATGTTGTGTTTTGTTTTGTCCTAACTTTTGTCTAGGTTTCTTTTTTCTTGCTTTGGAAACCTAGCGGACTTTATTTTGTAACCCTAATTTTTGCCTAGGCTACCCTTTATGGTTGTTCAGGTTTCCTAGCGGGTTTACCCTAACTTTTGCGTAGCCCCCTTTGTGGGTTTCCTACCGGGTATCTTGCCCTCTCTTTTTGGCCTTTAGCTTTTAAGGGCTTCTTTTGATTTTTGTTTTCTTTTTGCACACATTGGCGAAACACGGCTTTACTTATGACGAGGTAAAACTTTATTTTGTGCTTCTAGTCAATCAGTGGTGATGGATTTGACTTTTATTTTGGTCAATGGCGCATTTTGGTTACTTTGACGCACTTTTGAAAATGTTTGCTTAAACATGGTTATTAATGAGGTTTAGACATTAATAGCAAGAAGAGAAGCAGATAGCAAGAATGACATTCTTTGTAATTAATAGGGAAATGTGTGCCCTACAATGCTCGGGGGTCGGGCTAGCCCCGAGGAGTAATCTCTAATAGTCATTGGATTTACAAACCCTAAGAATCAGAAGGAGAACACCTAATGACTAAAGTCGCTTTTGACGCTTGAACCCCTCTATATGGGAAAATCTGATTCAAGGTGCGGAGGGGAGACTTCCCTTTTCTCCGTGCAGCTTGATCCTTTGTAGGATTATGCTTCAAAGGATTGTCTTTAAAATCTGGTGGCTCCCTTATTACTTGAGAGTTTCTAACGAGCCCTTGGTTTGGGTGACATCCATATTTCCTCATCATGTGGGTCACCTTCATATTGTTGGGGAAGTCTTTTCATATTGGCAAAAGGTATTTCAAAGGTCCTCTTTAGCCGCTTTCATTCAAAGTACGGCAGATGACTTGCTGATCCGAATGTCGTCTTTGTGACCAGCTTATTACCTACAGTGAGTTTGTCTCGTTGAAAGAACTGCCTTAGCGTCATGAGTCCAAAGTCTACTCGGTTTCCTCTTTGGATTATGTTTTTCTTCAACCTTATTATTTTTCCTTTATTCTTGGGAGCATTATCTTGTAGCTCCTCGGGGGAGTAGATTCTTCTACTTCTAATCCTGCCCCCCAATGCCGGCTATGCTGGAGATATCCTTGTTAATGGGCGATGTTTTTGGTATCTCCATGGTACCACCTTATTCGATTCGAGGCGTGAACAAAATGTAACGACATCCTTGCCCCCTTTTCCTTATTTTCTCAGATGACCAACGGTTGAGGCTTATTATCCTTCTTAGGCGGATCAACCATTGGGAAAAACTCGATGACAAAATGTTTGCTCTTCATCTTATTCCGATGACCCACTTTTTAGGGGTTTATTAAAATGATGCGTATGCATACTTTTTTTTTCTCTCAGTTTTTCCACTTATGACATGATGCGATATGAATGATACAACTTTGTCAAAAAAAATTTTATAAATGTTTTGATTTTGTTATTATTATTTTATTTATTTTGAATTTATTTTTTTAGCCTTTTATCTCTTTTGTCGGACTCCGTGGCTACTTAGCTTACAAAGAACATGAAACCAGGCTAGCTAAAAGGCAGACTGTCCGAGATAAAATGGTTTTATTGGCAAAAGAATAATATTAGCGTCCCTTATCTCTTCTGTCGGACTGCGTGGCTACTTAGCTTACAAAGAACCTGAAACCAGACTAGCTAAAAGGCAGACTGTCCGAGATAAGGGTGTTTATTGTAAAATTTTGTTTTTATCTGTTGTTTGGTTATGCTATGCAATCAAATGCAACAAACAAATGCACATACAATTCATTCATCCGCGAACAGGCGAGAAGTCATTTTAATCACGAGGTAGGGTTTTCCTGTAGAAAAGTGTAGTGGCGAAGGTAGGTTCTAACTGTTCTCACCAAGGCTAAGGCCCCCAAGGTGCCCCCATTATAGGGTCCCCACTCTCTAGCCTTCCGACCATGCTTAGCACTAAGGCCATAGTTAGTCTTTGTGCTAAAAGAGGAAGGTTATCACCTTGAGTGGTGGTTTCCGATCACACTGGTGGGCACAAGGCCATCACTACAGCGAATCGTACCTGCCACCCACTCCCTATGGATTTCTCACTTGTCCCCGGGTATAGAGGGAACTGTTGTGTGCAAGGGTTTTTGTACAGTTTGTATTTCAAACAATTGCATAAATATAAACAAACAACAGTTATTAAAGCCAAACATTAAAACATGTTATAATACAAGGTAGGGTAAAAGCGTTATTTTATTGGTTTATTTATTTTTAGCTAGCCCATCACTAAATGGGATCAACTCTCTAGGCTTCCCCATGGAGTCGCCATCTGTCGCTGCCGTCAAAACGAGGGCGGTTGGAGAGACGCGATGGTTCCGACTTTCCAATTTTCGCGTTTTTATTGGTGGTTACAACTCCTTTAGGTTGTTCGATAACCGGGCTGAACCTAGAGGCGAGGTTTTCGAAAGGGCGTTCTTGGATTGTCCGATAACCGGGCTAAACCAAGAACTAGTTTTTTAAGGGTTCTCTGGAGTCGCCACCGATGTTTTTACCGAAAACATCGGAAAAGGAGTTTAAAAGGCGTTGGTTTTCGAAAAACCAACTTTGGTCAATAGAACCAGAGTTGGGTAAGGGAGTTAGTTACGCGTAAAGGAAGTGTTAGTTCCTTTACGACGTCCCTTTTCGGGTTCCCTATGATAGGCCAGCTACTTAAAAATAATTAAACCAGTGAAAATACGCTTTTACCCTTTTATTTGCAGAATTTTAAATTATGACTACATGGCCCTAATGTCTATTGCATAATTAAAATAAAGCGGTAAAGTAGAGAGAGAGAGAGTAGAAACCTTCGAAGCAAGGTTTCTATTAATTCTTTGATAATTAGGGTGCTACATGGCAACCCTTCACTCTACACAGCGTCAGAAACCTCTCGAAACGCTAAGAAACACTCTTAGGAACACTCAGAAACTCCGGAAATGCTTCGGAGGGGTTCTAGAGAGAGAATTTGAAGAGATTTCTAGAGAGAAGGAAGAAGAACCGTTGGAAATTAAGGGAATGGGGGCCCTATTTATAGGGATTCGCGCCTGTCAGGTCGAGACGGGTCGTCTCGTCTGACAAGGTCGAGGCGGCAATCTCGCCAATCGAGACGGCGGTCTCGCCTTGCTAGAATGGCGAGACGCCGGTCTCACCATTCGTGAGTGGCGAGACGGCCGTCTCGCCAAACGAGACGGCGGTCTCGCCATGTGCGCAAGGCAAGACAGCGGTGCCGAATCTGGGACGGCGGTCTCGACCTTAAAAGGAAAAAATCCTTATTTTTGGGTCAAAAATCCCTCCTATCCTAGTATGGGGCCTAATAGTCTCTCCTAGTGGCTTCTTAGGCTTCATCCATCTTCGAATAGAAGGTCTTCTGATCTTTATTATGAGGCCGGGCAAGATTAGGGGTCTACATTGCTTAAGGGATGTAAACCCAATGATCACTACTACAAATAACGCTTTCCACGTCAGTTCTGGAAGGCCTTCAACGTCGGTTCTAGAACCGACGTTGTATCAGGCGACGCTGAAAGTTAAGACTTTCAACGTCGGTTCTATTTAACCGATGTGGAAAGTCTGATTTTAAGTTTCAACCCTCTATTTATTTATTTCCAACCCCTCTATTTATCTAGAAATCCCCCCTCTCTTTTATATTATATATTTTTATTAGGTCCTTCTCTCTTTTATATTATATTTTTATTATTTATCATATTTATTTTAAGCTTAAGGCATTACCAAATTATTTTTTTGTCAGCGACGAGATTCGAACCCAGTACCTTAGTATTGGAGGCTGATACTCCAACCACTAAACTACTCGAATTTTTTTATAGTAACTTACAAATAAATTATATTTATATACAAATAAATATATATCCGTGTAAATATATAAATACAAATATATTTATATATTTTGATATATTTATATAATTATATATTTATATATTGGATGTGAGGGCACGCTCGAAGGTGAAAGTGTGTGTCAAGTGGGTTTTCAAAATTTGATGCCAAATTTGTGAGCGGGTCTCTTTATATGGGTTTGTAATTTAATGACAGAATATAATATTTATAATTTATTTATATAATGATATAAAATAAATTTGGGAAACGCATCATTCGCTCAAGTGACACATTCGCTCAAGCGAAAAATACCAATTTTCGCTCAAGCTAGGCTTGAGCGAGTGAATTTCCGTGAGCTTTAACGTATTTTCACTCAAGCGAGAGTCAATCTCACTTTCACCCTCGAATGCGCCCTCACATCCAACATAAAAATATATAAATATATCAAAATATATAAATATATTTGTATTTATATATTCTATATTTATATATTTACACGGATATATATTTATTTGTATATAAATATAATTTATTTGTAAATTACTATCAAAAAATTATAGTAGTTTAGTGGTTGGAGTATCAATTTTCAACTCTAAAATACTATATTCGAATCCTATCGGTGACAATTCTCTAACTTAAGTGAATTTTTTACTGAAAAAAATAAAAACACTTTCCAGAAAATATATATAAATAAATATATATTTACACGGATATATATTTATTTGTATATAAATATAATTTATTTGTAGAAAGTACTTTCAAGGTCGGTTGACTAAAAACCGACGTAGAAAGTGTGCAACATTCAACTTTCACCGTCGTTTTTAACCAACCGACGTTGAAAGTTTATTTAACGTCGGCTCAGCTTTAACCGACGTTAAATGGCGACGTTGAAAGCATATTTTGTAGTAGTGGATCGTTAGAGATTATCCCCGGGCTAGCCCGACCCCCGGGCATTTTTTGGGCACATATTCCCTTATTAATTAATAAAGAATACATTTCTTACTATTCGTTTCTCTTCTTGCTATTCCATGTCTAAACCACACAATAACCATGTTTAAGTAATTGAAAAAAGAATAAAAATGAAAAAAAGCGTCTAAATAATCAAAGTATGTCAAGCATCATAGAAATCGAGCTAGATTGACTAGGAGCACAAAATAAAGTTTTACCTCATCTTAAATAAAGTTGTGTTTCACCAATATTATGTAAAAAACAAAAAAAAGGCCCATAGAAGCCAAAAGCCAAAAAAAAGAGGGGCAAAATACCTGGTAGGAAACCCATTAAGGGGGCTATGCAAAAGATAGGGTCAACCCGTTAGGACACCTGAACTAAAATAAAGGGTAACCTAGGCAAAAGTTAGGGTTACAAAATAAGGTCCGCTAGGATTCCCTAAACAGAAAAGAAAAAGGAAGGAACCTAGACAAAAGATAGGACCAAAACACGATATCCTAGCCCGAAAACCCGAAGGGCGGTCTGGGGAAATCAACTAGCCAAGAGAGGCGATGAATATAGGTCAAGACGCAAAAAAAAAATGTTTGCTTAGACAAAAGCTTAAAAACTCAGGCCTAACCTTAGCCATCCATTCTTACAAAATCTTTTCTAAATAAAATCAACCGTCTAAAACACAAGTCGTTGAATTTATCCTTTACTTCTCTTCTCTTGACCCTCACAACATTATTCTAATAATTAGTTTAGGAATATGGAGGCATATAATCAACAAGAGGATTGAAATATCTAAAGCAAAGAAAAAGGGCACCAACATGGCAAAGTGTGCTCTCCAAAAAAAAAAAAAAAAGGTCATTCTTTGGTCATGCTAAGTCCGGAATGACATGAAAGAGTACAACTAAGAAGCAATCATCGGAGGGTTCCCGTCTCTACAAGACGCACCAGTTAATCCTTCTGAAAACACTAACGAAAATAGTATTATAGGACACCAAACATGAAAACATTGCATGCAGAAAATGTTTTTGAACAAGGTCCTATTTTCCCTCAAAAAAAAATAAGCTAAAATTTGATACCGCCGTCTCGACCCACGCAGAATCGAGACCACCTTCCCGAAAATCGAGATCGTCGTCTCACTATTAGGCAGAAACGAGACTGCCTTCCCGCTTGGCGAGAAGGTCGTCTCGCCAAAAACCAAAAGCGAGACCGCCGTCTCAAAGTTCCAGACGACGGTCCCGAGTCCCGCAAATTCGAGATGACGGTCCCAAAATCCCAAACGGCAGTCTCGACTTGCAGCGAGAAGTCTATAAATAGGGGCCTTGGGGGGGGCGGGGTTCTAAGCATCCTTTCCTGCATTCCCACATACATTTCTTCCCTTCTCGAGTATTCTTTCATCAAAATACATAGAGGAGAAACTTCCATAAAAAGGGGAAGGGGCTCTGGCCCAAGTACTTCTGTGGTCCCAGTCCCGCCAGACCCGACCCGGCTCTCACCCCAGCATTAGGCCCGTTTAGAGCATATCCAGGGTTATGCATGGCATCCCATGCTGAAGATGGAGGATGACATATGGGCGTACTTCAACAACATCGGGTGGGGCTTCCTCCTCCAGTCTCCCCCCACCCGCATCTACACGCAGGCAGTGATTGAGTTCCTTGCCTCCATCACATACTTTGAGCTCCCCACGATGATATCGGGCATCCCGTCGGTCAAGATGGTGTCTTACTACATGAATGGGTCGTACCAGACAATGACGCTAGACGAGTTCAACATCTCCATCGGCTTTGTTTGGCCCGAAGACATCCTGACCCCGGAATATCGGGGGCCATCTGTGAGCGGCCTCCTACCCTCACAGCCGGTGAGATGTGGGAAGATCTCACCGGGATGCGCATCCTGTCGTCCCTGCTGAAAGGGTCCACGCTCACTCCCGCTCTTCACATCTACCACAAGCTACTGGCAGGAACTCTCCACGGGCGGAAGGAGAGCTAGGGGAAGGTCACCCATCCGGACCTCTTCGCCCTTCACTGCATGAGCCAGGGGCGCCTGTGCAATCTCGACTATTTCTTCATGAAGGCCCTTAAGGATTTTGGGTGTCGTCCTGTGGGAGTTATCCTCATGGGTCCTCTCATCACCCCACTAGCTGAGAAGTGGAGTTGCCATGGCAGAGAGAGCATTCCCTCCGATCTTCGACCCGATTCTATCAGTAGGTCCATGCTTGTCAACATGGGGATGTTGATCCATCAAGGATTCCAGTTGGCCCTCCACCCCTCGCTAGCCATGACCCTAGACCTCCAGGACCTGGTGGCGATGCAATACCTCCCGACACCCCCAGAGTTCTAGCAACAACAACAACAGCAACAAAAATAGCAACAGTACGGGGACGACTTCGCTGGCATCAACCACAACATCTACGAGTTACACCAGCAGTTTGACCAAATGTCCCTAAGGCAGGATGTCTTCCAGATGCGAATGGAGACCTTCGGCCAAATACAGGAAGGGATGAGACAAGACCTGGCAATGATCCGACAAGAACATCTCGGCTCAGTCCGAAGCCAGGAAGAGTTTCAGAGACATATGTATCGGCAGTTCCCTCCTCCCGGATCGTCTCCCGGCTCGAGCCCGCCACCATCTTAGGGATATTACCCCAAAATATTTGCTGTAATAAAATTTTATCATAAATAAAATTTCTGCCATTCACTTTTACTCTCTTTTCGAAAAAAGTCAGCGTAACAAAAAGAGACTAAAAAGTAAAAAGACTTACGCTTAGTCCCGAAAAAGACAAAATTCGAAATCGCGAGAAAAAAGATAAAACCGCGAAAAAAGGTAGGATTAAAAACCAAAACAAAAGCCAAGACAGATTGGCAAGTCAACCACATTGACCAAGAATTTTTTGATGACCAGCAAAGTCGAACTACAAAACAAGACTACCCGACAACCAACAAGCTGGATGACCACTGGAAGAGTCGAAATAATCCCCGGCAAAAATCGGATGACTACTCCAGAAAAGTCAAAAACAAATATCAAAAAGCAAGAGAACACATCTCAGCACCAGCGCATGAGCTAAAGAGCAGTAAGTCGCCACCACCACCAGTCCTACGAAGTGGACTATACCAGCTTGATCGAGGGTTCATACCCATCAACTTGCACACGACGTGCACTTGATCTGCACACGAGCCAAACTAGTAAGTCGCAACCGGTCCAACACAAACGAGCATACTAGCCTGATGGGGGGGGTTTATACTCATCCAGTCCCACGCACAGTGGGTTGTAACTATCAACCTGATGGGGGGTTTATACTCATCAACCGAAGGATCGACTATCGTCAGAAGGAGCATCCTAAGGTTCTACCATGTGTCAACCAAAGGGGTCAGCTACCGCAAGAAGGAGCACCCTGGAGGCGCATAACACATTTTTCCCCAGAGGATCAGCCACCGCAAGACGGAGCATCCGAAGGACAACCGGGCAAGAGGGTTAACTCCTTCACCCTCCAGCCGATCTTCTTGGCACAACAGGCCAACAGTCGGCTAGTCAGGTGAAGGGGGGGCAGTTGTAGACCCCAAATCTTGCCCAACCTCAAAATAAAGAGCAGAAGACCTCCTATTCGAAGATGGACAAAGCCTAAAAAGATACTAGGAGAGAATATTAGGCCCCATATTAGAGTAGGAAAACTTTTCTGTACAAAAAAATAAGGATTCCCACCTTAAGGGGTCGAGACCGCCGTCTTGCTTTTCGAGATCGCCGTCTTGCTGAATGGCAAGTCGAGACGACCGTCTCGTTTGGCGAGATGGCCGTCTCGCCACTTGCCATTGGCGAGACCACCCTCCCGTTTGGTGAGACGATCCTCTCGTCATTTGGCAAGTCCATACCACCGTCTCGACCTTGTCTGGTGAGACGGCGGTCTCGACTTAATAGGCGCGAATCCCTATAAATAGGGGGCACTCTCCCCTTCATTTCACACAGTTCTTCCATTCTTCCTTCTACATTTTCTTAGAATTCCTCTTTTAAAGCCCCTCCGAAGCATTTCCAGAGTTTCTGAGTGTTTTAAGAGAGTTTTTATAGCGAAAAAGCGGCATTGTAGAGTGAAGGGCTGCCAAAACGCACCCTATTTTTCACGAGAATTAATCAAAGCTTGCTCCGGAGGTTTCTTCACTCTCTCCCTCTCTTTTATTGTCCTTTTTACTTACATTAAATTGTGCAATAGCTACTAGGATCATGTAGTCATTATTTTTCTTTTAATTCTGCAAATAAAAGGGTAAAAGTGTCATTTCAAAAGTTTATTTATAAAATAATTGGCCTATCATAGGGAACCCGAAAGGGGCGTCGTAGGGGAGCTAATACCTCCCTTACACATAACTAACTCCCTTACCCAACTCTGGTTTTAACGACCAAAGTTGGTTTTTCTTAAAAAACCAACGCCTTTTTCTTTCCTTTTTCGATGTTTCTGGTAAAAACATTGGTGGCGACTCTATAAGAACCCTCTCAATCTTGCTCTTAGGTCAGCCCGATTATCAGACGATCTAAAAGCTCTCTTTTGAAAACCTCGCCATTAGGTTCAGCCTAGTTATCGGACAACCTAAAGGCGTTGCAACTCCACCCATATTAAAACGCAAAAATGGAAGTCGGAACCATCGCGTCACTCCGACCGCCTCCTTTTGACGACGACGACATTCCCCTGCGAAAATGGCTCCGAAATAATTGGTTATCACTCAAGATAATCGATTATTTGCATTTGTTATGTGTTTTGAAATTCAAATTTGGACCAAGTTTCGAAAACCCGATTCCCAAGTCTTCTATTTTCGAAAATCCCCAATTCCCAGACCCTATTCTCTCTACTTAAGGTTCTCTAAGGCTCCTTGAAAATTAACAAACCTTTTTCATACAAAAGTTAAGAGTTGTGACTGCTAGAGAACTTTTTGTAGGGAAGAAAAAGGGGTTTTTGAAACCTAGTGTGGGCTAGAAGCGATAAGAATCACTGAGTGGTTTTCTTGGTGGATTGTGTGTTATGTCGTCTCTAGAGAAAGTTGTTCTTCATCCTTTGTGGATTCAAAAGAGGTGTTCATCTCTTGTGTGACTTAAGAGAGGTGTTTTCTTTACCTTATCTTTTCAATTTGTAATCTGTTTGTAAAATTGTGATTATAGTGACAGCGTTAATCCTCTTTTTGAGTGATTAGCAACTAGATGTAAGGTCTTTTGATCCGAACCAGCATAAATTAACTCTGTAATCCTCTATCCCTTATCTATTTACTTTAGACAACATTTAAATCGGTGAAATTTGGGAAAATTTTTAAAACCCTAATTTTTGTTTAAGAAACCAATTCACCCCCCCTCTTGGTTTTTTTCCGTAAACGCAAACATTCCGTTGCGTGATTCTAATAAGTGGTATCAGAGCTTGCTTTGATAGTCATTCAATTTTCGAAAATGGCCAGAAAAAATCAAACTTTTTGCTGAGGGTGCTTCTATCAATAGACCCCTACTTTTTCCGGGGAAAAATTATCCGTTTTGGAAAGTTAGAATGCAAATATTTTTGGAGTCTGTTGATAGAGGTGTTTGGGATGCAATTTTAAATGGTCCTTTTATTCCTAAAATTACTGAAAACGGAGAAGATGTACCAAAACCATTTTCTATATGGTCGGCTAAAGAAAATAGAAAATCCCAATATGATGTTAGGGTTAGAAATATAATTTCATCTGCTTTAACCCTTGATGAGTTTTACAGAATATCAGTTTGCAAGAGTGCTCAAGAAATGTGAGAAATGCTAAGAGTAACCCATGAAGGTACAAATGACATTAAAAGAGCAAGGAAGAACTCACTAATTCAAGAATATGAGATGTTCCGGATGCAACAAGGAGAAACGATTTTTCACGTTCAAAAGTGTTTCACACATATTGTGAACCATCTCACCAGGTTAGGTAAGATTTTTGATATTGATGAGTTAAATGTAAAAATTCTTAAACTTTGGATAGGAAATGGCAACCAAAGGTGACTGCCATCACAGAGTCACAAAATCTTGTTAGAAAAGAAGGTTGAGATCAAGAGGGGGGGTGAATTGATCTTTGAAAGATTTTCGCAATTAACAGATTATCTATTTGTAAAAATAAGATTTCAGATCTGTTCTTGAATCACAAAGCAATCAATCAACAATAAACGCAGTAACAGAATTAAAAGAGGAGAAAGGTTTAGAAAGATATCACTAGTGTTTATACTGGTTCACCCAATACCAGGGCTACGTCCAGTCTCCAGCCAAATTCCAGCTGGGTTCCACTAGATCAAATGTTTTACAGATTACAATCTTACACTTAATCTACCACAAGAACCACAATTCCAGTTCCTGCACCTAACCTTTCACCAAGAACCAAATTCCAGTTCTTGACAACCTCTACAACCAAATTCCAGCTGCAGAGAAACCAGTGCCCACAATTCCAGGCACCAAACAATACTGTAAAAGAATGAAAAGAAATGAAAAGAAGTAACTAGAATGCTCAAACCAGTTTTATGTAATTTTGCAGTAAGTGTTTCTTCTCCAAAAGAAAGCAATTTGCCTCAAGAAAGAATTTCAAAGAACTTCACAAAAACTAGCGTGAATCTTTCTTGAAAGAGTATTAAAGTTTGCTTGCTTGATTACTAAAGGATGTGTAAAAGATTGATATTTGATGATGTTTAAAAAGTTCAAGCCAATCTATTTTTATAGAAGATTTTCAAAACTACTGGTTTAATCAATCTGTTAAAATAATCTTTTAATCTGTTAAAAGTGTAGTTTTAATCTGTTAAAACTTCTTTTAATCCATTAAAACGTTCTTGATTCTTTAACAGATTTGTTTTAACTGATATGACAATGTTCATATCAATTAAAACTCTTTACAAAAAATCTTCTAATTTGTTTTAATCGATTGTTTCGTGATTCAATCGATTAAAATACTGCAAAACTTTCTTGTAAAATTTTCCAAGTGATTTTAACTGATAAAAATAAGTTTTAATCGATTAAAACGCTGTGTAGAAATTTTCTAAGTTGTTTTAATAGATTGAAATGTGTTTTAATCGATTGAAAAAGCTCTGATCGGTCATAACTCAATTTTGATCGATCATATCTGATTCTGATCAGTCATAATTGCATTCTGATCGATCATCCTGAACACTAAGTGGATTTAATCGATTAAAACCAAGTTGTATCGATTAAAATACTGCAAAAACGCTTCTCTTAACATTTTAAGTGATTTTAATCGGTTATTTCGAAGCTTTATCAGTTAAAACACTGATAGAAGGTTTTCAAAACTTTCTTTAATGAAAACAACCTAGTTATTTCGAAATTATATCGCTTAAAAACTTGTTTAAGAAAGCTTTTGTTAAAATACTTTGTTTTTAACTGCTTAAACGTTTTTAGAGGAATTTTGCAAAATCTTTTAAGTGAAGAAACCTCATGCAGCAGAAAAGATAAAAATGATTATACCTAAGCATAGTTGCGGACACACTAATCCCTCTATTCTTTTATCTAAGTGACTGTTGACCGCTACAAAGTTGACTTTGACTTTATCTTTGACTTCATCAAATCAATAAGATCTTTGCCGAGTATTTCAATAAGATCTTCATCACTTTCAGTCTCCCCTATTTGATGAAGACAAACACCACTTTGAATAATAACTCGCAAGAGAAGTCACTTGATAAAACAAATTAGTTAGAAAAAAAAATGAATTATTTTCCTATTTCTCCCCTAAATTGTTGCTTCCCTAAATAATCCTAAATTGTTTATGATCAACAGTAAAGCAACTATTCTCCCCCTTTTGAATTCATCAAAAATAGGGATCAGAAGAGAAACAATGCAAAGGTATGTAATAAGTTTGAGATTTTGAGAATAGAGAAAAAAAATGAATACGATATTTTACTCATGTAAAGATCAATCAAAGTTGATTCAAACTTATCTTCATTAACACGTTTGTAATGAATACAATTAACACATGTAAAGATAAGGGAATCACGCTTTAGTAGCATGTTACAAGAACAGCCATTAACTAAAGCCTTTAATTTTTCTTTCCAAAATAAAAATCGATTAAAAATAGGACAAAATCGATTAAAAAGTTCTTGTTTAATGATTTTAATCAATTGAAATAAAGGTTTAATCGATTAAAATAGTGAAGGACTTCGAAAGTATGAAACATAAGTGCATTTAATCGATTAATTCGACATTTAATCGATTAAAATAGTAAAGAAAAATGTTGTATAAATTCTTTTAATCGATTTAAAAGATTTTTTATTGATTAAAACAACCAGTTTTGCAAACTAAGTAATGTTTGATGCATCTAAAATGCCTAATTCAGTGCGAATATTGTAAAACCGATCACGAGCAAGAGGTTTTGTAAAAATATCTGCTAGTTGTTTTTCAGTTTCTATAAAGAAAATTTCACAATCACCTTTCAAAACATGATCTCTAATGAAATGGTGTCTAATTTCTATATGCTTTGTCCTAGAATGTTGGATTGGATTTTTAGTTAACATAATGGCACTAGTATTATCACACAAGAGAGGAATTTTTCTGAGAATTAAACCATAATCCTCAAGCTGTTGTTTGATCCAAAGAGATTGAGCACAACAACTCCTAGCTGCAATGTATTCTGCTTCAGCTGTAGAAAGGGCAACACATGATTGCTTTTTACTGTGCCATGAGATTAGACTACTTCCAAGGAGATGACAGGTGCCACTGGTGCTTTTTCTATCAAGCTTACAACCTGCAAAATCTGAGTCAGAGTATCCAACTAGATTTAGTTTTGACTCACCTGGATACCATAACCCAACATTTAAGGTTCCTTTGAGATATTTGAGGATCCTTTTTGTAGCAGTAAGATGAGACTCTTTTGGTGCAGATTGGAACCTGGCACACATACAAACACTGAACATAATGTCAGGTCTACTTGCTGTTAAATATAACAAAGAACCAATAAGCCCTCTATATTTAGTTTCATCAACATATTTTCCTTTTTCATCAGAGTCAAGATAGCAATTTGTGGACATAGGTGTTGATGCCTCCTTGTAGTGTTCCATCTCAAATTTCTTTAAGAGTTCTGTGCAGTATTTGGATTGATGAAGAAAGCTTCCTTCTTGAAGTTGTTTAACTTGTAATCCAAGAAAGTAGTTGAGTTCCCCCATCATAGACATCTCAAACTCTCCCTGCATATCTTTGATGAAATCTTTACATAAAGACTCATTAGTGGCTCCAAATATGATGTCAACAATGTATACTTGAACCAGAATTACATTATTATTCAATTTCTTTAAAAATAAAGTTTTGTCAACCAAACCTCTTTGATAGCCCTTTGAAATGAGAAAGTTACTTAACCTTTACCATTGTCTTGGGGCTTGTTTGAGACCATACAAAGCTTTCTTCAATCTATAAACATATTCTGGATGAATATGATCTTCAAACCCAGGTGGTTGAGTAACAAAAACTTCTTCATTTAAGTAGCCATTCAAGAAAGCGCTTTTGACATCCATTTGAAATAACCTGAAATTTTTTATTGAAGCATAGGCAAGTAACAATCTAACGAGCTTCTAATCTAGCAACTGGAGCATATGTTTCATCAAAATCAATTCCTTCTTGTTGATTATACCCTTTAGCAACTAATCCGCCTTGTTTCTAGTTATTGTGCCATTTTCATCCATTTTGTTTCTAAAAACCCATTTTGTTCCTACAATATTGGCATTATCTCGGTTTTGGAATTAATTCCCATACCTCATTTCTTGTAAATTGATTTAATTCATCATGCATAGCATTAATCCAATTATTATCCTTTAAAGCATCAGATATGTTTTTAGGTTCAATTTGTGATACAAATGCCATGTGATTGCAAAATTTATTTAGAGATCTTCTAGTGGAAACTCCTCGATTTATTTCACCAATGATGTTGTCTATTGAAAGATTTCTTGGAGTTTTCCATTCCTTGAGCAGCTCCTCTTCGCTTTCTTCAATTTCTTCAACTCGTTTTTGAGAAACTGTTGATTTCGTAGTTTTAACCGATACATTTTATCGGTTAAAATATCTTCTTTGTACTATATTCGAAACATTCTCGCATATTTGGGTTAGTTTCATCAAATGTAACATGGACAGATTCTTCTACGTTTTTAGCCTTTTGTTAAAGATTCTATAAGCATGGCTATTTAATGAATACCCCAAGAATATACCTTCATCCGATTTGGAATCAAATATTCCAAGATTTTCTTTTCCATTGTTTAAGACAAAAACTTTACTTCCAAATACTCTAAAATAGTTTATGTTAGGCTTTTTACCTTTGAATAATTCATAAGTAGTTTTCTTAAGAAAGGGTCCGATTAAAACACGGTTTAATACATGGCAAGCAATGCTAACGGCATCAGCCCAAAATATTTTGGTAATGCTTTCTCATTAAGCATTGTCCTAGCTAGCTCTTTAAGAGAACGATTTTTCCTTTCAACTACACCATTCTGTTGAGGAGTTCTAGGAGCAGAAAAATTATGCTTGATACCATGTTTATCACAAAATTTATTGAATTTTTCGTTTGAAAATTCTCCCCCATGATCACTTTGAATACAAGAGATAAAATAGCCTTTTTCATTTTGAATTTGTTTCGCAAATTTCTTAAACAAATGGAAAGTATCGATTTTGATTTCAAAAACAATGTCCAAGTAAATCTTGAGTAATCATCTACTATAACCAAGTGCATATAGATTTCCTCCTAAGCTCATAGTTCTAGAAGGACCAAAGAGATCCATGTGCAAAAGTTCAAGAGGTCTAGATGTTGAAACAATATTTTTCTCGTGAAAAAGAATTTTTGACTTGTTTCCCCTTTTGACATGCATCACATACTTTGTCTTTCACAAACTTGAGTTTAGGTAAGCCAACTACAAGATCTCTAGAAATCAATTTGTTTAGATGATTCATATGAATATGAGCTAACCTCCTATGCCATAACCAGGAATCATTCTCTTTAGAAATTAAGCAACAGTTCTTAGCGTAATTAGTATCTAACATGTAAATATTGTTGATCCTCTTACCATTAATCATTACACTGTTCCGAATCTGATCCGATAATTTGACATTGATTTTGCCCAAAAACAACTTTGTGTCCTTTATCACACAGTTGGCTAATACTAATCAAATTATGTTTTAAAGCCTCAACATATAAAACATTGTTAATAATACCCGATTCTCGCACATTTGATGTCACCTATTCCAAGAATTCTTCCTTTATTATTATCACCATAGACAACACTCCCACCATTCTTTAGTTTAAGATTGAAAAATTTTGTAATATCACCTGTCATGTGTTTGGAACAGACGCATCGTCAAGGTACCAGTAGATCTTCACTTTGTTTTTCCCGAAATGAAATTAGTATAGTTGCGAGTACAAAATGATACAGCTTTTGAAATAAACAATTAATTCTCGCACCGGAAGTATAATTTTAATCGATTAATTTGATACTCAATCGATTAATCAAGTTCGGAGAGAATGTATCGAATAATAATCGATTTAAACGAGGAATAATCGGTTAATTTTATCCCGTTTAATGATTTTAACTTATATGAATCCATTTTAATCGATTAAAACAGTTAAACTATATTCCGGAGATCATTTTAATCGATTAATTCGTATTTTAACCGATTAAAACTATACGGACAGCTTCTTCCGGTATTCTCTCGTAAGTGATTTTAACCGATTAAAATAGTTTTATATCAACTAAAATACTCATCCATGAATCCGAGAGACAAAATTCGTTGATTTGATACACAGTGGACTTCCGTGATGTTGTTCTCGCAAAACAGATTAGGCATATTTCTGGTACCTCTTTTTAATTACTGGGTCCAATTATGTTATATGAAGTGAATTTTTGGGAATCCACTTCATTCTACCTTTAGGTATGGAATATTTCTTAATTCTACAATATTTAACAGAATGCCCTTTTTTCATGCAATAAAAACATTTAACAAACGGAGACGAAATAGATTTACTATATGCAAAATAATTTTTAAATGTTCTGGTTTTCTTTCCAATAAACGGTGTAAAACCTATGCCACCACGGTCAATAACTAATTTCTGAGAATCAAGTATCATATCAAGACTAGTCTTTCCTTGTGCTAGTTTAGATGCAATTTTTATTAAGTATGATAATCTTTTTTGTAACTCAGGACAGTTTTTACAATCTTTAACATTACACATGCAATTAAAATTATTACCTAATTCCAAATTTTCATTTTTGGTTTCTTCATCAACTATTTTCTTTTCAAGAATAGTGATCTTGTTTTCTAATAAACTATTCATGCTTTTTAATCTTTTGTTTTCAGTTTCTAATTTTTTTGCTATTGCATGCATTTCATAAAAAGCATCTTGTAATGAACTATAATTCATAGAGTCAGAACTTACACTGGTTATTGGCGAATCGGAGTTGACCATTAAGCACATCTCTGTTGTTTCTTCATAGGTCATTTTAAGGGTCTTCCACATTTGTGCAGCAGTTTGACAATGTGTTATCCTGAAAAAATCGTTTCTGTTAAGTGCAGATATGATGATATTTTTGGCAATACAATCATCTTGGATTAATTTCTTTTCACAGTCATTTAAGCTACACCAATCTTTGTTAAAAATATCAGTTTCTTGTTCAATGATATTCCAAACATTTATACTAACAGATTCAATAAAGATCTTCATCCTAATCTTCCAAAATGAATAATTTGTTCCACAAAACAGTGGAGTCAGAGAATTTATTTCCATCCATGGATCGAAGAACTTGAATAACTTTCAAGCACCTCGCTCTGATGCCAATTGTTAGAAAAGAAGGCTGAGATCAAGAGGGGGGGTGAATTGATCTTTGAAAGATTTTCGCAATTAACAGATTATCTATTTGTAAAAATAAGATTTCAGATCTGTTCTTGAATCACAAAGCAATCAATCAACAATAAACACAGTTGTTAGAATCGCGCAGCGGAATGTTCGCGTGGTCGGACAAAAACCAAGAGGGGGGGTGAATTGGTTTCTTAATAAAAATTAGGTTTTCAAAATTTTCCCCAAATCTTACCGATTAAAAACTCGTGTAAATGTAAATAGAGAAGAGTAGAGAAGATTACACAAGTAGGTTTATACCTGGTTCGGATCAAAAGACCCTACGTCCAGTTGCTAATCACTCAAAAGAGGATTAACGCTGTCACTAAGAACAAATTGTTACAAAACAAATTACAAATGAAAGAGATAAAGTAAAGACAACACCTCTCTTGAAATCCACAAGAGATGAAGAACAGACTTTCCCCGCAGACGAGCACAACACACAATCCACTAAGAACTCCACTTAGTGATTCTTATCGCTTCTAGCCCACACCAGGTTCCAAAAGCCCCCTTTCCTTGCAACAAACAGTTCTCGGCACTCACAACACTTAACTTTTGTATGGAAAGAGTTGTTCTTCTTTTCCGAGTGCCAAAGGAGAGTTTAAGTAGGGAAATTAGGGTTTAGGATTTGGGGATTTCGAAACTAGGGTTCTTGGTAATTGGGTTTTCGAAAATAGGGTTAATTTGAAATTTAAAATGAAAAACAGATCGAAATAATCGACTATTTGGAGTGATAATCGATTAAAACAGAGCCAAATACGTCGTAACCCAAACCTCTCTCGGATTAATCGATTATTTGGTGAAATAATCGATTATCCAGTACTGAACAAGATTCGAAATAATCGATTATTTTGTTGTTTAATCGATTAAAACAATGACTTTGTATAGAAAGTGGTTTTCTCAATGTTTTAATCGATTATTTACCTATATAATCGATTAAAGCCGAGCTCGAATGATAAATTTGAGCTTTTTGAAGCTTCTAAGTTACGGACTATGTACCTGGCTATCTTAGATTCTATAATTACAGACTCAATCAAACTAAAATAGAGTTATTACAATACGTAAATCATCAATCTTCAATCTTCAATACTCTAAGTCTTTAAGCTCTTGGATCATCATCAAAATCAACATTCTTCATGATCATTATTTGCAACATCAAGTCCTTGAATGTTCAACAATCTCCCCTTTTTGATGATGATCAAAATTATCTTTTTAAAGCCCTTGTAATAACCTCGTTTTATCCGTCATACTAACAACCACATTAAACATACCATATAAAATTTAAAATTGAATCATAGGCTTTAAATTTTTCTCCCCTATTTTGATTATAATCAAAAAGAACTCTGCAACATCAATCATAAGAGCTCCCCCTCAAAATATGCATAATTTAGAGAAAGCTCCCCCTCAATCATAGCATGAAAGAAACATCATATTTTATTTCATAATCATTCATCCATTACAACATCAAGACAATAACAAAAGAAAATACATCGATTATCTCTATATCGATAGACTTTAATCTATTATTTCTAGCAAATAATCGATTATCTCGAGGCATTTAATCGATTATTTCACGAAATAATCGATTATTCCGGAGGAGAATACCCTGTTTTGGACGTTTTGAGGGAAAATAATCGATTATCACTTCCAGAATCGATTATTCCAGAGGCTATATCAAGTTTTTGAGATTTATATGCATAATAACCTATGAACATGCTACACCACGAATTTTAACATAACAATTATCCGGAAACAGATCAAATTAAGCAGATTTTAAGCTATTTCTAATATCCCTAAGTCTCTTCTAAGATCATAGAATCTATCCTTGGGTAGAGGCTTAGTAAATATATCTCGCTAATTGACGTTTAGTGTCTACATACTCTATTTTGCAGCTTCCTTTGCTGATATGATCTCTTAAAAAGTGATGTCTAATCTCAATATGTTTAGTCCTAGAGTGCATTACTCGGATTCTTAGTTAGATTAATTGCACTCGTATTATCACACATTAATGGAATGTTATTTAAATATATGCTATAATCCTCTAATTGTTGTTTCATCCACGTAATTTGAGCACAACAACTACCAACTGCAATATATTCAGCTTCAGTGGTAGATAAAGCTACACATGCTTGTTTCTTAGAATGCCATGATATTAAGGATGAACCTAACAAATGACATGTCCCACTAGTGCTTTTCCTATCAATTTTACATCCACCATAATCAAGCATCGGAATATCCTAATAAACTAATACAAGCATCAGATCGGATACCACAAGCCAAATCCAAGTAGTTCCTTTTAAGTATTTTAAAATATGTTTTACCGCAATTAGATGAGATTCTTTAGGACAAGCCCGAAATCTAGCACACACACGTACGTAATGCATAATATCGAGTCTACTTGCGTTAAGTATAATAGTGATCCTATCATACCTCTATACATAGTTTGATTAACTTCCAAACCTCGATTCATCCTTGTCTAGATAGCATGAAGTTCCCATGGGTGTGTTGGCTTCCTTTGAGGTGTCCATTCCAAACTTTTTGAGAATCTCTTTGCAGTATTTAGTTTGAGAGATGAAAGTGCCATCTTTAAGTTGCTTGATTTGAAGTCCAAGGAAGAATGTTAATTCTCCCATCATAGACATTTCAAACTCTCCCCGCATAATCTTAGCAAATTCTACACATAACAAACTATCAGTTGATCCAATAATATCATCAACAAGTAGCACATCCTTGATCTCCAAAGTGTTTGCAACCGCAGCTTGCTTGATTGATTGCTAAAGGATGTGTGAAAACTTATATTCAATGTGTGTTTAAAAGGTTCAAGCCAAACTGTTTTTATAGACGATTTTCAAAACTGCTGGTTTAATTAATCTGTTAAAAGATTCTTTTAATCTGTTAAAAGTGCAGTTTTAATCTGTTAAAACTTCTTTTAATCGATTAAAACGCAGTGTAGAAAAATTTTTTAAGTTGTTTTAATCGATTGAAACGAGATTTAATCGATTAAAAGAGTTCTGATCGGTCATAACTAAATTCTGATCGATCATAACTGATTCTGATCGGTCATAATTGCATTCTGATCGATCATCCTGACCCTTTAAATGATTTTAATCGATTGAAACGTGTTTTAATCGATTGAAAAGAATTCTGATCGCTTATAATTTGATTCTGATCGATCATCCTGACCCTTTAAGTGATTTTAATCAATTGAAACGTGTTTTTAATCGATTTAAAAGATTCTGATCAGCTCATAATAAAAATCTGATCGATCATAATGAGTTCTAAATGGTTTTAATCGATTAAAAACAAGTTGTATCGATTAAAATACTGTAAAAACACTTCTTTGAACATTCTAAGTGATTTTATTTGGTTCTTTCAAAACTGCATTAGTTAAAAACATGTTTTAAGAAAAATTTTGTAAAAATACTTTGTTTTTAGTTGTTTAAAACAATTTTAGAGGCTTTTCGCAAAAATCTTTAAGTGAAGAACCTTCATGCAATAGAAAAGATAAAATGTTTTTACCTAATCATTCTGTTTAAAACATACTAAATGATCCATTTTCTTTGAATAAATACAAGATACAAATAGATTTATTTAACAATTGGAACCCAAATATATTTACCTTTAGGAACACCAAAATGTTTAATTTTACACTTATTTGAAGTGTGACCTTGTTTCATACAATAGAAGCATGCATTTGGAGTAGCTTTAGAACAAGATACATTATTAACATGACATGCTCTAGTTCCTTTTTCTACCCATATTCTTTTCTTTTTAGTTTTACTCTTTTTCAAAGGAACTCTTTGATTTACATTATTTTGAGCAATTCCCATTTCATGCTTCTTAAGATCATCAATTTCTTTTTCGACTTTGTCAAGCAAATGGTTAAGAATATCTATGTCATATTCATGATCTTTACAATTTGCACATGCTAAGTCCTTATCTTCATCTAAGCATACAATTTTCGTATTGGCTACCTCCTTTTCTTCTAAACATGCAATTTTCATTTTTAAGGACTCATTTTCCTTTTCGGATCTTCTTAGATTTTTCTTTACAACTTTAAATTCGTTTTTCATATCCATAAATGAAGTAAATAACTCATTATAAGCATTTTGCAATTCATCATGGTCATTTTCTTCACTAGAGGATGAATCGGAATCACTAACCTCAAAATCCGAAGAAATTTTGTCATTTGCCATTAAGCAATTGTTTGCTTCTATTTCCGAGTCGCTTGATTCTGAATTTGAATCACTGTCATCCCAAGCAATATATGCTTTCTTCTTGAATTGCTTTTTGCCCTTGTGTTCATCATTTTTCTTGTTTGGGCATTTGGTCTTTATATGCCCTGCTTCACCACAACCAAAGCATTTTATATTAACGGAAGAATTTTCTTTTACCTTTCCCTTACCTTTGAAAGGATGTCTTCCTTTTGCTTTCATCATCTTGGTGAACTTCTTTATAAAAAGACTAATCTCTTCTTCATCAATTTCGGAGTCTTCTTCTTCTTCTTTCTTATTTTTGCTTTTTGAAATCTCGGTCTTGAAAGCTAGGTTCTTCTTTTGATATTGACCCTCTTCCTCATTTAGTCTTCCAAGGTCAAGTTCATGCTCTCTAAGCTTTCCAAATAACGCCGCCATAGACATAGTGGCAAGATTTTGTGACTCCGAGATGGCCGTCACCTTAGGTTGCCATTTCCTATCCAAAGATTTCAAAATTTTAACATTTAATTCATCAACGTCAAATACTTTACCTAATCCGGTGAGATGATTCACAATATGAGTGAAACGCTTTTGAACGTCGAAAATCGTTTCGCCGGGTTGCATCCGGAACATCTGGTATTCTTGGATTAGGGAGTTTTTACGCGCTCTTTTGACGTCGTCAGTTCCTTCGTGGGTCACCCTTAGCATTTCCCACATTTCTTGTGCACTTTTACAAACTGAAATTCTATAAAACTCATCAAGGGTTAGAGCAGATGAAATAATGTTTCTAGCCCTAACATCAAATTGTGCTTTTCGACTTTCTTCTACAGTCCATCTATCAAAAGGTTTAAGAACATCAACACCGTTCTCTATAATTTTAGGGACAAATGGACCGTTTAAAATTGCGTCCCAAACTCCTCTATCAACAGACTCTAAAAATATTTGCATACGTACTTTCCAAAAAGGATAATTTTGACCCGCAAAAAGTGGGGGTCTGTTGATAGACGCACCTTCGGCAAAAGTTTGATTTTGTCCGGCCATTTTCGAAAAGTTTGAATGACTATCAAAGCAAGCTCTGATACCACTTGTTAGAATCACGCAGCGGAATGTTCGCGTGGTCGGACAAAAACCAAGAGGGGGGGGGGGTGAATTGGTTTCTTAATAAATATTAGGTTTTCAAAATTTTCCCCAAATTTTACCGATTAAAAACTGTGTAAATGTAAATAGAGAAGAGTAGAGAAGATTACACAGTAGGTTTATACTGGTTCGGATCAAAAGACCCTACGTCCAGTTGCTAATCACTCAAAAGAGGATTAACGCTGTCACTAAGAACAAATTGTTACAAAACAAATTACAAATGAAAGAGATAAAGTAAAGACAACACCTCTCTTGAAATCCACAAGAGATGAAGAACAACTTTCCCCAGAGACGGCACAACACACAATCCACTAAGAACTCCACTTAGTGATTCTTATCGCTTCTAGCCCACACCAGGTTCCAAAAGCCCCCTTTCCTTGCAACAAACAGTTCTCTGGCACTCACAGCACTTAACTTTTGTATGGAAAGAGTTGTTCTTCTTTTTCTGAGTGCCAAAGGAGAGTTTAATTAGGGAAATTAGGGTTTAGGATTTGGGGATTTCGAAACTAGGGTTCTTGGTAATTGGGTTTTCGAAAATAGGGTTAATTTGAAATTTAAAATGAAAAACAGATCGAAATAATCGATTATTTGGAGTGATAATCGATTAAAAGCAGAGCCAAGTACGTCGAACCCAAACCTCTCTGGATTAATCGATTATTTGGTGAAATAATCGATTATCTGTACGGAACAGTACGAAATAATCAATTATTTTGCTGTTTAATCGATTAAAACAGTGACTTTGTATAAAAAGTGGTTATCTCACTGTTTTAATCGATTATTTACCTATATAATCGATTAAAGCCGAGCCTGAATGATAAATTTGAGCTTTTTGAAGCTTCTAAGTTACAGACTATGTACCGGCTATCTTAGATTCTATAATTACAGACTCAATCAAACTAAAACAGAGTTATTACAATACAGAAATCATCAATCTTCAATCTTCAATACTCTAAGTCTTTAAGCTCTTGGATCATCATCAAAATCAACATTCTTCATGATCATTATTTGCAACATCAAGTCCTTGAATGTTCAACAGCAGTAACAGAATTAAAAGAGGAGAAAGGTTTAGAAAGATATCACCAGTGTTTATACTGGTTCACCCAATACCAAGGCTACGTCCAGTCTCCAGCCAAATTCCAGCTGGGATCCACTAGATCAAATGTTTTACAGATTACAATCTTACACTTAATCTACCACAACAACCACAATTCCAGTTCCTGCACCTAACCTTTCACCAAGAACCAAATTCTAGTTCTTGACAACCTCTACAACCAAATTCCAGCTGCAGAGAAACCAATGCCCACAATTCCAGGCACCAAACAATACTGTAAAAGAATGAAAAGAAATGAAAAGAAGAAACTAGAATGCTCAAACCAGTTTTATGTAATTCTGCAGTAAGTGTTTCTTCTCCAAAAGAAAGCAATTTGCCTCAAGAAAGAATTTCAAAGAACTTCAAAAAAACTAGCGCGAATCTTTCTTGAAAGAGTATTAAAGTTTGCTTGCTTGATTGCTAAAGGATGTGTAAAAGATTGATATTTGATGATGTTCAAAAAGTTCAAGCCAATCTGTTTTTATAGAAGATTTTCAAAACTACTGGTTTAATCAATCTGTTAAAATAATCTTTTAATCTGTTAAAAGTGTAGTTTTAATCTGTTAAAACTTCTTTTAATCCATTAAAACGTTCTTGATTCTTTAACGATTTGTTTTAAGCTGATATGACAATGTTTATATCAATTAAAACTCTTTACAAAAAATCTTCTAATTTGTTTTAATCGATTGTTTCGTGATTCAATCGATTAAAATATCGCAAAACTTTCTTGTAAAATTTTCCAAGTGATTTTAACCGATAAAAATAAGTTTTAATCGATTAAAACGCTGTGTAGAAATTTTCTAAGTTGTTTTAATCGATTGAAACGTGTTTTAATCGATTGAAAAAGCTCTGATCGGTCATAACTCAATTTTGATCGATCATATTCGATCTCGATCGGTCATAATTGCATTCTGATCGATCATCCTGAACACTAAGTGGATTTAATCGATTAAAACCAAGTTGTATCGATTAAAATACTGCAAAAACGCTTCTCTTAACATTTTAAGTGATTTTAATTGGTTATTTCAAAGCTTTATCAGTTAAAACACTGACATAAGGTTTTCAAAACTTTCTTTAATGAAAACAACCGGTTATTTCGAAATTATATCAGTTAAAAACTTGTTTAAGAAAGCTTTTGTTAAAATACTTTGTTTTTAACTGCTTAAACGTTTTTAGAGGCATTTTGCAAAATCTTTTAAGTGAAGAAACCTCATGCAGTAGAAAAGATAAAAATGATTATACCTAAGCATAGCTGCGGACACACTAATCCCTCTATTCTTTTATCTAAGTGACTGTTGACCACTACAAAGTTGACTTTGACTTTATCTTTGACTTCATCAAATCAATAAGATCTTTGCCAGAGTATTTCAATAAGATCTTCATCACTTTCAGTTGGTATCAGAGCAAGGAAATATAATTTTCTATATGGTCGGCTAAAGAAAATAGAAAAGCCCAATATGATGTTAGGGTTAGAAATATAATTTCATCTGCTTTAACCTTGATGAGTTTTACAGAATATCAGTTTGCAAGAGTGCTCAAGAAATGTGAGAAATGCTAAGAGTAACCCACGAAGGTACAGATGACGTTAAAAGAGCAAGGAAGAACTCACTAATTCAAGAATATGAGATGTTCCGGATGCAACAAGGAGAAACGATTTTTGACGTTCAAAAGTGTTTCACACATATTGTGAACCATCTCACCAGGTTAGGTAAGATTTTTGATATTGATGAGTTAAATGTAAAAATTCTTAAATCTTTGGATAGGAAATGGCAACCAAAGGTGACTGCCATCACAGAGTCACAAAATCTTGCTACCATGTCTATGGTGGCGCTCTTTGGAAAATTGAGAGAACATGAACTTGAACTCGGAAGGTTAAACGATTAAGAAGGCCAGCATCCAAAGAGAAACCTTGCCTTCAAAACTGAAATTTCTAAGAGCAAGAACAAGAAGGAGGAAGAAGACTCGGAAAATGAAGATGATAAAAATTTTGAGTCTCATGATAAAGAAATTTACAAAGTTCATGAAAGCTAAAGGGAAGCAACCCTTCAAAGGTAAGGGAAAGGTGAGAAAGTACTTCCTTAAATATTAAATGTTACGGTTGTGGTGAAACATGACATGTAAAAACCGATTGTCCAAACAAGAAAAATGAAGATCATAAAGGCAAGAAATTCTTCAAAAAGAAAGCCTACATTGGTTGGGATGATAGTGACTCAAGTTCAGAGTCAAGTGATTCGGAAATTGAAGCAAACATTTGCTTGATGACAAATGACAACATCTCATCCGACTTTGAGGTTAGTGATTCTGATTCTTCCTCAAGTGATGATGAAAATGATTATGATGCTTTACAAAATGCATATGAAGAATTATTTACTACTTTTAAAGACTTGAAAAATGAATATAAATCTATGAAAAAGTGTTTGAATAAATAAGAAAAAGAGGTGGAATCCTTGAAAACGATTGTTCAAACAAGAAAAACCGATTGTCCAAAAAAGAAAAATGAAGATAATAAAGGCAAGAAATTCTTCAAAAAGAAAATCTACATTGCTTGGGATGATAGTGACTCAAGTTCGGAGTCAAGTGATTCGAAAATCGAAGCAAACATTTGCTTGATGGCAAATGACAACATCTCTTCCGACTTTGAGGTTAGTGATTCTGACTCTTCCTCAACTGATGATGAAAATGATTATGATGCTTTACAAAATGCATATGAAGAATTATTTACTGCTTTTAAAGACTTGAAAAATGAATATAAATATGTGAAAAAGTGTTTGAATAAATCAGAAAAAGAGGTGGAATCCTTGAAAACAAAATTGCATGTTTAGAGGAAAATGATAATAAAGAATTAGCTTGTACCTCATGTAAAGAGTATGAATATGATATTGATATATTTAGCCAATTGCTTGATAAAGCTAAGAAAGAATTAAGTGATAGTTATAAGGATAAGGCTATTGTTCAAAATAGAGAAAACTATCATGTTTCATTAACAAAGCCTAAAGATAGAAATAGAAGAGTATGAGTTGAAAAAGGAACTAAAACTTCAAAAGTTAAAAATGTATCATATTCAAAGATTACATCTAATGCATGATTTTATTGTATGGAACATGGTCATACTTCAAATAGGTGTAGAATTAAACATTTTGGTGTTCCTAAAGGTAAACACCAAAAAGGTAGGAAACTTGCAAAAAGTTATAGGTTATGTGATGCATGTCAAAAAGGTAAACAAGTGAAATCATCCTTTAAATCTAAGAATGTTATTTGCACATCAAAACCTTTAGAACTATTACACTTAGATTTATTTGGTCCATCTAGGATAAAAAGCTTTGGTGGAAATTACTATGCTCTTGTAATTGTTGATGATTTTTCTATATATACTTGGACATTTTTCTTAACATTAAAAAGTGAAGCTTTTAAGGTCTTTAGGAAGTTTGCCAAGCAAATCCAAAATGAGAAAGACTTAAGAATTAAGGTGTTAAGAAGTGACCATGGTGGAGAATTTCAAAATGAATGGTTTGAAAACTATTGTGAGGAAAATGGTATTTTACATACTTTTTCTGCACCTAGAACTCCCCAACAAAATGGTGTAGTAGAAAGGAAAAATAGGTCACTAGAGGAACTTGCTAGAACAATGTTAAATGAATCAAATGTTCCTAAGTATTTTTGGGCTGATGCTGTAAGTACTGCATGTTATGTATTAAATAGGATGCTTATTAGGCCAGTTATAAAATAAACTCCTTATGAACTGTTTGTAAGAATTAATGGTTGAGTTCAAGAGGGGGGTGAATTGAACTTTAGAAATCTTTTTCGAAAAACACCCTTTCTTGTGGAAGAATGATTAATCTTTATTTAATCTTTTATTAGGCAGATTTGGTTTTAAACAGAGCAAGAATATAAACCAGAAATGAAAAGAGATGAAAGCAGAAATACAACACAAGAGTTTATACTGGTTCACTCTTTCCAAGAGCTACATCCAGTTCTTGACAAATCTGCCAAGTTCCACTAATACCAAGTTAAAATACAAACCAGTAGATATACACCAATCTACCCCAAGAACTATCTTACAACACCACAAGATAGACTCTTGAATAACCACCTAGCAACCAAACCCAGTTACTGTAACCAGTGCAGATTCAAACCCAATCTACACAATTAGAATTTGGACAAGTATATGAAAAGAATAAACCTGGAATGCAGCTTTTACAATATAGAAGTCCAAAATCAATTTTCCTAACTCAGAACTTTCTCTCTTGAAGATCTTTCAACAATCTTGATCAAAATGCCTTATGATATGAAATGTTTATGAAGGCTCAGATAAAGGCACAAGTATGAGAGCTCCAAGATTGCTTTCAATCATTTTCCAAATTGTATGTTTGAAAGAGAAATCAAAACTGTATTTATAGAGTAAAAGAGAGAGACTGATAGATTCAATCGATTTAAAATGATGTTTCAATCGATTGATTTCATTTAAAACTCATTCAATCGGTTATTTCGAGCTTTCAATGGATTGAAACAGTTAGAAGAAAAAATGGTAGCTCTCTGTTTCAACAGATTAAAATATATTTCAACAGATTGAAATTTTGTGATACCTTAGAATGAAAAAATGATCTCTCTGTTTCAACAGATTAAAATTTATTTCAACAGATTGAAATTCTGTGATACCTTAGAATGAAAAAAATGATCTCTCTGTTTCAATAGATTAAAACTTATTTCAACAGATTTAAATTCTGAGATATTTTAAAATGAAAAATGACATCTCTCTATTTCAACAGATTGAACTTGATTTCAATAGATTAAAATTGTGAAACCCTTAATATAAAAAAAAAACATCAAGAACATTTTAACCTGTTGATTCTGTGATTCAATCAATTAAAATTTTGGCTGTATATGTACATTTCCTATTTTAAGTGATTTTAACAAATTGAAACTTCTTTTTAACCGATTGAAAAACTCAGTTTATTATTTTAATGCTTAAAGATTAGTTTTTCATGCAGTTAGTTAAATTCCATGAAATGCAACATCTATATGCGCTTATCACAAGATCTACTGAAACTATCAAGAGATTAAATTCTAAACCTATAACCTATCTACCTACACACCCACAAAATAAACTCTATAAACTCTATATGTCTTCATCAAATCCAACAAGTGCTTCACTGTTAAATGGTAGGAAACCTAATGTTGCTCATTTAAAAATATTTGGATGTAAATGCTTTGTTTTAAATAATGGAAAAGATAACTAGGAAAATTTGACTCAAAAGTCGATGAGGCTATTTTCTTAGGTTATTCACTAACTAGCAAAGCATATAGAGTTTTCAATATAAGAACTTTGAATATTGAAGAATTTGTACATGTCACCTTTGATGAAATTGTAGACCTTGAGAGAAATCCTCTTGAGTCAAATAAAGAAATTGCAGGTGATGATGAGTACATAAGAGAAGCTCTAGAAGAAATGTACTTAAATGAGAATGAGCCATCTCAACCAACTGAATTGGCAAAAGAGTGGCAATCACCAAGAGTACTTTCAATGGACAATATAATTGGTGATATATCAAAAGGGGTAAGAACTAGAAATATGACAAATTTTTGTATGTCTGTAGCTTTTGTTTCACAGATAGAACCCAAAAGTGTTGAAGAAGCTCTTAAAGATGACCAATGGTGCATAGCAATGCAAGAAGAACTTAATCAATTTGAAAGAAATCAAGTCTGGGAATTAATTCCAAGAGAAGAATCTCATCAAGTGATTGGAACAAAATGGGTATTTAGAAACAAACTTGATGAAGATGGAAATATAACAAAGAACAAAGCCAGACTTGTTGCCAAAGGTTACTGTCAAGAGGAAGGTATTGATTATGATGAAACTTATGCTCCTATTGTCAGGTTAGAGGCTATGCTCCTACTTCTTGCTTATGCCTCATTGATGAAATTAAAACTTTATCAAATGGATGTTAAAAGTGCATTTTTGAATGGGTTTATCAAAGAGGAAGTATATGTGGAACAACCCCCTGGATTTGAAGATTTTAAATATCCCAATCACATTTTTAAATTGAAGAAAGCTTTATATGGTTTGAAATAAGCTCCTAGGTCTTGGTATGAAAGATTAAGTAGTTTTCTAATTTTAAATGACTTTTCTAGAGGAAAAATTGATTCCACCCTGTTTATTAAGAAATTTAAGGAGCATATTTTGTTAGTTCAAGTATATGTTGACGATATTATTTTTGGATCAACTGATAATTCCTTGTGTGAAGGATTTACTAAGTTTATGCAGGGTAAATTTGAAATGTCAATGATGGGAGAATTAACATTCTTTCTTAGACTTCAAATTAAGTAACTTAAAGATGGCTCCTTTTTGTATCAAACCAAATACTGCAAAGAGATTCTAAAGAAATTTGGAAGAGTACTAGTGGATGTAAGATTGATAGAAAGAGTACTAGTGGAACATGTCATATGTTAGGATCATCTTTAGTATCTTGGCATTCTAAGAAACAAGCATGTGTTGCATTATCCACAACTGAAGCTGAATATATTGCAGTTGGTAATTGTTGTGCTCAAATTTTATGGATGAAGAAACAATTAGAAGACTATAGTATCTTTCTAAGTAATATTCTATTAATGTGTGATAATACAAGTGCTATCAATCTCACAAAGAATCTTGTTATGCATTCTAGAACTAAACATATTGAGATTAGGCATCACTTTTTAAGAGATCATATATCTAAAGGAAATTGTCAAATTGAATATATAGACACAAAACATCAGTTAGCGGATATATTTACCAAATCTCTTCCAAAGGATAGATTCTATGAACTTAGAAGAGACTTAGGAATATTAGAAATAGCCTAAACTCTGCTTAACTGATCAATATTTACATTTTGTATTGTAATAATCGATTATATAGGGAAATAATTGATTATCATGTGTCTAAAACATTGAAAATTTGTTAATCTCTCTAGAATAATTGATTATCTTGGATAATAATTGATTATTGAAGTTTAATCAAGTGAATTATGTGAAATATTTCTGTAATAATCGATTATTTGGGGTAATAATCGATTATCTGGCCCAAAAATGCTCAAAACCAGTATTCTGCCACTGGAATAATCGATTATCCAGCCCGATAATCGATTATCTCTACACTTGAAGAAATAATCGATTATCAAAGGCTGATAATCGATTATCCTGCGACGTTATGGGTAAACTAGCCATTTGTAACGACTATTTTGACTCCAATTCTCCTCCAACTAGTCGTTTATGACCGCTAGGATGTTTCTCTATATATAGGAAGGCTCCAATTCACATCTACACACCTCCAAACCTTGAATCAAAGCATTCTACACTCATTCAAGCTCTCTTGTCTCCTCAAAACCTTATTCTTCTCAAAAACTTGTTCATCTTCCTCTCTTTCTAATCTAAATGGCTTCATCATCTCGTAGTAAGATCCCAACAAGGAGAAGATCAGCTCCTGCTTTTCATCCTGGTCCTAATTCCATTGAAGGGTGGATCTCCGACGATGAAGGTAGATTGGAATTCTTGACTTTTTGGAAGGAAAGGGGTATTATCACTCCCAGATATATTATTGGTGATCAATTCATCAATAGGGGTTTCAACTTCCCCAATCTCCTTGAGCAGCAAGGTGTCCTTCCAATCATAAAAATGCAAGGTACTTACTACCTAGATTTAGTTAGGGTCTTCTATTCATGCTTTAAATATAGAGATCACATTGCCACCTCTAGAGTCAAGGGTGTGACCATCATCCTTGATGATGATATCTGGGAAAATATTGCTCATTTTCCTTTAAGGGAGGATGCTATAAATGTTCTTGCGGACTTAGAAGATTTTAATAGAATTATGGCATACCGCTCCTTTCTCTGCTACCCCTCTATGGAAATTGGCCGCCAACTTTTGGTCGGGCCTTTAAAGAAAGAAGAATGCCTTTTGCTGCATCTTCTTGTCTGCATTTTGTGTCCTCGGACAATCAACCATGCCCAATGTTCTTCTGCTGACCTTCACAATATTCATGCCATCATGAATAAAGAGCCTATTGATTGGCCAAGCTTAGTTACATTAACAATGCTCAAGGCGAAGCGTCACCCAACATTCAAGATTCCTTACGCTCTTCTCATATCCAGAATTCTTGAATACAAGAGCATAAATGTTGAAGGAGAACAACGAGCCTGGACCCTAAATTCAAACAGAATGCTAGACAACACGCTCTCTCAGCTACAAATGGTGAACGTAAATGGAATTTACTTTCATAAGGATGATGCTCCTCACATGGCCAACGTAGCTCAAGATTCTGAGAATGAGGACATGCCTGTTGCTCACATGCCTGCTGAAAACATTCATACTGTTGGGACGTCATCTGCTCATCCTACATCTCGCCCGTCTATGGAAGATATGTTGTTTGATATGAATCAAAGAATGGAAGAGTTTTTCACTATCTCTCAAGAACGGCATCAGGAAATTATTAGACGTATTTCGGATGCAGATGATAGAGTATGTAATTTAGAGGACAAATTTGATGCCCAATTTAACAATGATGAAAGTGAAGAGTTTTATAATCTCTTCAACATATCTCTTATTTTTAATTAATTTGCTTTATGGAATAAAAATTATGCACTTATTAAGGGGGAGCTTTCATTTTTTATCATAATCAAAATAGGGAGAGAAATTATTTAAAGTATCTTATGTTTAATAATTTTAATGTTGTCTGGTATGTTTAATGTTTTTGTTAGCTGTGACAGATAAAACATGTTATTACAAAGGGCTTTAAAGGAAATTTTGATCATCATCAAAAAGGGGGAGATTGTTGAACATACAAGGATATGAAGCTTGTAGATTTTGATGATGATTCAAGAACAAAGGACTTAGAGATTTGAAGACTTGTAATCTTATGTAATAACTCTGTTTTTATGTTTTTGAGTCGGTAATATTAGAGTTCAAGATAGTCAACACATAGATCATCCTTTAAAAGCTCTAAAAACTCATTTTTATCAAAATTACATTGTTATAATCGATTATCACCCCGGATAATCGATTATCACCCTGGATAATCGATTATTACAGCAAGAAAATCATTTTCAGGAAATCCTCTCTGTTATAATCGATTATCACTCCGGATAATCGATTATCACAGCCAAATAATCGATTATTTGGCCAGATAATCGATTATCCTGGTCTAGTTTTGTTCCCCTGCAAAAATGGCTCTGGAATAATCAATTATCAGTCAAGATAATCGATTATTTGCGTCTGTTATGTGTTTTGAAATTCAAATTTGGACCAAGTTTCGAAAACTCTTTTCCCAATTCTTCTCTTTTCGAAAATCCCCAATCCCCAGACCCTATTCTCTCTACTTAAGGTTCTCTAAGGCTCTCTGCAAATTCACAAACCTTTTTCATACAAAAGTTAAGAGTTGTGACTGCTAGAGAACTTTTTGTAGGGAAGAAAAAGGGGCTTTTGAAACCTAGTATGGGCTAGAAGCGATAAGAATCACTGAGTGGGTTTCTTGGTGGATTGTGTGTTGTGTCGTCTCTAGGGAAAGTTGTTTTTCATTCTTTGTGGATTCAAAAGAGGTGTTCACCTCTTGTGTGACTCAAGAGAGGTGTTTTCTTTACCTTATCTTTTCAATTTGTAATCTGTTTGTAAAACTGTGATTATAGTGACAACGTTAATCCTCTTTTTGAGTGATTAGCAACTGGACATAGGGTCTTTTGATCCGAACCAGTATAAATTAACTGTATAATCCTCTATCCCTTATCTATTTACTTTAGACAGCATTTTAATTGGTGAAATTTGGGAAAAATTCTAAAACCCTAATTTTTGTCTAAGAAACCAATTCACCCCCCTCTTGGTTTTTGTCCATAAACGCAAACATTTCGCTGCGCGATTCTAACAAAAGGGGTATTATTACTCCTAAATTTCTTCTTGGAGAGCAATTCATCAATAGGGGATTACATTTTCCAAATCTTCTTGAGCAACAAGGTCTTCTTCCATTTATCGAGATGCAAGGTACATACTATCCGGATTTAGTTCAGGTGTTCTATTCTCGCTTCAAATATAGGGATCATGTTGCTACTTCTAGAGTCAAGGGTGTAACCATCATCCTTAATGATGATATTTGGGAAAATGTTTCTCATTTTCCTATAAGAGATGATGCTGTAAATGATATCTGGCATATCGTTCTTTTCTTTGCAATCCTGCCATGGAAATTAGCCGACAACTTTTGGGCGAACCTTTGAAGAAACAAGAACGCATGTTGCTGCATCTTCTTGTATGGATTTTGTGTCCTCGAGCAACCAACCATGCACAATGTTCTTCTACTAACCTTTGCATTATCCATGTCATCATGAATAACGAGCCAATTGATTGGCCAAACCTTGTCACATTGACAATTCTCAAGGCGAAGCGTCACCCAACCTTCAAGATTCCTTACACTCTTCTCATCTCCAGGATTCTTGAATATAAATGTGTCAATGTTGAAGGGGAACAACGAGCCTGGACACTTAATTCAAACAAAATATTGGACAACATGCTTACTCAGCTATAAATGGTGAATGTAAACGGAGTTTATGTTCATAAAGATGATGCTCCTCACATGGCTGACGTTGATCAAGATTCTGATGATGAGGACATGTCTGCTGCTGATATGCCGGCTGATAATGTTCATGCTACTGGAACGTCATCTGCTGCTCACTCTACATCCCGTCCTTCCATGGAAAACATGTTGTTCGACATGAATCAGAGAATGCAGGAATTCTTCTCTTTATCTCAAGAACGACATCAAGAAATTATTAGACGAATTTCGGATGTAGACGATCGAGTGTGTAAATTACCATTTCTTGTTTGTTTGTATTACATTGCTTCATTGAATAAAATTTTATTTTTGCATTAATTAAGGGGGAGTTGTTTTTCTTATGCACTTATTGAGGGGGAGCTTTCATTTTTTTTTATTATAAACAAAATAGGGGGAGAAATTATTTAAAGCCTCATATGTTTAATAATTTTAATGATGCTTGGGTATGTTTAATAGTTTTGTTAGTTATGACAGTTAAAACAGGTTATTACAATGGGCTTTAAAACAAATTTTGATCATCATCAAAAAGGGGAAGATTGTTAAACATGCAAGGATATGAAGCTTGAAGATTTTGATCATGATTCAAGAACAAAGGACTTAAAGACTTGAAGACTTAGAATCATGTGTATTGACTTGTAATAACTCTATTTTATGTTTTTGAGTCTGTATAATTAGAGTACAAGATAGCCAACACATAGTCCACCATCTGAAAACTCATTTTTATCAAATCCACTCTGTGATAATCGATTATCACTTAGAATAATCGATTATCTTGCACTGAAAATTGTTTTTCTGAAAACCTTACTGTGATAATCAATTATCACTCAGGATAATCGATTATCCCAACTAAATAATCGATTATTTACATAGATAATCGATTATCCTAGTCCTGTTTTATTCCTCTATGAAAATGGCTCTGTAGTAATCGATTATCACTCAAGATAATAGATTATTTATGTCTGTTATGAGTTTTGAAATTCAAATCTGGACCAATTTACGAAAACCCTATTACCAATTCTTATGTTTTGGAAAATCATTATTTCTCAGACCCTATTCTCTCTACTTAAGGTTCTCTAAGGCTCTCTACAAAATAACAATCCTTTTTCATACAAAAGTTAAGAGTTGTGATTGCTAGAGGACTTTCTGTAGGGAAGAAAAATGGGCTTTTGAAAACCTAGTGTGGGCTAGAAGCGATAAGAATAACTGAGTGGGTTTCTTGGTGGATTAGTGTTGTGTTGTCTCTAGGAAAAGCTGTTGTTCATCCTTTGTGGATTCAAAGGAGGTGTTCATCTCTTGTGTGACTCAAGAGGGGTGTTTTCTGATCCTTACCTTTTTCAATTTGTAATTTGTTGTAACTTGTGATTATAGTGACAACATTAATCCTCTTTTAGAGTGATTAACAACTGGACGTAGGGTCTTTTGATCCGAACCAGTATAAATCATCTATGTAATCTTCTTTCCCTTATCTCTTTATATTACAAGCATTTTAATCAATGAAATTTGGGGAAATTTTTCAAAACCCTAATTTTGTTTAAGAAACCAATTCACCCCTCCCCCTCTTGGTTTTTGTCCCTAAACGCGAACATTCCGCTTCGCGATTCTAACAGAAAGATTGGGTCAGATGCCATGCTAGTTGTCCATTAGGATTAGGGTTTTTGTTTTATTTGTTTCTAATGTGTTTTTTGGTCCAGTTGGGCCAAAACCTAGATTAAGATTTGGGGTTTAGGGTTATTTATATGAGTGATCACGTAGGGTTAAAAAGGAGGAAGGAGGCACATCACAACGGACATCACACAAAGCCACATCAGAGAGCCGCATCCTCGGAACGCCAATTTCATCTTCTGCATTTTGTATTCAAGTTTATTTACTCTTCTATCATCATTTAAAATTCTTGTTTCGATTTTAATTGTGTCTCTTCTTCTGCGTTTTCGATTTTCCATGGATAGCTAAATCTTTGTATTGATTTTCTGAGGAGAATGCAATAGATCTTTGAGGTTTTGTTCTTCTATTTCGTTTGTTCTCTTAACTCTTCATCTCCTAATCTTAGTGTTGAATTATAATCTGTTTATGCTTAATAAACCGAAACCAATATCACAGTTTTCTTAATCCTGTGTTAGAGATGAGATTATGTGATGTATGCAATGCGTAATTGTATAAGGATAATCTAGGTTAATCTTCGCTTAGTTGGTTAATTTCGAGTTGGAATAAGGGTTAAAACAATTTAATTTCGTAATCTAGGATAAGTGACACTACATTCGAATCAGGAAATCAATTGTTTTCTCATTGTTTTATTTAAATTCTATTTTCATTAATTTACTATTTATTATTATGCAAACCCTTTTTCTTTTCAAATTTAATTACTTGTACTATTTTACTTTAAAACAATTATTGATTCTTGCAATTTTAATTAAAAGCACTTTTTTTTTATTTTATAAATTTCAGTTACTTAAATTTTACATCAATTTATTTCTCTTTCACTCTTTCATTCATACTTTATTTACTTGTTTTAGAGAGAATGATATATGGTAATGAGTGCATTCCTATAATTGTGTCCTTGTGAGATTCGACATGGGTTAGCTATACTGCATTAGTTTAGCAACTTGTTTTTTATTTTTGATAAGTATTTTGTGCGACCAAAATGTTGTCATTAACCGTTGAGTACAGCATCCCAGACTCCGTAATCCAATGTTTGTAAAAATATTTTCATCCTCGCCTTCCAAAATGGATAGTCTTCACCTTCAAATAGTGGTGACATGTTTATTGAGGCTCATTCCCTATAAACTTGATTCTGCATAGACATCTTGATGGATGATTTAGAAATAATTTATCTAACCAAGCTCTGATACCACTTGTTGGACAAATGGCATCTAGAGGGGGGGAATGGATAGATACACAAATTTAAAATTTATTTAAGATGTCCAATAATTTGTTAATTCAATTTTAATTATCGGATTGAATACAGATAAATCAGAAGCAATAAAATAATAAAAAAGATATAGGGAAAGATAAAAACACACAGTAATTTATACTGGTTCGGGTCAAACCAACCCTACATCCAGTTTCCTATCACCTCTAATATGAGAGAGACAACCCAATTCACTATCTTTAAAATTCATTTTACAAATTACAATCAACTTTGTCGAAGAACTAGTAAACAGTAAACTAATTAAAAAGATAAACACCTCTCTAGAATCCTAATAGAGATTAACACCTCCTATGAACAAATCAAAGGATGAACACAGAAACATACCTCTCAAGAATCCCACTTGAGATGAACACCTCCTCTGAACAAATCAAAGGATGAACAGTTTCCACAAAGGAAACCCTAAATTACAAGAATTTCAATAAGAATAGTCACACCTGATAATGGAGACAACAAATTGTAGAAGTCTGTATAATGATAGGTCCAAGAACAAATGTGATTAACAATGAAAGCACCGAAGGCAGTAGGGAAAGACTTTTCTTAGAAAATGTAAAAATGTCTTTGTTGCCTTGCTCATAATGATTTTCTCAAAATTGATTTTCTATTAATTGTGTATTTAAATTCTGTGTTTTTATTTTTCATCAAACTTCATTTAAATAGGAAAATAGCATTGAATATGTCAGAATAAAAATAAAAAATGGTCGTTGCTTAGTAATTAATTCATAGAGAAAAATCAGGATGCTTTCAACAGTTATTATTCTTCAAAAATGGATATATTTTTCAAATTCGAAGTGTCATAATCGATTATGTTACTTGCATAATTGATTATGACAAAAACAAAATCAATTTTTCATTTCTGATGCATCATAATCGATTATGTTACTTGTATAATTGATTATGACAGTGAGACTTTCAAAAACAATTGCTTCATTTGCTGAAATAATCAATTATGAACCTCTCATAATCGATTATGGCAGTGAAAACTATCATAATACAAAAGTTGTTTCACACTTGTGTTTTGAAGGCTTATGCACAATACTACTTCATCAACTTGTACCTCCATATCCAGTGTTCTAAGACTCTATCTAGTCTTTGAGCTTGCATAAGTCTTGAATGGTGTTGACTTGAATCTTCATCAAAATCATCTTCTTCAAAATGTTGGGAAATGTTTTACATTGCTATCATCCTTTTTCTCTCTCACTTTCTCGCTCTCAGTTTAGTACGTAATAGGGTTACATTGGTGCTTTCATTATCATAGCAGCCCAGAAAAGGTTGAAAATACTCGCATGAAAGAGATGCCCAATGACATTCAATAGTTGAAGTAAATTGTATCCTCCTTGGAGAATGAGTTCTGAAGCATTTTATCCAACTACAGAGAATGGATGAGCTTAAGGAATGCTTATGCAGAATTGTTCACTATGCAGCTAAAATCCCCTGACTGCAAGGAAGATCAATTCAAAGAATTTCAACAAGCCTTACACCCTAAGGTAGTCGGGTTACTGTGTGTGTACAAATAGGTTTCTAAGGAACCTAGAGGACTACCTCCCAAAGACACAAGATCATGCAATTCCATTTATTGAAGGGAGCAATCCAGTGAAACTCAAGACTCATAGATATGCTCACAGTCAGAAAAATGTGATTAAGCCTATGGTAAAAGACATGTTGCAGGAAGGAATTATTCAACCCAATACTAAGCCCTTTTCATCCCTTATACTTCTAGTAAAAAAGAAGGATGAGACTTGGAGATTTTGTACTAACTATAGGCACTCAATGCAATCATAATCACAATCACTTTTTAGAGCTTAATTCTTTTCAAAGTTGGATATGTGCTCAGGATACCACTAGATTCTTGTCAAACCAGAAGATAGGAACAATACCACTTTTAGAATACATCAGGGTCATTATGAGTGGCTAGTAATGCCATTTAGCTTGACTAATGGCCCTGCATCATTCCAATAATTGATGAACCAAATTTTTCAGAATTTACTGAGAAAATATGTTTTAGTGTTCTTTAATGACATTTTGGTTTATAGCCCCTCATGGTCTGAGCATTTACATGACTTGAACAAGGTACTATAAATTCTACAAACCCGTTTGGTACTCAACAAGTGGATTATTTGGGCCATATGGTTCCCTATAATGGAGTAGTTATGAATTAAGCAAAAATTGAGACTATTTTGAATTGGTCGACACCTAAAAACCTCAAACAGTCACTACAAGAAAAAACATTTTTAGCGACCGATATAGCAATCGATTTTGCCACCGAAGTATGATTTGGTTTCACTTTTTGATTTAGCGACCGAAATAACGACCAAAGTTTGCGTCACAAAATTTCGGTCACTAAATCGGTGGCTATTCCATACTAAAATAAAAAAAATCATTTAACGATTGGTTTAGCGACCGAATTACAAATTAAAACGACGACTAAATAATAATTAGTCGCTAATGAGAAAATAACAACCAAATTGAAATCAGTCGCTAATGAACATTATTTTTTAATTATATTTAAATTTATTTTTTTATAAATATACTTTTAATTGCTTTAGTATATTTTTTACAATTTATTTTTTAAAAGTAATTTATTTTTTAAAATGTACTTTAAAAATAAACTTTGGTCTCAACGTTAACAAAATAAAGATTAACTTTAATTTTAAATTACTTAAATAAAAATATTTTTTAAAAATAAATCAAATTTATGAAAAATTTAATTATAATAATTTAAGATTGGAGTGATATTAATTATTCAATGTTTAAGAAAAGTTTAATAACAAATATTATTTAATATATTTTTTAATTGACAATTTCAATTGAAATTAAATTATAATTTAAAAATTTATATTAAAAAAATTGAACACATCAAATTATCCCATTTTAATTCCTCATTAACTTAATTAATAACAAAATTACAATTTCAATCAAATTATTATAATTTTATTTTATAATAATTTATTTTTAATCTAGTTTTTAAATTTATTACTTTATTATTATTAATTGGTTAACCATGATTGTTTTCATATAATTGATATACCAGAAAAAAATTTATATCAAAATATAATTGATATACATTAGATAATAAATATATTATTTAATTAAATTATTTATAAAAATATAATTATCTTTAGTTGAAATATTTTTTATTTTAAGTATATTAATTAATATTTTTCATTTTTAACATAATTAATAACAAAGATTAAAATTAGACTACTAGAAAAGTTAAAATTTAAAACTAATCTATTTTATAAATACTAAAAATAAACCATATTTAAATAAATTAAAAATTTATTTAAATCTATATTCAACACACCTCCAATTTTGCTTAATAAATGCATAAATCACGTTTCAAACTGAAATAACTTCAAAATTATTAACTTTTTTTTCAAAGCTCAGTTTTTCTTGTCAACTTTTTTCAAAAAAATAGTTAATATAAGTTTAGGATGTGCCTTTTTAAAATTTCAACTTTTTTATATATTGGATTTTTTTATAAATTTAAACTTACTTTTTTTAGTTTAGTTTTTAAATTTTATGTATTATTATTGTTAACCGATATACTAGAGTAGATTTATATAAAAGCAGTCTTATCTTCAAAATTCACTTCTTCAAATTCTATCTTTATATTTTTCTACTATTTCTTTATAATTAAGAAGGTCAATATTCGTGCACACATTTAAATATAATATAAAGTAAAGAGTATGTGTTTATTTTATTTTCTTTCCAATCTATAATTTTAGTATTTTTATTTTAAAATATATTTTATATTTTTTAAATTAATAATTTTAATATAATTATCTAAGTTTTTTATGTGACAATTTTAATTAATTGATATTATTGACCCATTTTATTTGATTTATTATAGTAAAAATCATAAAAGTAAATGTTAAACTAATATTAATTATTTTAAATTATAAGAAAATAAATAATAAAAATAAAAAATAATGTATCCTATAAAAGAAGACTAATTATAGTAAAGATAAAATAGAATATGGGAGGAGATGAGGATGATAATGTAATAGAAATTATAGAGTTTTCAAAAAAATGTAGAATGTGAGAAGTTTAAAAAGAATTTAAAAAAAAAGGATATATATATATATATATATATAAGTAATTAGATTCAATTTTTTATCCCCTCATAGATTATTATATATTATTAATGTAATTTTAGTTTAATTAAAAATTAGAATACAAATATACTATACTATACTAATATACTAGTATATTATATAATATTTGTAATTTATTTTTATTGTTGATAGTGTAACATCCTGATTCTCAATGCCCTAAATTTGATCTGTTTCGCGGGCAACTGGGAGCCTGATAGTAATTATATGATTTAGGGTTGAAATTGAAAGAGTATGGACTTAACAATTTTAATTATCACATTTAGAAATTATTGTTTTCTTGTATGCATTGAGTGTGAGTACATTAAAAGTTTATTATGTGTATAAGTTGACAAGAAACATATGATGGTTGATATGGCTTGGAGTGATGTTGGAGTCTTAGGGGTTGTGGGTTCAAATCTTGACTAGAGTAAAAAAGAGCAAATAAAGATAATTTTTTTTTGTAGTGTAATCCGCTGTGCGCATCAGAAATGCGCTGAGCGGATTGTAATTTGAAATCTTATTACTTGCGGCCTATAATCCGCTGGGCGCATTAGAAATGCGCTGAGCGAAAATTATATTTGAAATCTCTATTACATGTGGCCTGTAATCCGCTGGGTGCATCCGAAATGCGCTGAGCGGGTTATATTTGAAATCTCTATTACATGCGGCCTGTAATCCGCTGGGTGCATCTGAAATGCGCTGAGCGGGTTATATTTGAAATCTCTATTACATGCGGCCTGTAATCCGCTGGGCGCATCAGAAATGCGCTAAGCGGATTGTGGTTTGAAATCTTATTACTTGCGGCCTATAATCCGCTGAGCGCATCAGAAATGCGCTGAGCGGATTGTGGTTTAAAATCTTATTACTTGCGGCCTATAATCCGCTGGGCGCATCAGAAATGCACTGAGCGGATTATTAGGTGAAATATTTCACTTTAAAAAGAAAGAGTGTCATTCTACAACCGTAGTTTCCTCGTTTCTCTTTTTCTCTCAAAATTTTCTTTACCTTCAAACTTGATTTTGAGGAAAAAATGTTGATTTTCTTGAGAAGCTCCAAGAGGTAAGTTGGTTTATCTCAATCTCCTCTACATTTCTACCATTTTATTTTTCAAAACGATACATTTTCTATTTTTCTCCTCACTTGGCTGAGCTTGAATGGGTGTAGGAAGAATGTTATTGTAGGTTTTACACCTAGAATACTAGAATAATGCTTAAAATTGAGGATTAGAAGTGGTTAAGCTAAGAACTTTAAGAGCCCTAATTCGTAGGTACTATTTATTGAATTTTTGGGACTTGTGTGAATAGAATTAGGAATTGGTATCGTCATGAAAGTTGTATCTCTTTAAGTTGTCGAAATGTAGAAACTGATTTCACATTAAATGGATATTTGTACCTCAAGGTATACCCACACTACTACAGAATGATCATTCAACGTCGAATGTGGAAGGCATTCAACATCGGTTCCAATGACGTCGTTGATTCAGGCGTCGTTGAATGTCAAAGGATTCTACGTCAGTTCAAAATACCCGACGTTGAAAGTGATATATATCTACGTCAGTTAACCAAATGTCCGTCGTAGAAATTAGTAAATTCTACGTCGGTTATTGAACTAACCGACGTTGAAAGTTATATATAGCGACTAAGCCTTCAAACAAAGGTGACCCTCAGGTCCTTTCTCGCTCAAGCGATCGGTGTACTCGCTTGAGCGACGAAGCCTTCAAACAAAGGGGACTCTCGGGTTCTGTATCGCTCAAGCGACCGACGTTACAACGTCGGTTAATGCAATAACCGACATTACAACGTCGGTTAATGCAATAACCGACGTAGAATATCCCTTTTTTTTTTAAATGTTGGTCTGTTTTTGTGCCACCAACAGTACACGACCTGCTATAATCTCAGTCCAGACAGTATATTTATTTCAGCTAATCACTAATATATAAAATGATAGATATATATGTCAAAATCAGCCAAATTATGTACAAAATACACAAAAAATTATCAATCAATCCTATTCCTAACTACTTGTACAAACTTTTCTGCCCATTTGTTTCTAACCATGTCTATAGTATCCATAGGCAAAGGTTCTATATCTTTAAATGCCTGTAAGAAGTTCACAATAATAGAATGGTAAACCCTAAGCAATAAAAATAAAGGAATTGAATATAATAGCAAATGTCAACTTACCTCATTCCAACTATCCTAAATGCTACCAAAAATGATGAGCCACATCCAATACATTACATAGTAGCCGCACTTCGTATCCTCCATTTTGTTTGTTACACTAAAAATGACTAAATATGTTAAAAATAACTATTAAATTTGAACATAAATTAATAGATAGTATAATATATATAAAGGCTACTTACTTTGATAAAATTCCAATTTGGAGTCTGTGCTTTTACTTGTGTGTTTTCCACCTAATGTACTACAAACCTTTAGAGCACTATATATTGAAAAGAAGGGGGTTAGAAATAGAATAATCAAGATGTTTAGACATAATATAAGAAATACTTACTCGTTTACAATATTTTTTAGCTCCATGTCGGGTTTCCTTCCCAATGAGCGAGAACCAACACACAAGATTCTCGCTTTGGACAAATAACTAATAGCTGCCAGTGGTTTTCGTATATACACATGATTAGAATCTATTAAAAAAACTTGTGTAAAACCGGAAGAGGCTGGGATAACTTACGAATGATGGTATGCTCCAAGGTAAATATCTCTTTTAGAATCAGTGATCCAATTCCGCATGTAACCGAGAATTTGATCACGCTTATTCCCGAGACTTTTGTATGGATTGAGGCTCGAAGAATCCATACACATGACCAATGCCCTGCTCCACTATCATTTCGTGCATCATCCTAAAATATGCCAATTTAAGTGAACTTATAGCTTATATATTTACTAAAATGAAAAGAGTCATGAAAGATATGAACTTACAATGTCCAAAATTGTAAAACAGCTATATTTAGACATTGATTGCCCATCCCAATCTCCGGGGCATCGGTGTGGGAAATGTATAGGGGGATATTGCTAGAAGCCATCCCAAATAATGTACAATCCCATGGAACTTGGAATGACTGCATATACAATTGTGGGAAAAGAGACAAGAGATCAAAAATTGGATTTGGAGAAGTCTCCACAACTGGTGTCTTCTCCTTAGATCCGAAGGAGTGGTAATAGCTTTACCCAAGTCTTTTGGCCGCTGAACATCCTACATATTTTATAAAATATAATCATAAACAATAAATCAATTTATTTATGTGTTAGATGTATTATAACCATACATATACATACCTTTGTCATGATTGACCTAACTAAATGTCGGGGCCAAGTAATGAAGGTCCGAAGGGCTTGGCCCACCTGTCCGAACCTCTTCGGTGGGGATAGGGACACTAGCCTTAGCATCAACCACCTTTTCAACTACTACTTTGACCAAGTTAGGATCCAAAGGCACATTGTGGATGGTTGAAGCCCCTTCATGAACTGATCCATGGGCCACTAGTCTTAGACCTTCATCTACCTCAACCCACAAGCCATATCGATCATCCTTTGTGGATTCAGGATGAATAGATGCCACCTCAGGTGTGACCTCGATAGTGGCTTCAGCACAACTGCCCTTTGTGCTAACTCTTGGACCTACAAATACGAGTAAATTCCAATAAGGACTAAGATTTTAGAAACACAAGTCAAGTACCAATTTGTGGTTGAAAATGCACTCGATGGAGGACGAGCATCGGCAAATGAAGTACCCATGGAGGTCATACGCAGGAGCGCTCCCGCACACGTGCGGTGATGGTCTCCTCAAGTCGTGCGCCGATGGCGGGAGTCAACTCTTCCTCCAATTTTGCCCCGATGGCCGGTGTCAATTTCTCTCGTGAGAGTCATCTCCAAGGCAGCAATATCTTCTTGGCTCAGGGATATGGAGGTGTGGATATCCTGTGATGGTGGTTCAAAATACTGTCGGACACCCACACCTTGGCCAACGGCTCGAACACGACCTGAATGTTCCGGTCATCCAATAGCGAAGGGATGAAAGTTCCTCGTGTACACTTGCTCCTCCAAGGCATCCTACATTATAAAAGTTAATTTTATTAATGAACATGTTACATATAACTAATTCAAAGTAAATTAACTTCTTTTACTTACAATCCGAAGCGGCAATTTCTCGGCTTCCTGCGATGTCATGTCACCGAAGCCTTTGTACGAGCCCTCTTCCACTTCGGTGACGTTTTGGAGGAGATGGTGGAGGAATCTGCTCTTCGCTTAAACCGGAAGAGGCTAACTCCGACTGTCGAAGTCTCATCTTCTCCTCCATCATCTTCTTTGTCAATAGGTCGTACCCACCACGAGACAGAAGGTGGGGGCGACATTACGGCTCTCGAATGTCTTTTGCTTTTTGTCTTCTTTCCTACAACATAATTGAACACAATATTAGATACACAACTCATTATAAAATGTTCAAGTCAATTAAGCAATTAACATTACCTCCCACTCGAACCAGTCCTACTATGTACAAACTTCTTCCAAGTGTCCTCATCTATGCCATATCTTTGGCAAGGGGTTAATCCCTTCCTATCTTTGTCCTCGGCATACACCCATTTAGTGGTCAATGTGGACTTGAACTGTCTCCACATTTTTGCTATGACTGTCATTATCTTCCTCCTCACATCCTCGGAATTGACTATATCAAAGTGTTCCTACGATAGCAAACAAGTTTTAGTTAACCAATTGATAATAATGTATAAACAACTAAATACACATACTTACAAGAAGATCTTGCCATAACAAGTTCTTCACAGTTTCCTCCACATGATCCCAACTAGGATGGAGAATAGATATCTACACAACATAAACAACATAAGTATCAGCAATATATTTGAAATGAAATTCACTTTCAAATAGAATAAATACCTTCTCTCTAGCTAGTGTACCCAAGTAGCTACTAAATTGGGTACTAAAGGGACCCGACACCTTGCCGAGTCCTAGGATCAACGAGACACGAGATAACTTCGGCCGGATATGTGTCTAACGGTCAAGCCTTTCAACCGTGTAGATTGTCGACTCCTCTTACTAGAAAATGTCTTTCCATATGCCCGAGGAGATGGTGGTGGAGATGGTGGAGATGGTGGAGGAGATGGTGGAGGACATGCCATTTACACTGTAATGAAAAAAACATACAATTATATCAATACACATGCAAAGTCTCCTCAATTACATGTTAAAAAAATACATAAATAAATAGAAACATAACTTAGATTGTATTAATATTTTCCCATATGCCTTCATCATGGTCGGTGCGAGTAGCATGAACAAAGTCCTCTTCCAATTGGGATATAGCAATAGGCAACCGTGGTGAATTTTGAATGTTAATAAAATCATCTAATTCTTCTTCATTCTCATTTGTGACATCAATCATTTTTCCTTTGAGGACAACTGACCACCTACCATTTGATGGATCAGTGACATAAAACACTTGTTTTGCCTGGTATGCCATTTTGAAGGGTTCTTCCTTATGACCAATCTTGTTTATATCAATCAAAGTAAATCCCATTTGGTCTCTTTGGACACCAGTATTGCTATCAACCCATTTACATTTAAATAAAGGCACTTTGACTTTAGTATAGTCGACCTCCCAAATCTCCTCAATGACTCCAAAGTAACTAATTGATGCCATGATGGGGTTTTTGTCCTTTGCACTAGAAAAGTGCATAGATGTTGCCTCAATAGATACTCCACTATTCTGGACCGTACTTTTGTCATCTTGTGCCTTCGTATAGAATGAGTATTTGTTAATGTCATACCCTTGCCAAGTTATAACATTATATCTAGGACCATGTGCTAGCCATTTCAGTGAATCAGAGGCATTGTCACTTGAAAATATTTTGTTTTGAAACCAATTGATAAAGTTGTTGTTATGCTCTTTCATCAACCACCTTTCACCCATTTTGGGGTTTAGGTCCTTTAACATGGCTTTATGCGCATCTATGTAAGGAATAACCTCTTCTGTATTGTTCAAAATATACAAGTGGGCGGTGCTCAACTCTACATGATCTTTTGTTTGAATTCTAATACCACGAGTTCCCTTACCATTTAGCCTATCATCATGACGATTTCTAGGTACACCCACAGGTACGACTCTTGCCAAGTAATCTGTACAAAATTCTATGGCTTCTTCTGCAATATACCGCTCAACAATTGAAGATTCAGGTCTATATGGATTTTTAGAATACCCTTTGAAGATATTCATGTATCGCTCAATTGGGTACATCCACCTCAAATAAACCGGCCCACAAATTCGTATCTCCCTCACAACATGAACTATTAAGTGAATCATTATATCAAAGAATGATGGAGGAAAATACATCTCCAATTGACATAGCACAACCGTAGCCTCATTTTCCAACTCATCTAGTGATTTTTCATCGATAACCTTGGCACAAATAGAATTGAAGAAAAAACATAGTCGCATAATGGCATGTCTAACATTCTTAGGCAATATGTTACGTATAGCCACGGGTAACAACTGTTGCATCAAAACGTGACAATCATGGGACTTTAATCCAATTAACTTCAGATCTTTCATGGATACAAGACTCTTAATATTTGAAGAGTATCCTTGTGGCACTTTAATACTTTCAAGACAATGACATAAACTACGTTTCTCCTTCTTTGACAAGGTGTGACATGCTTGGTGGTAGATATGTTCTATTGCCTTCGAGGCCTTGGATGTAATTCAGGACGTATTCCCATCTCACAAAGGTCTTGACATGCTTTGATCCCATCCTTTGACTTTCCTTGAATGTTTAACAATGTGCCAATGAGACTATCACATACATTCTTCTCCACATGCATAACATCAATACAATGTCGTACTTCTAAATGGCTCCAATATGGAAGATCAAAGAAAATTGATCTCTTCTTCCACATGTTCTTGTTAGAAGACCTTTTTTGGGTCTTTCCAAATGTAATGCTTATGTTCTTCACTTCGATCGTAAACTTGTAAACCGGTCAATGGTTCTCTCGGCAATTTCATCCTCATGTATGCCATTAAAAGCTTTCTTCGAGTCTATGGTATGGATGGTCATGCGGGAGAAATTTTCACGTGCACTGTTATAAAGCTGTCTTCTTTCCATGTTTCAATTGTAGATAATTGGTCTCTTCTTCACAAATAGGACAAGCATAATGCCCCTTCACACTATACCCACTCAAGTTTCCATAGGCAGGGAAGTCATTAATGGTACAAAATAACATTGCATGCAACTTGAACTTCTGCTGCTGATACCCATCAAATGCATCTACTCATTCCTCCCATAATAATGTTAAGTCTTCTATCAAAGGACTCAAATACACATCTATGTCATTTCCTGGCTGTCTTGGACCTGAAATCATCATACACAACATGACATATTTGCGCTTCATGCATAACCATGGTGGAAGATTGTAAATCATCAATAAAACGGGCCATGACTACCAAGTCTAAGGTTTCTTGCATCACTACCAAAACTTGGAAATAGACGGTCAAAATTCTTCCATTGGGGAGAGTCAGATGGATGTCGCATTTGCCCATCACATGTTTTTCTCTTTGAATGCCAAATTAAACTTTCAGCATCTTCGTGAGCGTACAACCGCCTAAATCTTGGAATTATTGGAAGATACCATAAAACTTTTGTAGGAGGACGTTTTTTACCACTCTCCTGACTACAATCATCACCATCCTTCGCTTTGTAACGTGATACACCACATTTTGTACATTGGTCTAAAGATGAGAATTCTTTCCTGTATAACACACAATCATTAGGGCAAGCATGTATCTTCCTATATTCTAAACCCATCGGACAAAGTATCTTCTTCGCTTCATACATACGGTCCGACAAGGTGTTATTGTCTGGGAGCATCTCCTTCAAAAGTTGGAGTAATTCATTAAAACTTGTATCACTCCAACCAAATTTTGCTTTTAGATTGACCAATCTTAACACAGATGACAACCGTGTGAAAGTTGTACATCCGGGATACAAAGGTGTCTCGAATCGGTCCTCAATGTATCATATATAGATGCATGTGCTTCAAGAAAGCTCTCTTGACCCACATCACAAAGCATGTCCTCTATTCGATCTTCGCAGGTTACATCATCCTCAATAGTTTGTGATACTTGTTGGAATATCAACCACTTCACAGTGCCATGTCCATATGGTGTAATTCTTCATCATCCCATCGCAAATAAGATGTTCCGCGTTGTGTCCATCTCTTGTACTCTGCCATTTACATAATTAACGCATGGGCAATAGATTTTTCCATTCATTTTGGGAGCATTTTTTTCGGCAAATTTCAAAAAGGAGTCAACTCCATTCTCATACTCTTCTGACATGCGACTTGCATTGACCCAAGTTCGATCCATCTAACTACACAAAAGGGCTTGCCTAGATATTCAAGGTTTATTAGAAAAGGTTTAGCAAAACAATACAAAAAAACGTCTACATCCGATTTCCCACGTAAAGAATGGGAAAATAAAACGTGTACATCTACATTAGTATATACCGATTCGAAACCGAAAACAAACTTCCAAAAGCCTAAAGGAACCTAGATCAAATCAAACCATACAAAATCATCCATCATCTTTCCAATGTTCATATGCAGGAAATGCTCTAAATAATCTATATTTATGTTAAATACATGCTGTAAATCATCCATACAACTTAATCAGCTTAATCTAACCTGATGAGAAGGGGTTTCCTTAGGGAAACGAGGGGTACCACACACACGGCAACAACGACGGTGCAAAGTCGTGTAAGAGCGCGGTGAGGGGGCGGCGAGGGGGCGGCGTTACCACGTCAAACAATGAACGACGAAGAAGGAGAGAACTGAGGTAGCAGCACACGACATTGAGGACTGAGGTAGCAGATGACGAAGAAGAAGCAGAGGAACTGAGACCAAAGCACGAAGAAGAAGCAGAAGAACAACTGCGCGCTCTGGAGGCTAGGTATGTTAGGACATTCGACGTCGGTTATTAAAAAACCTGACGTGGATAATGCTTTCGACGTCGGGTAAATCATGGAACCGACGTTGATTTTGGGATTTCAACGTCGGTTATACATAACCGACGTTAAATTTAAACATTTAACGTCGTCTGTTATCTAACCGACGTTATTTGTCCATTACTACGTCGGTTTTGTTATAACCGACGTTAAATATTGTTTCTTAATTACAGGTTTGCCACCGCGTCTTGTACAACGTCAGTCTTCATAAAAACCGACGTTGGATGCTGTCGTAGTAAGTGTTTTCTGTAGTAGTGCCATTTTACTGTCAAGTGTTCTAGTTATGACGTTAAGAGGTATCCCTATTTCAACAGCCTAGGTTTTTGAATTACTGATATTGATAAGTGTGAAATTAGGACTTAATTCTTTCATAAAAGTTGTAGGAAATTATATCCCCAAAATTTAGAAATTTGTTTCATGTCAATAGCTTATGTGTAGCATGAGTTATAGTCAAATTACCAAGGCATGTTCAAAGTGTTATTGTAATTGAGCCCAGCTGGAAATAACCACTGAAAACTGAAAACTGCATCTATTCTATAGGGTATTTGAATTTATTTCCTTCATCAATATTGTATGTAATTAAGTTATTGAAATTTTGGCTTAAATCTCATGCCAAAAAAGCTTATATAACTCTAGAAAATTTAGAAATATTAAACCTTGTTCATGTTTGCTATTAGGATTTTTCCTACTCTAAGTGTATACAAAATAGGATAATTTTCTAAGTTAATTGTAAGCTGAATGTGAGCTTAAAATATTATTAAAAATGGATTAGCAATACAGAGTGAATTTAAATTCTCATGAGATAGAATCATAGAAATATAAGATTCTAACTAGCATTTTATTACGTATATAGATTTTGCAGAAACACAACATCAAGCTTTGAAAGGAATAAGTGTGAACGTATCAGGTAAGAGGTGTGCTATATAGTAAGGATTACATCATAAACTTGTTTGACCTTATTTGTTGAATTTGTCTAAATTTGTTATGATTGATAATTTTGATTTCATTATATGCTTGGTTGTGAAAGTGATCATGAATTGCTTATGTGTATGATGGTGTAAAATACATGCTTGGTACTCTATTATGATATGTATTGTCTTTGAGTGAACATTTATATGCATGATGGTTTTTCATGAGAAAATTCATTGAAAATTAAATTGAAAGAATTGGATGATGGGTTGTGAACCCTTTTTGAACTGTATTGGAAGTTTTTTGTTTGTAACAGGTGATTTGAAATTTTTGGGAAGTCAGTATTACAGGGAAACTCTGTCAAAATTTTTGAAAAAATGTGAATTTCTAAGAAAAACCACTTAGGGACTCATACACTACTCATTTGAAAATGGTGATTTGTGAAATCTGGGGAATCAGAGATTATGGACTCTGAGAATACGATAGAGAGACCTTGAGGGAGGACTTGAGGATAGGAAGGGTAGTGGTTGGAGGCCCCAAAAGACCCAGGCTCGCTACCTGTTGTCGGGATCCCATTGTACAAACTCTCCTGTACCTGACTGTGCTCTTACCATATATCAATGGTCAGTGAGCTACTGGGTTTATATTTGAGCATGAGTCTCAACAATTCCGTGGTTGAATTTTCCATGCCTAGTAGTGTTAACTCCTGGCTACCCCAGTACTGATTTGAGAAATGATTCGGGCCCACATGCATAAACATTTTAGAAAACATATTAGGATCATGCATCATTAACATCAATCATTTGGAATTTGATTGACTTGTGAATGTTTATGATGTTGATTTTAAAATGATGTATGAACTGTTGCTCACCCTCTTGTCTTTCTGTTTTCTTTATTTCCTTTGTGCTTGTGGTACTCGTTGGACCTGATCGGTCATTGTTTGAAGAGAGGGGAGATGACACAGATTCCACACCCGATGAATATGTTACTCATACTCATTAGCTGAGAGCCACAATGATGGCAATATGTATTGGGATAAACATATTCAATATTTTATAAGAAGTCATTTGTGGTACATAGACCTATACGATATTGGGTAGTAGTCACTCTTATGTATAGTTTGCTGCTCTGTAGGAAGTTATCTCAATGATATCCCTAAGACTTCGTTAAGTCCCTAGTAGCTTTTTCTAGGTTCCATTTAAGATAGGAAGAGTTTTCAGAGGCAATAAAAATTGGAAATTTTGGCAGAAACAGTAGATGCCCGTCCAGGACAGTTAGACAACCGTCCATGCCTATTTTAAGGAGATGGATGACTGTCCACTTGGCTCAGACGGCTGTCCACTTGGCTTAGACAGCTGTCCATGGCAACTTTTAGCCATGGACGACCGTCCACCCTACATGGACGGTCGTCCATGGCCACTTTTTGCCATGGACGGCCGTCCACTTAGCCCAGACGGTTGTTCACTTTTTCTTGGCACGGTTCCCTATAAATAGGAGTCTCATTTCACCATTTTCACACATCTCTCCATTCCTACATTCTCTAGGAAGCCTTTTGGCACTTTAGAGTGACTTTGAGCATTATTTTAGAGTTCGAGTGAGCTTTTTGATTTCGTTTAAGGTAGAAATCGGTAAAGTCCGTTTAAGGTAGAAATCGGTAAAGTCCGTTTAAGGTAGAAATCGGTACAAAACGCGAGGGTCGGACGTCTCAATAGGAGACTTCTTTATCCGATTTCTACTTTAAATGGAAATCAGAAAGCTCACTTGAACTCCGAAATAATGCTCAGAGTCACTCAAAATGCCAAAATGCTTCCTAGAGAGTGGTAGGAGTGAAAAGGTGTGAAATTTTGAGGAATTGGGGCTCCTATTTATAGGGAACTGCACCAGGAAAAAGTGGACGACCATCCATGGCAAAAAGTGGCCATGGACGACCGTCCAAGCTAAGTGGACAGTCATCTAAGCTAAGTGGACGGTTGTCCAAGCTAAGTGGACGGTCGCCCATAGCCTTAAAGTTGGCATGGACGGCCGTGGACGACCATCTGCTGTCTCCGATAGATTTTTCGATTTTTATTGTTTCTAAAAACCCTTCTTATCTTAAATGGAACCTAGAAAAAACTACTACGGACTTAACAAAGTCTTGACCATCTTCAGAATGGGCGATCTCTAGCTTTATTGGAGAGTCGGGCAAGATTTGTGGTCTATAATAAGGAACCCGAAATGGGCGTTGTGGGGTGCTAACACCTTCCCCACACGTAACTAACTCTTTTACCCGACTCTGCTTGTAATGAACAAAGTTGGTTTTTTCTAAAATCATGTCTTCTTTTTTTTCTTTTTCGATGTTTATGATAGAAACATCGATGACGACTCTCTCAAACCTTTTCGAAAACCTCGCCTTTAGGTCCAGTCTGGTTATTGGACAACCTAGAAATGTTGAACCACTTTTTTCAAAAAACACGAGTCAATCAAAATCATCACGTCGCTCTGACCGCCTCTTCTGACGGCATGGAGAAGGTATTTTACCATTTGTTGGCTACTCATTATATTTTGGCTAGAACAGTTCAATGTTTGCAAAGATAAGGTACCAAAGATAAATTTATTATGTATGTCCGTATGTGAATGAGACTTGGGCATGAACACTAGATACTTACCTAGAGAAATGGTTAAATATCATCAACAACTTCCAAAATGATGTGATGTATTTTTCTGAGTTTTGGGATTTATTTCTTGGATATATGCCTTAAGTGTCTCTCTCGACAAGACAACACAAGTTAAGGCACATGGGAAAATTTTGTCTTTATGCATATTTTTTTGGTTCTCGCCCAAAAAAAATTAGATTTCTGCTGATGTATCATACTATAGTTAGTATGTGTATTGTAAGGGAAAATTGTCTGAAGTGAGGGATCTCTACCGATTGAGGTCATATCAAGCTAGTTATTTTGTATTTATAATCTGTACAATTCTTAGATTTTTGCATCTTGATGTTAAAGAAGTTCTCGTATTTCTTGACGTTGATTAGGTAGGAGTTTATTGCTCATTCAATCAACTACTTTAGTGTGGTTTCTATCATGCATATCCATACCCTGGGAATCTTCTTCGGACATATGATGGCAAATTAGCTTATTTGGGTAATTGAAGATTGAATATTTAATATTTCAAATCCTTTGACTTTTTGGTTAATGTTTAAACATAATTGTCTTTTTTCATGGATTTGATGATAGAAATAAAACTCATGGAATCACTTGATATTTCTTTGATTTAATAATGGTGAATTCCTTTTTCCTTCTTTTGTACTAGATTTTGGTATGACTGGTGAGTTCAAATAAGAATTACGTGATGGATTCATGGAAGCTTGTCTACATCATGTAAACCATGATTTTGATGCATTGGTCAAGGACTTTGTCACTCTTGGGTATGAGGGACAGAAGTTGAGGAACAATCAACGCCAATAAGATGAAAAAGATGCAGTAGATACAACTTATTTTACAACATATTCAAATGAATAGTCTTCCTTTAACCATTGAGAATGTTCTTTATGTCCCTGGGTCTCCTTTTAACCTGTTATTCATCAATCGTCTAACTCATTTTTTTGATTGTGTTGTTTCTTTTACCAACAATTCTGTGTGTTTACAGGACCGGAGTTCGAAACAGGTGATTGGCACAGGATGTGAGTCCCATGGTCTTTATCATCTTCATCCCTTTACACATGTTGGTGCAGTTATAGAGTCTCCCTTTCTTCTCCATGCTCAGTTAGGTCATCCAAGTCTTGCCAAGTTACAGCAACTTGTCCCTGCCTTATCTAAATTGTCTAGTTTGGTATGTGAGTCGTATTAATTAGGCAAGCATAGTCGTACTTCCTTTCCTCGTAGTGTCACACGTGGTGCTTCGTCCCCTTTTGTCGTGGTTCACTCTGATATTTGGGGACCTAGCCGCGTTAAGTCTACTTTAGGTTTTCAATATTTTGTTACTTTCATTGATGATTATTCCAGATGTACTTGGTTATTTTTGATGAAAAATCGTTCTGAATTATTTCATATCTTTCAAATTTTTTTCAATGAAATTCAAACTCAGTTCGATGTTTCTATTAGAGTTTTGTGCAGTGATAATGGTCGTGAATATCTTTCTCATTCTTTTAAACAATTCATGGCTTCTCATGGTATTTTACATCAAACTTCTTGTGCTTATACACCTCAACAAAATAGTGTAGCTGAACGTAAAAATAGACATCTTATTGAAACAACTCGCACTCTTTTAATTCATGGAGAAGTTCCTCAGCATTTTTGGGGTAATGCTCTTCTTACTGCATGTTATCTTGTTAATCGCATGCCATCTTCGGTTTTAGATAATAAAATACCTCATTCCATTTTATTCCCTCATGAACCACTTCATCCTTTACCTCTAAAAGTTTTTGGGTCTACATGTTTTGTTATAATTTCAGTTCTAGTTTTGACAAGCTTTCTCCTAGATCACATAAATGTGTTTTCTTAGGATTTACAAGATCACAAAAAGGATACAAATGTTTTTCTCCTTCTCTTAACCGTTATTTTGTGTCTGCAGATGTCACTTTTGATGAGTTCTCTTTTTATTTTAAAATTCAATCTTCATCTCTTTTTCCATCCAATTTTGTTAACACTCCTAGTACATTTAATGTTCCTGTTGTTTGTGACCCTCTAACTGTGTCTTCTTCACCATTAGTTTCTACTCTGTAGTCAACTTCTTCTTCACTGCCTCTTCAGGTTTATAGTTGCCGAAACCAATCACAACTACCACCATGTGACTCTACTCAAGTGCCTACAATGTCTCCTCCGGATGTGACACCTAAGTCTGACCTTCCCATTGCCCTCCGAAAAGGTATCCATTCTACACGTAATCCCTCTCCCCATTATATTGGTTTGAGTTATCATCGACTGTCATTACCTTTTTATACATGTCTTTCCTCTCTTTCTTCTGTGACCATTCCAAAAACTGTCCGTGAAACTTTAGCCCATCCTGGTTAGCATTAGGCCATGTTAGATGAACTAAGTGCTCTTCATAATAGTGGAACTTGGGAATTGGTCTCGTTACCGTCTGGGAAATCTGTTGTTGGTTGCAGGTGGGTGTTTGCTATCAAAGTTGGACCTGATGGTACTATTGATCGCCTCAAAGCTCGTCTTGTGGCCAAAGGTTATACTCAAATTTTTGGGTTGGATTATGGAGATACCTTTTCTCTTGTGGCAAAGATGACTTCTGTTCGTTTATTTATCGCCATGACCGCTCTTCAACAATGACCTCTTTACCAACTAGATGTTAAAAATGCTTTCCTCAATGGTGATTTGCAAGAAGAAATCTATATGGAGCAACCTCCTGGGTTTGTTGCTCAGGGGGAGTCTTCTGGGATGGTATGTCGTATTCGCAAATCCCTATATGGCCTAAAACAGTCTCCTAGGGCCTGATTTGGAAAGTTTATCAAGGTTGTTCAACAATTTGATATGACTCAGTGTGAAGCAGATCACTCTGTCTTTTATCGACACTCAAGTGTTGGATGTGTTTACTTGATAGTATATGTTGATGACATCGTTCTTACAAGTAGTGATAACCATGGCATCTCTTAGTTGAAACATCTTTGTCACCATTTTCAGACCAAAGATCTTGGCAAACTTAGATATTTCTTGGATATTGAGGTGACACAGTCCAATGATGGTATTGTTATATCTCAGAGGAAGTATGCCATGGATATTTTGGAGGAAACTGGGTTGATGAATTCAAAGTCTGTTGATACGCCCATGGATCCCAATACTAAACTTCTACCAAATCAGGGGGAGCTTATACCTGATCCTGAGCAGTATAGAAGATTGGTTGGAAAATTGAATTATCTTACAGTTACTCGTCCTAACATTTCCTTTGCAGTCAGTGTGGTAAGCCAATTTCTTAATTCCCATGTGAAGATCATTGGAATGCAGTCATTCGTATCTTAAAGTATATTAAAGGATCTCCTGGAAAAGGATTGTTATATGATTCTAATAACCATACAAGGGTTGTTTGCTACTCAGATGCTGATTGGGAAGGACCTCCTTCGGATAGAAGATCTACATCTGGATACTGTGTCTCTATTGGTGGTAACTTGATCCATGGAAAAGTAAGAAACAAAGTGTTATGGCAAGATCTAGTGCAGAAGCAGAATATAGAGCTATGACCTCAGCTGCTTGTGAACTTGTTTGACTCAAACAATTACTTAAAGAGCTACAATTTGGAGATGTCACTCAAATGTCACTTGTGTGTGACAATCAGGTTGCTCTTCATATTAGTTCTAATCCTGTCTTTCATGAGAGGACCAAACACATTGAGATTGACTGTCATTTCATTCGAGAAAAGATGATGTCTGGAGACATCAAGACTGAGTTTGTTAACTTAAGTGATTAGTTAGAAGATATTTTTACTAAATTTTTACGGGGTCCTAGAGTTGATTAGATTTGTAACAAGCTTGACACATACGATTTGTATGCTCCAGCTTGAGAGGAAGTGTTAGATATTGTTTAGATATTATTTGATATTGTTAAGATATTGTTAGATATTGTTAACCACAATATCAAACAATATCTTCTGTTTATTTTATTACTTTCAGTTACTCTTTTAGTTGTATCTCTCTACTATAAATAGACTATCCTATGTGTGATTTATACACAAGGAAGATTAATCCCAAACTCTATTTCTTCTATATTCAACATGGTATAACGGATATAAAAGTTCAAGCAACTCTGTTTATATAGAAGATTTTTAAAACTCCTCGGTTTATTTAATCTGTTAAAATAATCTTTTAATCTGTTAAAACTTTTTTAATCTATTAAAATGATCTTGATTATTTTCCAGCATGTGTTTTAACTGATACGACACTTGTTTATATCAATTAAAACTCTTTGTAAAAAATCTTCTAAACTGTTTTAATCGATTGTTTCGTCTTTCAATCGATTAAAATACTGCAAAACATTCTTATAAACTTTTCTAAATGATTTTAACTGATAAAAATCTATTTTAATCGATTAAAACACTTAGTAAAAATTCTCTTAAGTTGTTTTAATCGATTAAATCACAGTTTAATCAATTAAAAATATTCTGATTGATCAAAAACTCATTCTGATCGATCATATGCTGGATTACATCGATTAAACAATACTCCAAGTGGTTTTAATCGATTATTTCGAAATTATATCGATTAAAATACTACCAGAACACTTCCCTGAACATTTTAAGTGATTTTAATCGATTATTTCGAAACTATATCAGTTAAAACACTGACAGAAGGTTTTCAAAAATTCCTTTAATGAAAACAATCAATTATTTCGAAAACATATCAGTTAAAAACCTATTACAAAAGTGTTAAGAACATTTTAGTTGATAAAGCTTATATGCTATTAGTTAAAATAGTTAATTAAAAACTTTTTAACAAAATACTTTGTTTTTTAGTCATTTAAACATTTTTTTAGAAGCATTTGCAAAATCTTTTAAATAAAGAAACCTCATGCAGCAGAAAGATAAAAATGATTATACCTAAGCAGAGATGCACACTCACTAATCCCACTACCCTTTTATCTAAGTGACATTTGACTGCCACAGAGTAGCCTTTGACTTCATTTTTTACTTCATCAAATCAAAATATCTTTGCCAAAGTAATTCAATAAGATCTTCATCACTTTCAGTCTTCCCCTATTTGATGAAGACAAACACCTCTTTGAATAATAACTCTGCAGAAGAAGTCACTTGAATATATAGATTAGTGAGTAATCAAAAACTAATTATTTTCCCCCTATATTGCTGCTCCCCCTTAATAAGGAAAATCAATTATAAAGCAAAACAATTATTTCTTCCCCTTTTGACTTCATCAAAAATAGGGAACAGAGGAACCTTACTAATTATGATATGTATCAAATTGTAGATTTTGAAAACAGTACAAAAATAAAATTGGATACGATACCTTACTCATGTAAAGACCAATCAAAGTTGATTCAAACGTATCTTTATTAACACGTTTGTAATGAATACAATTAACACGTGTAAAGATAAGAGAACCATGCTTTAGTAGCATGTTACAAGAACAACCATTAACTAAAACCTTTAATTTTTCTTTCCAGAGTAATAATCGATTAAAAACAGGACAAAATCGATTAAAATGATCTTGTTAATGGTTTTAAACGATTAAAATGTTGTTTTAATCAATTAAAACAGTGATGAAATTCGAAAGTTTGAAACATAAGTTGATTTAATCGATTAAATCGACATTTAATCGATTAAAATAGTATGAAAAATTTTGTATAAGTTCTTTTAATCGATTGAAATTTGATTTTATCGATTAAAACAATCAGTTTTGAAAACTAAGTGTTTGTTTGATGTATCTAAAATGCCTAATTCAGTTCGGATTTTGTAAAATCGATTATTAGGAAAAAATTTTAAGATAATATCAACTAGATTGAATAAGTTTTAACCAATAGATCCATCAAAATCAGAATAGTATCTTATCTAGTTGATTTAACTGATGTAAACTAGTTTTAGTTGATACAAATACATGACATACAGATTTTAATCAATTAATACGCAAATTAATCGATTATTTTGATGTGAATTTCCTATGTAAGTGTTTCTTTTAATTGATTTAATCGATTGAATCTATTTTGTATCAGCTAAACTTATCAAAAAATTATTTTTGATTCTATCTAGGCTCTCTTAATTCAAATTAAAACCTACATCATATTGAGCAAAGTTAAAAGATTGTTGCTGGTTTAAAACCAGTTAATATTATAATCCATAAAAGAAAATTAGCAGCAAAAGAAATATGACATAAGGAAAGGAAAAAGATTATGATAGGAAAGAACCCTTGTTGTCAAAAACTCAATCATCCCAATTCCCTTGATTGAGCTGCATATCTTCCAGTTTGGTGTAGATATCAGCGATATGATTTCCCAGATTTGTGAACTGTGTGTTGGTCTGCTGGAGGTGTTGATAGGTCATTTGCATATGCTTCCTTTGGTTTTACTGCATTGTGGCCATTTGAGAAAGCATAGACCTTTCAAATTGTGACAAATGAGTCCCACGGTCAGGTTGTTCCATGTAGGGAATTATCTCCATGTTCTCATATGATACCTCCCCACTAGTGGACTCGGGAACTTCAGCAACTGAAGGAGAAGGAATTTGTTCAGCTTCTTCTTCATCTTCATCCTCATCTTCATACATTCCAACATCAATTTTTGAAATCCATTCATCATCAATTTTAATATACCCCATTTTCCTCAAAGTGGAGTCATCGATTTCATTTGAAGCTTTAGGAGTCTCCACACTTTCTCCTGTAAGATCAACTTCAAAATATCTAAAGAAATTGTTAATCAACATGGTATACGGCAGTTTGTAATCAGCTAACCCTTTTGCCTTCAACATGTGATCTTTAATCACATAAACCCAATTTACCCAAATATTATTAGAGATGCAGTACATGAGAGCAATATCTCCCTCATTAAGTATAGCATGATTACTCCCTCTTGGAGTAAGCATCCATGCCACAATGAAAGTTAACAGCCTATGTTCAAGTGATAGTTTTCCAGCATTTAAAATTCTTACCGAATCATTTGAATCTTTAAGACAAGACCTGAAAAATTGAATTTTGTTGAAGTCAGGTATTTCAGAGATATTTCCTCTGGATACTTTGACACCACTATCCTTGAGACCAACAACTTGTTCCCAAACAGAAGGAGTAATTTCCATATTAACTCCTTTCACCTGAGATCTGATTGTTGAACCATTCACCATTAAATTTGAATAAAAGACCCAAACCAAATCAGGTTGAATACTCCTAGTAAACTCCATGAAGGTTCTTAGTTTTTGACTTTTCAGCTTTCTTCTTAGAGCAATAAATCCTTCTTCATCAAGCCACTTGAATTTGATAACCTTGGGAATAACAATATGCTTCTGACTGAACTCAGCAATGAAGGTGTTCATTCTTCCAATATAATCATCAAACCATGCTTCCAAATGACCACCAGGATTGGCAGTAGAGGAAGATTCTCCTTTATGCTTCTTTCTTGATTTTGATCTCCTAAGCATCTTGTTGTATAGTTTAGAGAGGGGTTTTTACGTGTGAGTACAAGAAAGAAGAGAGAAGGAATTTGAACCAGAAAATGAAGAATGAGAATAATGGACTTCAAGTGAGCAAAATGAAGAGTCACGAATGTCAAATTTTGTGAATTGCAGTCCAATTTGACAGAACCTGCAAAAAATAGCTTTAATTGCACATGTTCCCTTGACTGAAGGTAGAGGCGCAGGTTTCTAGATAGTGGGTACATCAGCTAAAGTGTTCTTGGAAAGATGTTTGACTTGGTCAAAGAATATTTTAAATGTATTATGCAGATTTTGATTAACACAAAAACTTGAAATTTTGACTCTGATTTGCTGATCAATTTTCAATTGGATGTTGTAAAAATGATTTTCAGGAACAAATTAATCGATTAATCAACAAATTAACCTATTAATTTGATCTTTAATAATAGGTTTGAAAATGCAATAGTGAAATAATCGATTAATTCATAACAGAATCGGTTAATTTTGTACTGGAAGAATTCAATAATGTGATACCTGAATTATAATCGATTAAAACGAAGAAGAATCGATTAAATTTGATCTCTTAGTGGTTTTAACTGATATAAATCTTTTTTAATCGATTAAAACAACTAAACTAAAATTCCTGACAGCATTTTAATCGATTAAAACTGTATGGACAACTTTTCTGGTATTCTCTGTAAGTGATTTTAATCGATTAAAACCGTTTTATATCAATTAAAATATTCAGTTTATGAAACTAGAACCGAATTTGCTGTTTTGAACACCAAGGGACTTCCAGATTTTGTTCCTGCAAAATAGATTTAGTATATTTTTGGTACCCTTTTTATAATCACTAGGTCCAATCAGGTTATTTGAAATGAATTTTTGGGAATCCACTTCATTCTACATCTAGGAATAACATACTTCTTAATTCTACAATATTTCACAGAATGACCTTTTTTCATGCAGTAAAAACATTTAATCACAGATGATGAGTATGATTTTCTGTTTATATTTGTTTTTCTGAATTTCATGCTAGATGTAAATCCAATGTCAGATTTGTCAAAAATAAGTTTTTGTGACCCAAGAAGAACATCAAGATTAGCTTGACCTTGTGTAAACTTTGAAACAGTTTGTGATAAAAAATCAATCTTCTTTTGTAATTCTCAACAATTATTACATGGTTTGTTACATACACAATCAGAATTATCATGGATTAATTTTAAAAAATCAAGATCAGTTTCATCTTCAAGAATTTTCTTTTTGAAATAATCGATTGTTTTCATTAAAGGAATTTTTGAAAACCTTTTGTCAGTGTTTTAACTGATATAATTTCGAAATAATCGATTAAAATTACTTAAAATGTTCAGGTAAGTGTTCTGGTAATATTTTAATCGATATAACTTCGAAATAATCGATTAAAACCACTTGGAGTATTGTTTAATCGATGTAATCCAGCATATGATCGATCAGAATGAGTTTTTGATCGATCAGAATAATTTTAATCGATTAAACTGTGATTTAATCGATTAAAACAACTTAAGAGAATTTCTACTAAGCGTTTTAATCGATTAAAAAAGATTGTTATCAGTTAAAATCACTTAGAAAAGTTTATAAGAATGTTTTGCAGTATTTTAATCGATTGAAAGACGAAATAATCGATTAAAACAATTTGGAAGATTTTTTACAAAGAGTTTTGATTGATATAAAAGGTGTCTTATCAGTTAAAACACATCTAGAAAATAATCAAGATCATTTTAATAGATTAAAAGAAGTTTTAACAGATTAAAACAAGACTTTTAACAGATTAACAGATTATTTTAACAGATTAAATAAACTAGCAATTTTAAAAATCTTCTATATAAACAGAGTTGCTTGAACTTTTTAAAACACATCTTTTAGCAATCAATCAAGCAATCATAAGTGCTACTTTCAAGAGAGAATCACGCTAGTTTTTGTGAAGTTCATTAAAGTTCTTTCTTGAGGCAAAATTGCATTCTTTTGGAGAAGAAACACATACTGCAGAACTGCATAAATCTGGTTTGAGCGTTCTAAGTTTCTTCTATTTGTTTCTTTACCTTCTTTTACTGTATTGTGGGTGCCTGGAATTGTGGGCACTGGTTTCTGTAGCTGGAATTTGGCTGCAGGGTTGGTCAAGAACTGGAATTTGGTTCTTGGTGAAGGTTTAGGTGCAGGAACTGGAATTGTGGTTCTTGTGATATATTGAGTGTGAGATTAAAGTTGTAATCTGTAAAACGTTCAATCTAGTGGAACCCAGCTGGAATTTGGCTGGAAACTGGACGTAGCCCTAGAATTGGGTGAACCAGTATAAATCTCGGTTGTATCTTTCTAAACCTTTCTCTTTTAATTCTGTCACTGCCTTTATTTTGATTTCTTGCTGTGTGTGATTCAAGAACTGGTCAGAAATCTTAATCTTTGAAATAGATAATCTGTAAATTGCGAAAATCTTTCAAAGATCAATTCACCCCCCTCTTGATCTCAGCCTACATTTCTAACAATTGGTCAAGGACTTTGTCACTCTTGGGTATGAGGGACAGGAGTTGAGGAACAATCAACGCCAATAAGATGAAGCAGATGTAGTAGATACAACTTATTTTACAACATATTCAAATGAATAGTCTTCCTATGTTTGATTCTAGTCATCCTTTTATAAGTCAACATGTTACTAACAATATACCAAAGGATTTATTTTGCGTTTTATCATATTAAGACTTTGAATCTTGAGTAGTTGTTTAGAAACATTTTATTTTTGGTATGACTTTGAATCTTGAGTGATGGTATGACTTTGAAATGTTTCTATTATGATTTGAATAATTTGATTTTAGTTCTTAAGTTTTCACTTGTGTTCTGGTTGATGACATTCATTCATAAATTGAAATTTTTATAAGGTTGATTAATATTGTATTGGATGATTAAAATTTAGGATGATTAATGTTTAGGGATAATGATATTTATTATTTATGATGATTAAAATTTTGGATCAATTAAGTAGGTACAACTTCTGAAAAATTGGATATACAAAATTTCAAAAAAAAATTTCTAGTTTTGGTTAGATTGGCGACTGATTTTTTGGTCGTTACATATATATCATAATATACAAATAAAATTTAGCAATTGAAACTATTTCGTGGTTATTTTTGCGACTGATTTAGTGACTGATTTAAATTATTTAAATAATTTCGTTATTTTTTTTATATTGTCATCAATTTAGCGATCGATCTAAATTATTATTTACATAATTCAATTAATATATTAGCGACGAATTATATTGGTTGCTATATTTTTTTAAATTTTGCCACTAAATTAGCGATTGATTTAACATATTAATTTTGGTTGTTATTTTGGTCTTGGAGGAATAGGTGATTGAATTATTTAGCGACCACCATAACGACTACTTTATCGGTCGCTATTTTGCGATTGAAATGAAAATCAGTTGTTAACATATTAATGATTTGGTCTTTTGCAACGACGCATTTCAGTTGCTAACTGATTAATGACTGACTTTTTGACATTAGTGACTAAATTTGTCAGTCGCTAAAACTATTTTTTCTTGTATTGAGTTGAGAGGATTTTTAGATCTCACTGGATAATACAAAAGGTTCATCAAGATGCTTTTGACTAGTCAAAGACAACCACTAATGCCCTGATAGAACCTCTCACCAATCTATTGAGGAAATATGCTTTTAACTAGTCAAAGACAACCACTCATGCTTTCAAATTATTGAAAAGTGCAGTCACTATTGCACTTGTCCTTCCCTTTCACATTAGAGACCGATGCATTGGGAGATGAAATTGGTGTTGTGCTAACCCAAGGTAACCACCTCATTGCTTTTTTCCCAAAAAGATAACCCCTAGAATGCAAAAAAAATATGCTTACTATAGAGAATTATATGCTATCACAGAGTCCTTGGCTAAATTTAGACATTATTTGTTGGGGAATGACTTTGTGATTAAAACAAATCAATTGAGTATGAAGCATCTTACGGAGCAAACAATACAAACACTAAAGCAACAAAATTGGTTTCATAAATTTCTTGGCTATGATTTCAAAATCAAATATAAGCCAGGTATAGAGAACATTCTTGTGGGTGCATTATCCCAATAGTTACTTATTGTTTGGTATGAGCCAAAACCTAGTTTTTTACAAGAAATCTAAAACAAAAATTCCTTAGATGAGGTCTGACAACAACAATTACACAAGTGTGAATAACACTATCAAATAGATGTCCACCTTACCAGTGAAGATATATTGTTGTACTAGAAGGAGAGATTATTGATCCCACCCAAATCTTTAATCCAACAGCAATAATATAATTACTCACCTATTGGAGGTCATGCAGGAATTGGTCGGACAGTGTCACACATCAAAGTTGAGTTCTATTGGCCAAATATGAAGAAGGACATCAAGGAATTTGACTATTCACGATGTAACCTCTCTTAATTCTTACTCAAAGGGGTACATTGTTTATAATGATGGTAGTTGATAGGCTCTCCAAATATGATCATTTCCATCCCTTGAAAACCAACTATATGCATTTGCAAGTAGTTGAAGTTGTCATGCACAATGTGGTGAAGCTACATGGTATACCTAAAATAATCGTCTCAGAAAGAAAAAAGGAATTCATTAGCAAATTTTGGTAGCACCTAATCAAACTACAGGGAACAACACTTGCCATGAGTTCTGCATACCATCCACAAACAGATGGACAAATGGAAACACTAAACAAATGTATAGAGATGTATTTAGGATGCTTCACCACTCAGAAAAAAACCACTCTTTGGTCACTAAACTACCTTGGGCTGAATATTGGTTACAACACCTCATGGCACCATAGTTTGGGAATGACACCATTCAAGGCTATCTATGGAAAAGATCCCCTAAAACTAACTAAATATTATCCTCATGAGAAGAACAATCACACTATTTAAGAGTGATTGAAGAATCGGGATGTTGTGTTTTCCAAGCTTAAGATAATCCTCCATCTAGCACAACAACACATGAAGACGTATCTAGATAAAAAGAGACAAGACCTTTAATTTTAAGTTGGTCAGAAAGCATAGGTGAAATTGCAGCCATATAGACAAATTCACTTGGTTTAAGACGAAATCAAAAGCTCCGCATGAAATATTTTGGACCCTTCCCAAAAGTAGAAAAGATTAGGGTTATGGCTTATGAATTGTCTCTCTCGTTAGAAGCCAAAATACACCTTGTTTTACACATAGCTCAATTGAAGGAATTCAAAGGATATGAGGTAACATATGTAATACCATCCCTTTTACTCATTGATGAAAATAACTGGAAAATACAACCATTGGCAGTTCTACAAACAAGAACAATTGTCAAACCCGATCAGGCAATAGATCAAAACAAGAACAAGTAAAAGCCACATGGGAAAATGTTATTGTAGTCATAAGTCAATATCCAGACTTCAACCTTGAGAACAAGGTTAACTTTAATAGAAGCAATGTAACAAGACCAGTCATAGTGACACTTGGTAGGGAGCCATTGGAGAACAATGGTGTGTCAATCATTGGGACAACCATGAGGAGAGAAGGGAGACAGAAAAGAAAAAAACTGTTAACATGGAAGGACAATTGTCAGAGAACCCACGAATTATGCACCCACGCAAGAGCACTTTGAGAAGAAACAAAATATACAAATGAGAGATTTTTTAATGGGAAATAAATGAATTGGGGTATTTAGGCTAGTTGTTGGGACACGACAAAGAGACGTTTGCTTGAAGAACTCTCTATCTTCTTCCTTCGGTAATCTCTTTCTCACCTCACCCTCATGTTATTTCTTTCTCCTCCTCACCTATTATCCACATTGTAACAAGTTCTCTTATGCTCATAGTGAATAATATGGTAGTACTTTGGTATCTTTAATAAAGATTTGGTATTTTTGATGAATATTTCATTTGGTATATTTTTTATGATGTCCAGTAAGTAGTTAAAAATTGTAAAGCCAAATGATTATTTCAATTTTGAAATTCTCCAAAGATAAATGATAATTGCTTAAATTCAGGACTAAAAGTTGATAATCGATTATGTTAATATTTAATTGATTATATAACTATGTTTTTATACTGCACCAAAATAATCGATTAATTCTTTTTCTAATCAATTATTGAAATCATTTGAAATTGTTTCAGCTCTTTAAATTGAAGAAAGCTTTTACAAATAAAATAAACTTTTGAAATACAATCAAATTTAGAAAAAAGAAGTTGATGTGGGCATTGAAACAAATGTCAAGGTGGTGAAACATTTTTGTGAGAATCATATACAAAGATTAAGTCATCTTGACCATAAAAATATGTAAATTGTATAATTCAAACCCAAGTGATTTTGTTCCTTTCGTAACTCTTGTTTAGGTATGGATGATTGCGAGGAGAGCATAATCAAGATTACTTGCAAATTATGAAGATAACACTTTTTTTGTTTTTGTTTGGTTAGATCTTGTTAAAAGGTTTATTTTTCAAGATCTGTATCTTATTTTTGGGTTTATATTTCTTAGGTTAATTTTTGTAATCTGAATCTTTGAAATTTATAGTGAAAATTCAAGCTAAGGTTGCTTAGATAATTGGATGTAGATTCTACGGAATTGAACCAGTATAAATATTTGTGTTCTTATATTTTCTTTCTTTATCTTGATGTTTTAAAAATAATTGCAACATATTTACATTCTAATTCAATTAGATTCACATAAAAACATTTATCAGTTTTTGTTTTTAACTTGGAAAGATTAAGACAATTTTAGATTTTGAAAAGAATTGTTTAAAACACAATTCACCCCCCCTCATGGGTTGTGTTAAGTCATTCTAACCCTTTTTAACAATTGGTCTCAGAGTTTGGTGATCAAAAGATAATCAATGTTGATCCAAAAAGAATGATTAGTATTTCTTAAACTTTTGTTTAAGAGACATCTATAAACATACCTCCTTTGTTTATTAGAGAGAATTATCCATTTTGGAAAATAAGGATGAAGATTTTTCTTGAATCTGTTAACAAAGGTGCATTGGATGCTATTGTGAAACAATAATAAAAGATTTTAATGAATAAACTCCTGATAAAAATAAAAGATCTCACTGTGATGTTAAAGCTAGGAATATTATTTCTTCTGCACTAACACTTGATGAATGCTATAGAATCTCAGTTTGTGAAACATTTAAAGAAATGTGGAGTGTTCTTGAACTTACTCATGAAGGAATTGAAGAAGTGAAGAGGGCAAGAAAGAATACTCTTATTCAAGAATATGAAATGTTCAGAATGAAGGTGGTAGAGAATGTATATGTTGTACAAAAAGGGTTTACTCATATTGTGAATCATTTTATGGCTCTTGGAAAGGTTTTTGACAATGAGGAACTGAACATCAAGATTCTAAAGAGTTTAGGATGAACTTGGAAATCTAAAGTGACTGCTATTTCAGAATTCAGAGATCTTACAATAATGAATATGATCACACTATTTGGAAAGCTAAGGGACCATGAGTTAAAACTCAAAAGACTCAAAGAAGGAGAAGAAAGTGAAAGAAGACACATTGTTGCATTAAAGACTACTACAAAGAAGACTGAATTTATGTAGGAAAATGAAGTTGAAGACTTTGATAGTGAAAACTTGAATTTGTTGGTAAAAAGAATTTCTAAGTTTCTTAAATATAAAGAATAAATCTGCTAATAAATCTTCTACCAAACCATTTATGAAACAAGAATAAAGAAATATTCCTATAAGTTATAATTGTGAAAATGTTGGGCATATCAAGCAAAAATGTACAGTGTTGAAAATGAAGCAAAAGCTAGAAGAGAGAAAGGAAGCCAAAAATTACAAGATGAAAAAGGCATATATTGCTTGGGAAGACAATGCTTCAATTACTTCTAGTAAATCAAGTGAAAATACAAATGAAGAAGCACATTTTTGTTTGATGGCTGATGTTGAAACATCACACAAATTCAGTGTAAGTACCCTTGAATCTAATGATACAAATAGCTATTATCAGTTGTTGGATGCCTTTAATGAAATGCATGATGAAGTAAAAAAAAAAAAGCACATGCTAATAATAGGTTTAAGGGTGAAAATAGATGGCTAGAAAACATTGAAAATGAAAATGAGAATTTGAAAAAAGAATTGGAAACTTTAGAAATGAAAAATAAGAATTTTGTGCATGAGTACGATGATTGTAGAAAACATTCAGAAAAAGTTAAGTATCTTATAAAAACTCTTTCTAAATTAACACTAGAAAGAGAAAATCTAGATGTTGTATTGAATTCCCAAATAAGCACTTTAAACAGAGAAGGAATTGAATATACTACTAGTCAATTAGATAGACCCAGAAGTTTTCTAAACATAAATAAATCATCATCTGTAACATGTTTTTACTGTTATGAAATTGGACATACATCAAAAACTTATTATTTGAAAAATTTTGGTGTTCCAAGAGGTAAATATAAATGGGTACCAAAAGAAAAAAAAATGCATGTAACTAACATGAAAGGACCCAAATTTGATTAGGTACCTAAATAAATTTTTTAATCTATTTTACAGAAAATTTTGGGCATCAAGAACTCAATGTGGTACTTGGATAGTTGATGTTCCAGACACATGACAAGTAAATTTAGAAATATCACTCTAAAAGCAGGTGAATATGTTATCTATGATGATAACAATAAGGAAAAAATTCTTGGAACTGGTAAGATCGACAATAACTCTTATTTAGTGATTGAAGATGTACTACTAGTGGAATGATTAAAGCATAATCTGCTAAGTATTAGTCAATTATGTAACCAAAGAATACAAAACATTTATATGATTGATTTTGAGTGTACTATTTTTGAGATTGATTTTGAGTGTACTATTTTTGAGATTAATATTTGTTTAATAACCAAAGAATATGAACCTTGGTTATGGCACAAAAGACTTTCTCATACACATATGTCTTATCTAAACAAACTGATTTCAAACGAATTTGTAATTAGTTTGTCAAAAATTAAGTTTAAAAAAGAAAGAATATGTGATGCATGTTAAAAGAGTAAGCAAGTTAAAACTAATTTTAAATCCAAAATGTAAGTTTCAAACCTGTAAGCCATTAGAATTAATTCATATGGACTTGTTTGGATCTTCTAGGACTAAAAGTATTGGTGAAAACTCTATGCACTAGTTTTAGTTGATGATTTCTCTAGATTTACTTGAACTTTGTGTTAGGCAAATGACATCTAGAGGGGATGAATAAATGCACAAATTAAAATAGATGCCAAAATAAAAATTTATTTTAAGATGTCCAATATTTATTAATTCAATTTTAATTATCAAATTAAACAAAGATAAAAGCGGAAATGATATAATCAGAGAGATAAAATATCAATAAAATAGAGAAAGATGGAGATAAAAATAAGGGGTGAAAGAAGAATAATGCAATAAAAATGGATAAGGGAAAGAGAAGAGCACACAGTGATTTATACTGGTTTGGGTATAGCCAACCCTACATCTAGTTCCCAGTCAACTCTTAACACAAGAGTGACCCCAATTCACTATCTTTTAAAATTAGTTCACAAATTATAATCAACTTAGAAAAAAGTAAACTAATTCAAAAGAAAATTACCTCCTTAGAAACCCACTAAGGATGAACACCTCCCTAGAATCCCACCAGGGATGAACACCTCCTCTGAACAAATCAAAGGATGAACACACATCCTTAAAATCCAACTAAGGATGAACATCTCCATAGAATCTCTCTAGGGATGAACACCTCCTCTTAGCAAATCAAAGGATGAAAACACCTCCTTGAACAAATCAAAGGGATTAACATTTTCTACACAGAAAACCCAAAAAAACACAACAAAATGACAGTGACTACTTAAACTCTAAACAGGGAATTTAATAATCAACCACTTAAGCCCACAAAGGATGAATGTAATAAAATAAGAACAGTCACACCTGGGTAATGGAGACAACAAATTGGAGAAGGCTGTAGAATGTCAACTTCCAAGAACAAGTGTGATTAATAATGAAAGCATATTAGGAAATGAAGAAAAGGGTTTTGGTAAAATCTTTGTGGTAATGGAGAAAAGGATTTTCTCAAAACATGTAAAATATCTCTGTTGTCTTGCTTAGAAATCTTTTCTCAAAACTGATTGAATGTAAATTGTATTTTCAAATTTTGTAATTGTGTTTTTGATTGTTCATCAAAAATTAATTAAATAGAAAAATAGCATTAGAAAATGACCATTGGACATTAATATTTTTGCGAGATAAAAATCAAGATATATTCAAAAACATTTATTTTTCAAAATAGATATATTTTTGAATTTGAACTGCCATAATCGATTATCTCCTCAGCATAATTGATTATGTCGTGGTAAAAATCAATTTCTCAATTCTGATGTATCATAATCAATTATGACAGTGAAAAATGTCATGTTACGAACTTTTAGTACACTTGTGTTTTGGAGGCTTATGCATAATATTACTTCATTAACTTGTACCTCCATATCCAGTATTCTAAGATTCTATCTAGTCTTTAGGAATCATCTTGGGCTTGCTTGAGTGTTGAATAGAATCTTTATCAAAATCATATCTTGGGCTTGCTTGAGTCTTGAATGTTGTTGACTTGAATTATCATCAAAATTTTAAGAATGTAGGGACATGTTTCACATTGCCATCAATCTCCCCCTCATTGCTTTCACTTTGTTTATACATTCTAAAATTAATGTTTTCAAAGTTTATAGAAATTGTTATTCAAAACAAAATTGATTTAAGAATCAAGTCTTTGAGAAGTGATTATGGTGGTGAGTTTCAAAATGAACAATTTGAAAGATTTTGTGAAGATTTTGGTATTTCTCATAACTTTTCTGCACCTAGAGCATCTCAACAAAATGGTGTAGTGGGAAGAAAATATAGATCTTTAGAAGAATTAGCCAGAACAATTCTTAATGAAATAGTTTTACCAAAATACTTTTGGGCTAATGCAATTAACACAACCTGTTAGAGTGTTAATTAGACCAATTTTGAAACTTACACCTTATGAACTTCTAAAAGGTAGGAAGCCAAAAGTGTTTGGATGTAAATGATTTTTTCTGAATAATGGCAAAAGCAATATTGAAAATTTGATTCTAAGACTGATGAAGCAATATTCTTAGAATATTCTAGAATAAGTAAAGCTCATAGAGTATATAATAAAAGAACATTAACTATTTTAGAATCTATGCATGTTGTGTTTGATGAAATTGTTAAAGATACAATACTTGAGCATAGCAAAAGTGCAGATTTTGAGATTATAGAAGAAGTAACAGAAGAACCTCAAGTTATTCAAGAAGAGAATGATCAACAACAAACAAAAGAGTTACCAAAAGAATGACCTTCACCATGATTGTAAAATCAATTACATTTAAAATGTCTACCTTAATGATGATTTATATGTTTAGGTTATACATGTGAGTTGAATTATATCACACTAATTATGCTTTTATATTAACTTTCATTATTATAATTTTTAAAATTAAGTAAATTTATCATTATTAAATGAAATAATTAGTAATACAATATTATATTTATTTTATAAAAATGATTGTAAAAAATATTTATATTTATTTTTTAAATTATTAAAATTTATCTAATATTGAAAATTTAATTATTAATATTAGTTGAATATTTAAAATTGAATAATACTTACGTTTCATAAAATTTAATATTATTATTTTATATTTTAAAATAAAATTTTATTGTAGAAAATATTTAATTATTTTATCCAAATAAGGAAATTATAAGACATTTCAATTCCTTTATGGAAACAAAATATTCAAAAAATGAAGCTAATTCATTTAAAAGCAGTTAAAATGTAATGTATTTGAATTTTTTGGAATTAATGAAATCCCTCAACAAAAAACAAGGTTAAGGTTTCGGGTTAGAAGTGATTTTATATTCTCTTATATGGTTAGTTCATATACCATTCATGAGAATCTCCAGTGTGTATATACCCCCTTGCAAATGCCTATCGATTATATCAAAATTGATGGTTTGTGTGATGACCAACTTAGTGGAGTAGAATTAGAATAGGTTAAATCCTAGATTATGAATGCTTGTGTAAAAAATCTTCTTGATAAGGGTTTCAAACAAGCATGTTTCATAGTGTGAATGGTGGTATAAATAAGGTCACTATTTGTACTCAGAATTAAGAAATGTTTCTACTTGAGGGGAAAGTGTACGAATGTGAAAGGAAATTACACTTGAGGAAAAGATAGTTAAGAATTCAACTTATGAGTTGAAATATCATATTGAGTAGAAATATGAAAGTTGAGTACCTAATAATAAAAAAACTCATTACCTAATGTCTTAAGATTTTAAGTTGAAGGTGGTATTATATTCTTCTATATAGTTGACTTGTTTTACATTCGTAATATCAACATCCAATTTCGTCTTGGATAATTAAAGTTTAGAATAATTTAATAAAATAAAAAAATAAAATATAGTAAAAAGGAAAGATATTTTACTTTCAAATAAAACATTTATTAATAAAATAAAAAATATCCTCTTTCCAACTTCCCATTTTCTCTCCCGCTTAACGGTAAATCATACTCCCCATGTTCTTCTCATGTAACTCAACTTCCCTACCCATTTTCTTCAAATATTCTCTTTTTCTTGAATTTTTCCACACCTACTACCCACCTTCTCCCATTTTCCTTGTCCACACTCTCTATGTAAGGGGCTACAAAAGGAAGAACAAACATTATAAAAAAAATAAAAAATAAGACAAGTGAGCTTCATAAATTTTGAGGAGTCTCACCAAGGAAATGAGGAATGGCCTAAGTATTTTTTTTCTCTTGCTTCTCTTAAGCCTTCCTTTTCACTTTTATTTTTATTTTATTTTATTTTTAAGTAAATCTATTTTGGGACATGAATATGATCATACATGAATATGGTCATACACATCATCATTTGTCTTTCTTGTCATAAAATTACTTTGATAGATAAGAAAAATGAGTTATTCGAGATATATGTATGGTCGCTCGCATTATCTTATGCCCAATAATTTTTCTCATAACGATTAGAAAGTGTATCTAGTACGATCGTTTGCATTGTCATATACTTTGTAGCTCTTTTTAAAAAAAAAAAAAAAAGAAATATATCGATCTCTTTTAAAACATACCAAAAATATTAAAACTTTAAGCCAACACACAAACATTTTATAGAAAGAACTATGTAACCCTGATTTTCCATCACCAATGAAAATACGTAAGAGTAAGGTCAATCCTTGCCAGACCTAAATAAATAATTTTCAAAAATATTTTTTGTTATTTAATGTCAAGGGGAAAAGAAATATGTTGAAAATTACATTTATTTTTCACATTTAACTAAGGGTAATTGTCTAGGGATATATGTTGTAAAGTGTTAATACTTTTCTTATGCGTAATCGACTCCCGAACCTAAATTTGCTTTTGAATACCATTTTCTAAAAAAATTCTATATTTTTCCTAAATAAACTATGATGGTGACTCCATATTTGAAAATCATAATTTTTTTATTGCCTCATCGTGACCTCAATTGTAATAGAAGACAACTCCATTGGGGGCAAAAGTGGTTAGAGAGTCAAGCCTAATTAATTGAAGATAAAAAATATGTTATTTTTTTATATTTGTTCCACTTTTGGTTTATTTGTTGCATATGTATTCCTCTTATTAGTGTATAAGATAATTTTTATAAATGTCTATTACTTTATGATTGTTTTGTAGGTGAGGGGGTTTAGGTGTGCATTATATACTCCCTTCATACACACACACTTTTACATTCCATATTGAGTGGAGCCTTATATTTGGGTCTGAGTGAACTTAAAAATAGAGGGGTTGTGTAGCAATGTCCCTTGGGAATTACTTCCTATTTGGCTATTACGAGAGCCCCACCTAAAGTTGTTCTCCTTATTTGTATTTCCACCTTTGGTTGACTTCCAACTGTTGTGGGAAATACTTTGAAGTGAGTCATAACTCAAGTGGCCTCATACCCTTAAGATTAGGAATCTCACCTTGTGAGTATGCATAAGTCACCTTAGATCCTTAAGTGTTATTCTTATGAACCTTGATTTAGGCATAAAGAGAGAATATTGCATGATCCTATCTCTTACCCTAATTTTCTTATTAAAAAAAAATATCATTTGCATCTGCATTGGTTATCATGTGCATTATGATTCTAATCATGAACAAACAATAGCATCTCATTCATCACTTAGTCATTTCATTTTGCAATAAATAGGAATTGGTTAATTCATTTCTTCTTACATCATTTTCTTTTTATACTCTCATGCCTCTTGTTTATGTAAGGTAGGAAGTTAAGGAACTTGTGAGTATCATTGTGAAAGATAAAAATTCATATGGGGTCCAGAAAAGAATAAGATCAAACAATTTTGAGAAAAAGGTTTTAAAGGAATAAAATTGCTTCACATAGGTCTGACCCTGTATTCATTTTTTTCATCCATACAATCAAGCTACACGACGATACTCATTTAGTTCCATAGTTTCCCCACCAGTTTCCTTCTTTGTTCTTTCATTTTCTTGCATACATTTCTTTCCTCTTTCTCCTCCATATGTTAATGCGTGTCAAAACTAACAGAGAGAGAGTGTGTGATGAACACGTTTTATCAATAATATTATTAATATAATTTATAAATATTTAATATATTTTCTTAATTAATTATTAATAATTAATATATTTTTGTAAAAAGGAAATAAAAATATTTTAATATAAATTATTGCTTAAATTGTACATTTTTAATAATTATTTATTTTCTTTTGCAAGAATGATAAGTTAAAGAAATTATAAAAGAAGAAACGAGTGTAAAACCGCTCAGTGTTTTTTCATCCGCCAAGAGGAATCAGTCCCGAGAGCTCTTCATCTAAAAATCAGTAATTCACTCATATCTTTGTCATCCGCTGAGCTCTTTTAAATCTATTGAGCAGAATTCTTCCATAGACCTAATGTAACTAATTTAACTGTAAATCTACTGAACAAATGTGAAATCGTTGAGCGGATTTGTCAAATTTTAATTTTGCAGAATGTTCTGTTGAGTTCTATTTTGTAATTATAGGCCTTGAATGGTCCTTGAACGATTCATATTCCTTTGTTGTTGTATAAATAGACATTCGAAGGTGTAGAAAGAGAAGTGAATTTTGAATCACAATTTATTCATAGATTTTCTCTAAGTTCAACTCTTAAGTTCTTTAGTTTTCAATAGTGATGCCTAGCTTCTAAGTTTGTTCATATAGTTTCTTGTACAAATAATGCAATAAAGTTTATCAATTCAAGTTCTCCTTGATAAATTTTTTTCTTTCTCTCTTTAATTGTTTGTTTTTATTTTTCTATTTCATTTTCTTCTCTATTTTCCTTTCATTCCTTTACTGTTTCTGGTTTTTCCATTTGATAATCATATTCTAATTTATTTTTGTTGTTGATTCACTGATTAAAACTTATTTTTTATGGTTTAGATTTGATTCTTAATGATTCTAATTGATTATAATCCATTACAAATAATGTGAATGAGGTTATTTGACTGAATGTCTCTTTTACATCACAATTCAACTTCTAGGTTTAAATGATTGCTTGATTTAGGAATTGAGCTGTGCATACAAATTTCAATTGGATTGTAATTCATTGGAACTATTGTGGATTTGTTATTGTGATTGCAAGACAATTCCATAGAAATCAATGATAATTATAAAAGCACATTTATGTTCTTTGCTTTCAAACTTAGCGTACAATTTCTTTGCATTTAAAGCTTTCTTAGATAAGATTTAAAAGATTTCATTTAATGTTTTCATTTTAAATACTTTCTTTAATTGCTTTCATAGTATAGGTTTACTGTTTTCAATTTAATTTCTACATTAAAAATCCAAAAATTTCCCTCTCTCCTAGCTTTTGATATAGAAATTTAAGATTTGAAACAAAACCAAGCAATTCTCCTCAGGATTCGACCTAGGCCAATCCCTAGTATTGTATTACTTTAATTGAAAATTGTTTGATAAAATCTATGCGACAAGATTAACTTCATCAAAATGGCACCGTTGCAAGGGAGGAATTGGTGATAGTTTTGTTTTAAATATCCATTTTTTGTTGTCAAAGGTTAGTCTACATTTTTGTTTTTAGTTTGTGTTGAGTAAAAAATCTTGAGAAACCTTAAAAAAAAAATTATGCGCTTTTCGCTCAACAGTTTGTTATCTGTTGAGTGCTTTTGCTATTTTTTTTCGACCATTTATTGTCCAAAGTCCGCTTAGCGGTTGACCATGCGCTATGCCGTTTTGTGTCAATAGCTTGTGTGTTTTGAATCTTCTTTTTTGCTCAACAGTTTGTCATCCGTTGTGCGCTTTTTGTCCAATGCTTAAATTTATGTTTTTGCTATTAGCTTAACAGTTTGAGATTCAGTCAGCAATTTGAGATTCGCTTAACGATTTGCCATCCACTCAATGGATTTGTCGTGTTTTTTAGTTTATTTGGTCACTAGAACGAATTCGCTCAGCGAATTATCTCTAGTAGGTTGTGATTTTGTGTACAGTTTGTGTTTATCTTTGTTCTTTTGGTTTTTGAATTGAATGTTTCGTTCTCATTGTGTTAAAAACTTTGATTTTGATCCAGAAATTAAAAGAACCATGAAAAAAACTAAAAAGAAAACTAAAAAAATCAAAAAGTGAATTTCTCATCTACATCAACTGAAATGGCTCAAAACAACATAGATGAGAGAACTCTAAGAGAGTTGGTTACACGAGATGTTTCCTAGCATAACGAATGTATACAATTTGGTGATGATGAGGATGTGTCATTTGTGCTTAAGACTAGTTTAATCCACTTGTTACCAAGATTTTGTCGACTTGCAGGATCCACATAAACACCTAAAGGAATTCCATACTGTTTGTTCAACAATAAGACCCCAAGGTGCTAGTGAGGATCATGTGAAGCTGAAAGTATTCCCATTCTTACTGCATGAATCTGCAAAGGACTAGTTGCACTACTTACCTCTTGGTTCAATCACAAGTTGGGACAACCTTGCATCCATGGTAAAACAATTGGCACAAAATCAGCATCAAATTAAGTCTATTGCACACACACAAGCACCTATGCAACAAAACTTTCCATTTATCAGTGTTGTGTGTGGATTATGCACTTCAAGTCAACATGCTACACATGAATGTTCTCAAAGCGCGGCTACTTAAGATTCACAAGTGTGTGCTGTTTTTCAAAAATTTCTCCCAAATTCTAATGTTGATTTGAGCACAAACAGATACAACCCCTCTTGGAGGAACCATCCCAATTTGAAATGGAGAAATCAAGCCAATGTGATATAGGCACCACCTATGCAACAGCAGAATATGCATATGCAACAACCTAATTATTATCCTCCACATCATAATTATCCGCCTCCATCCCAACCTCCATATTATCCACCATAGAACGTGCATCCACCAAACCCACAAGTTCAAAAAAATATGCAGCAGTTTGGACAAGCTCCATAGGTTCAACCCTCCAACAGTGAAAGTCAACCATATTTGGAGGAGTTTATGAGGCAATTAACCATGAAAAACCTACAATTTTAACAAAGAACTGAGGCAAGTATGAAATCACTGGAAAATCAAGTTAGATAGCTTGCCACAACCATGAATCAACAACAGTCAAGGTTAGTAGACGGTTTGCCTTCCCAAACTATTGTAAATCCAAAAAATATGAGTACCATGACTCTAAGGACAGGAAAAGTTCTTGTTGGACCTATAATCAATGAAACCTCACAAAGAAAACAAAAAAAGAGGATGTTGGTCATGTTGTAGAAGAAATAGAAAATCTACAGAGTCTTGGTGAAGGTTAACAACCTAGTCTTTCCAGCAGATTTTCACATCTTGGACATGGGAGGTAAGTTTTCCAATAACTCTAAACATGATTCACCTCATCTTGGACAGTGCTTTTTTTTCTATTATTATTTCTAATTTTTTAAATAGTGAGAAAGAAAATAAATTAATTTTTGTAATTAAGAAAAGTGAAAAAACAATTGGTTGAACTCTTGATGATATTCCAGGTATTAGTCCTATTTTATGTATGCATAGAATTTTATTGGATGATAATGTTAAGCCTGTTAGACAACCTCAAAGGAGGGTAAATCCAAAAATTTTGGATGTAATAAAAAAAAGAGGTAAGTAAATTATTCGAAGCAGGTATAATTTATCTTATTTCTAATAGTGAGTCAATTAGTCTTGTACATGTTGTTCCTAAAAAATTTGGTTTAACTGTTATTAAAAATGAAAAAAGGTGATTTAATTCCACAAACAGTTCAAAATAGTTAGAGAGTATGTAAAGATTATAGGAGACTTAATTTAACTACTAGAAAATACTATTTTCCTCTTCCATTTATTGATCAAATGCTTGAAAGATTAGAATGTAAATCTCATTATTGTTTTCTTGATGGTTTCTCTGGTTATTTTCAAATATGTATTGCACCTGAAGATCAATTTAAAACTACTTTTACTTGTCCTTTTTGAAAGTGATGAAGATATTATTGAATCATTTGATAAAATGAAGATCTTGTGGATTTGATGAAGTCAAAGGCTAATCTAATGAAGTCAAAGGTTACATGGCTTAAAAGGGTAGAGTGATTAGTGAGTTTGCATCTATACATAGGTATAATCATTCATATCTCTCTGCTGCATGAGGTTTCATCATTTGAAAATGCCTCTAAAGATGTTTTTAATCCGTTAAAAACCAAATTTATAGTTTTTGCAGCCTGGCAGCTCGGGACCGCCGTCTGGGGTCTGGAAAACCAGGATGGGCGTCTGGGGAGCCCGGGACGGCCGTCTGGCATGTGGGACGGTCGTCTGGGCTGGCTGGGATGGCCATCCTGACTTTTGGGACAACCATTTCGACTGTTCTGGCCAGATTTTGTGTTCTAGGACTTCCGGGAAGCTTTCCTTTCTTTATTCGGAAGTCGATTAATGCCGATAGACGTCCATCGAAGCTTTATCTTCATATAGGAAGTCTTCTTAGCCTTTATTGAGAGGCCGGGCAAAATTAGGGGTCTACAAGTGGGTTAAGTAAGCATGTCCTGTTAGGGTGAACGGCAGTACATGGAATGACCACTAGTGAACTCAAGGGGATGTACCAATGTAGAGAAATTCATACTTGAGGGGCAGATTGTTGGGAATTCAAGTGTGATTCTAAGTCCCACATTGTATAAGAGTGAGAAAGTTGACCAACATATAAGGAAGTATGATCCATAACCCAATGCCTTAAGATTTTTTATTGAGAGTGGTGTCAATCCTAATGTGGGTTGGACTCATGTCTCATTGGTGTTGTTCTCCTCAGTAAATCCCCCTCGAAAGACCCAACATTATATTCCCATTTATTTGTTTAATTAAGCCACATTACAAGCCAAGGAAAGAGAAAAATTATATTTACCTCTTGAACTTTGAATTTTTTGAAAATTTATTGGGAATGATTTTAAATAATTATAAGGATGCAAGATAAATTATGCAAAGTGTATGTTAATCTAAGTCATTCATGAATTTTGAATTATTGGAAAAATATGAAAATAAGTTATTCACTTAGTGCACAAAAACCACTTAGTAAGTGAAAAAGAAATAAAAATAAATATGCGAGAAAAAGAAAGAAAGAAGAAAAAGAAAAGACAAAAAGGAAGTAATAAATATTTATTCCAAACATATAGTATTCTTGTGATTTATTTAAAAGTTCATTCCCCGATTCTTCTCTTTAATTTTTAAGTTCATAATTAACTCTATTTTGTTTTTGTTTATACCATACCTTGATCTTAATCTCATTACAACCTTTCAAAAAACCCTTTTAATCTTTAATTTGCATATGTTTCTTGTTTATTTAATTATAATTTTGTCAAGTCTATGGTTAATCTTATTATTTGGTATGTGAATTGAGAGAAACACTTACCCTAAATACTTGAGTGATTGAGTGCAATTAAATTTATCCATGTGAGGATTTCTAATCTTAATTATTTTATGATGACCACTTGATCACTTGTGATAAATTTAACTTATATCTTAAACATTATGATTATGAAGTCTTTATAATTGAATTATTGATTTTAACTTGATTTATTGACAAAATGTATTTCATCTTCATTTTTTCTTTTAACTTTATTTTGCTTGGAAATGCAAAAGTTTAAGTGTGAAGTTATTTGATGAACATATTTTATTAATAATATTATTATTATAATTTATAAATATTTAATATATATTCTTAATTAATTATTAATAATTAATTAAGTTTAGTAAAAAGGAAATAAAAATATCTTAATATAAATCATTGCTTAAATTGTACATTTTTACTAATTATTTATTTTCTTTTGTAGGAATGATAAATTAAAGAAATTATAAAAGCTGAAATAGTGTAAAACTATTTAGCACTTTTTCATCCACTAAGCGAAATTGGTCTGGAGAGCTTTTCATCTAAAAATAAGTAATCCGCTCAATGCTTTGTTATCTGCTGAGCATTTTTAAATCCGTTAAGCAGAATTCTTCCAAAGAACTCATCTAACTAATTTAATTGTAAATCTGCTAAGTGGATTTGTCGAATTTCAATTTTTCATAATGTTATATTGAGTTCTATTTTGTAATTATGGGCCCTGATTGTATAAATAGATCTTCAAAGGTGTAGAAACAAAAGTTATGTTTAAATCACAATTAATTCATAGATTTCTCTAAGTTTAGCTCTTGAGTTCTTTAGTTTTCAGTAGTGATGCTTAGCTTCCAAGTTTGTTCATGGAGTTTCTTGTACGAATAATGCAATAAAGTTTTTCAATTCAAGTTCTCCTTGATTATATTTGTTTCTTTCTCTCTTTACTTCTTTGTTTTTACTTTATGTTTCATCTTCTTCTCCATTTTCCATTCATTCCTTTACTGTTTCTGGTTTTTCCATTTGATAATTATGTTCTAGTTCGTTCTTGTTGTTGATTCACTAATTCAAACTTGTTTTCTATCTTTTAGATTTGATTCTTAATTATTCTAATTGATTATAATCCATTACAAACAATGTGAATGAGTTTCTTGATTTAGGAATCAAGTTGTGAATACAAATTTCAATTGAGTTGTAATTGATTGGAACTATTGTGGATTTATTATTGTGATTGCAAGACAATTCCACAGAAATAAATGATAATCATAAAGGCAAGTTTATGATTGAAGAATCAACACAATTTCTTCACTGTTCTTCATCAACTTTTACTTTTGCCGTTGCCATCAAAAGAGGCAGTCAGAGCGACGTGATGGTTTTGTTGACTCGCGTTTTTTAAAGAAATGGTTCAACGTCTTTAGGTTGTCCGATAACCAGGTTGGACCTAAAGGCGAGATTTTCGAAAATGTTCGAGGAGTTGCCACCAATATTTTTACCAAAAACATTGGAAAAGGAAAAGAAGGCGATGGTTTTTAAGAAAAACCAACTTTGGTCATTACAACCAGAGTTAGGTAAGGGAGTTAGTTACGTATGGGGAAGGTATTAGCTTCCCCATGACACTGTTGAAACATATAAGGATATGAATGTTGAACATATATGAATATGAAGCTTGTTGATTTTGATGATGATTCAAGAATAAAGTACTTAAATATTTGAAGACTTGTAATGTTATGTAATAACTCTGTTTTTATGATTTTGAGTCTGTAATATTAGAGTCCAAGATAACTAGCACATAGTCTACTCTTTAAAGGTTCTAAAATCTCATTTTTATAAAAAACATACTGGATTAATCGATTAAATGGTAGGATAATCGATTATTACAAAGAGAAAAATCATTTTCAGCATCTGCTCTCTGGAATAATCGATTAAAGCCTTTGTTAATCGATTAATCTGCGTGGTTTTGGGCTCCAAGTGATTTTGGCTCTGGAATAATCGATTAACACTCATGTTAATCGATTATTTTAGTCAGATATGTGTTTTGAATTTCAAAATTTGACCAAGTTTCAAAAACCCTATTCCCAATTCACCAGGTTTCGAAAATCCCCAATCCCCAATTCCCAAACCCTAATCCGTCTACTTAAGGTTCTCTAAGGCTCTTTGCAAACTGAACAACCTTTTTCAAACAAAATTTGAGAGCTGTGATTGCCAGAGAACTGTTTGTTGGAGGAAAAAGGGGATTTTGGAAACTAGTGTGGGCTAGAAGCGATAACAATCACTAAGTGGGTTTTCTTGGTGTGTTGTGTGTTGTGTCGTCTCTAGGAAAAGTTGTGTTGAGTGATTAGTAACTAGACGTAGGGTCTTTTGATCCGAACCAGTATAAATCATCTGTGTAAGACTCTATCCTTGCTCTATTTACTTTACACAACAATTTAATCGGTGAAATTTGGGAAAATTTTTAAAATCCTAATTTTTTTTAAGAAACCAATTCACCCCCCCCTCTTGGTTTTTGTCCAGATACGCAAACATTCCGCTGCGCGATTCTAACAAGTGGTATTAGAGCTTGCTTTGATAGTCATTCAAATTTTTGAAAATGGCCGGAAAAAATCAAACATTTTCCGAAGGTGCTTCTATCAATAGACCCCCACTCTTTGCGGGGCAAAATTATTCCTTTTGGAAAGTTAGAATGCAAATATTTTTAGAGTCTGTTGATAGAGGCGTTTGGGACGCAATTTAAAACGGTCCCTTTATTCCTAAAATTACTAAAAATGGAAAAGAGGTAGTGAAACCATTTTCTAGATGGTCGGTTGAGGAAAATAGAAAAGCCCAATATGATGTTAGGGCTAGAAATATTATTTCATCTGCGTTAACCCTTGATGAGTTTTACAGGATCTCCGTTTGTAAAAGTGCTCAAGAGATGTGGGAAATGTTAAGAGTGACCCACGAAGGTACCGACGACGTTAAGAGAGCACAAAAAATTCACTAATCCAAGAATATGAGATGTTCCGAATGGAACAAGGAGAAACGATCTTTGACGTTGAAAAGCGTTTCACACACATTGTGAACCATCTCACCGGGTTAGGTAAAATTTTTGATGTGGATGAATTAAACGTAAAAATTTTGAAATCTTTGGATAGGAAATGACAACCTAAGGTGACGACCATCACAGAGTCACAAAACCTTGCCACAATGTCTATGGCGGTGCCCTTTGAAAAATTGAGAGAGCATGAGCTTGAACTAGGAAGACTAAATGATGAAGAAGGTCAACATCAAAAGAGGAACCTAGCCTTCAAAACTAAAATTTCCAAAAGTAAGAGTAAAAAGGAAGAAGAAGACTCGGAGAATGAAGAAGAAGAAGAATTGAGTCTTATGATAAAGAAATTTACCAAATTTATGAAAGCCAAAGGGAAGCAACCCTTCAAAGGTAAGGGAAAGGTAAGAGAAAGTACTTCTTTGAATATCAAATGTTATGGTTGTGTTGAAACAGGACATGTAAAAACCGAATGTCCAAACAAAAAGAATGAAGATAACAAAGGCAAGAAGTTCTTCAAGAAGAAAGCCTACATCGCTTGGGACAATAGTGATTCGAGTTCAGAGTCAAGTGATTCGGAAATAGAAGCTAACATTTGCTTGATGGCAAAAGACAATATATCTTCCGACTTTGAGGTTAGTGATTCCAACTCATCCTCAAGTGATGATGAAAATAACTTTGATGAATTACAAAATGCATTTGGATAATTGTTTAATGCTTTTAAGGACTTGAAAAATGAATACAAATCTGTGAAAAAGTGTTTGAACAAATCCGAAAAAGAGGTGGAGTCCTTAAAAACGAAAATTGTATGTTTAGAAGAAAAAGATAATAAGAATATAGCATGTGCATCATGTAAAGAGTATGAATATGATATTGATATACTTAACCATTTGCTTGATAAAGCTGAGAAGGAAATAAGTGATAATAATAAGGATAAAGTTGCTATTGCTCAAAATAGAGAAAACCATCATGTTCCTTTGAAAAAACCTAAAATTAAAAATAGAAGAGTATGGATTGAAAAAGGAACTAAAACGTCAATAGTTAGAAATGTATCAAATTCTAAAACTACATCTAATGCATGCTTTTATTGTATGAAACATGGTCATATCACAAATAGATGTAAAATTAAGCATTTTGGTGTTCCTAAAGGAAAATACGTTTGGGTTCCTATTGTTAAATGACTTGTTTGTCTCTAACCCCAAGGACCCAAAAGTTATGGGGACCTAAGATTACTATGTTCTTATTTTGTAGGAAACTTCCAAATCCAAGAAGTCTATGTGGTATCTTGATAGTGGATGCTCAAAACATATGACCGGAGACAAAACAAAATTTGTAAGTTTCAAAGCTAAAGAACAAGGGTATGTAACCTATGGGGACAACAACAAAGGAAAGATACTTGGAATCGGAAATATTGGTGGTGCAAATACTTTGGAGATAAAGGATGTGCTTCTTGTTGATGGGTTAAAGCATAATCTCCTAAGTATAAGTCAACTTTGTGACAAAGGATTCAAGGTAATATTTGAAAGTAAGTTTTTTACCATACATTTAGTGAATTCTGAAAATGTAGCATTGAAAGGAATTAGGCATAATAATATTTATTTGATTGATTTAGATTGTATACATGATAATAGTATAACATGCTTAGTTGCTAAGGAAGAGAACCCATGGTTATGGCATAAGAGAGCGACTCATATAAATATGCATCATTTAAACACATTAATAGCAAAGGACTTCGTTGTTGGTTTGCCTAAGTTAAAATTTGAAAAAGATAGATTATGTGATGCATGTCAAAAAGGTAAACAAGTAAAATCATCCTTTAAATCCAAGAATGTTATTTCCACATCAAAACCTTTAGAACTATTACACAGATTTATTTGGTCCTTCTAAGATAAAAAGTTTTGGTAGAAATTATTATGCTCTTGTGATTGTTGATGACTTTTCTATATATACTTGGACATTTTTCTTAACATTAAAAAGTGAAGCTTCTAAAGTCTTTAGAAAATTTGCCAAGCAAATCCAAAATGAGAAAGACTTAAGAATTAATGTGTTAAGAAGTGACCATGGTGGTGAGTTTCAAAATGAATGGTTTGAAAATTATTGTGAGGAAAATGGAATTTTGCATAATTTTTCTGCACGTAGGACTCCCCAACAAAATGGTGTAGTAGGAAGGAAAAATAGGTCACTAGAGGAACTCGCTAGAACAATGCTAAATGAATCAAATGTTCCTAAATATTTTTGGGCTGATGCTATAAGTACTGCATGTTATGTGTTGAATAGGATGCTTATTAGGCCAATCATAAAACTAACTCCGTATGAATTGTTAAATGGTAGAAAGCCTAATGTTGCTCATTTGAAAATATTTGGATGTAAATGCTTTGTGTTAAATAATGGAAAATATAACTTAGGAAAGTTTGACTCAAAAGCTGATGAGGGAATTTTCTTAGGTTATTCACTAACTAGCAAAGCATATAGAGTGTTTAATAGAAGAACTTTAAATGTTGAAGAATCTGCACATGTCACTTTTGATGAAATTGTAGACCTTGGGGAAAACCTCTTGAGTCAAATAAAGAACTTGCAGGTGATGATGAGTACATAAGAGAGACTCTTGAAGAATTGTATTTGAATGAGAATGAGCCATCTCAACAAACTGAATTAGCAAAAGAGTGACAATCACCAAGAGGACTTTCAATGGACAATATAATTGGTGATATCTCAAAAGGGGTAAGAACTAGAAATATGACTAATTTTTGTATGTTTGTACATTTTGTTTCACAGATAGAACCCAAAAGTGTTGAAGAAGCTCTTAAAGATGACCAATGGTGCATAGTAATGCAAGAAGAACTTAATCAATTTGAAAGGAATCAAGTCTGGGAATTAATTCGAAGAGAAGAATCACATCAAGTAATTGGAACAAAATGGGTATTTAGAAACAAACTTGATGAAGATGGAAATATAACAAAGAATAAAGTCAGACTTGTTGCCAAAGGTTACTATCAAGAGGAAGGTATTGATTATGATGAAACTTATGCTCCTGTTGTCAGGTTAGAGGCTATATGCCTACTTCTTGCTTATGCCTCATTGATGAAATTTAAATTATATCAAATGGATGTTAAAAGTGCATTTTTGAATGGGTTTATCAAAGAAGAAGTTTATGTGGAACAACCTCCTGGATTTGCAGATTTTAAATATCCCAATCATATTTTTAAATTGAAGAAAACTTTATATGGTTTGAAACAAGCTCCTAGGTCTTGGTATGAAAGATTAAGTAGTTTTCTAACTTCAAATGATTTTTCTTGAGGAAAAATTGATTCTACTTTGTTTATAAAGAAAGTAAAAGAACATATCTTATTAGTTCAATTATATGTTGATGATATGATTTTTGGATCAACTGATAATTCCTTGTGTGTAGAATTTGCTAAGATAATACAGGGAGAATTTGAAATGTCAATGATGGGAGAATTAACGTTCTTCCGTGGACTTCAAATTGAACAACTTAAAAATGGCATTTTTGTCTCTCAAACTAAATACTGCAAAGAGATTCTCAAGAAATTTGGAATGGACACTTCAAAGGAAGCTAACACACCCATGGGAACTTCATGCTATTTAGATAAGGATGAATCAGGTTTGGAAATTAATCAATCTATGTATAGAGGTATGATAGGTTCACTGTTATACTTAACTGCAAGTAGACCTGATATTATGCATTTTGTTTGTGTGTGTGCTAGATTTCAAGTATGTCCAAAAGAATCTTATTTAACTGCAGTAAAAAGAATTTTAAAATATTTAAAAGGAACTACAGGTTTTGGTTTATGGTATCCATCTGAAGCTTCTCCTAGTTTAATAGGTTATTCTGATGCTGATTATGGTGGATGCAAAATAGATAGAAAGAGTACTAGTGGAACATGTCATTTGTTAGGATCATCATTAGTATCTTGGCATTCTAAGAAACAAGCATGTGTTGCTTTATCTACTACTGAAGCTGAATATATTGCAGCTGGTAATTGCTTTGCTCAAATTTTGTGGATGAAACAACAATTAGAAGACTATAGTATCTCTCTAAGTGATATTCCATTGATGTGTGATAATACAAGTGCAATAAATCTTACTAAGAATCCAGTAATGCACTCTAGAACTAAGCATATAGAGATTAGACATCATTTCTTAAGAGATCATATTAGTAAAGCAAATTGTAAAATTGAATATGTTGATACAAAGCATCAATTAGTAGATATTTTTACTGAACCTCTTCCCAAGGATAGATTCTATGATCTTAGAAGAGACTTAGGAATATTAGAAATAGCCTAAAAATCTGCTTAACTGATCAATCTTTGCATTTTGTACTGTACTGTTTTATTCAATAAGAACTCTATGTTTGCATTGCTTGTGGGGGAGTCGTTTATTTTTTTTATGCATATGTTGAGGGGGAGATATTTTCTATATCTTATGCATTTTTTGAGGGGGAGCTTTCAATTTTTTTGATCATAATCAAAATAGGGGGAGAAATTATTTAAAGCCTCTTATGTTTATTAAATTTAAATATTATTTGGTATGTTTAATTTTTTTGTTAGATGTGACAGATAAAACGAGGTTATTACAAAGGGCTTTAAAGAAAATTTTGATCATCATCAAAAAGGGGGAGATTGTTGAAACATATAAGGATATGAATGTTGAACATATATGAATATGAAGCTTGTTGATTTTGATGATGATTCAAGAATAAAGGACTTAAAGATTTGAAGACTTGTAATGTTATGTAATAACTCTGTTTTTATGATTTGAGTCTATAATATTAGAGTCCAAGATAGCCAGCACATAGTCTACAATTTAAAGGTTCTAAAAACTCATTTTTATAAAAAACATACTGGATCAATCGATTAAATGGCAGGATAATCGATTATTACAGAGAGAAAAACCATTTTCAGCATCTTCTCTCTGGAATAATCGATTAAAGCCTCTGTTAATCGATTAATAGGGCTATTAATCGATTAATTCCTCTATTAATCGATTAATCTGCGTGGTTTTGGGTTCCAGGTGATTTTGGCTCTGGAATAATCGATTAACACTGATGTTAATCGATTATTTCAATCAGATATGTGTTTTGAATTTCAAAATTGGACCAAGTTTCGAAAACCCTATTACCAATTCACCAGGTTTCAAAAATCCCCAATTCCCAAACCCTAATCCGTCTACTTAAGGTTCTCTAAGGCTCTCTGCAAACTGAACAAACTTTTTCAAAACAAAAGTTGAGAGCTGTGACTGCCAGAGAACTGTTTATTGGAGAAAAAAGGGGTTTTTGGAACCTAGTGTGGGCTAGAAGCGATAAGAATCACTAAGTGGATTTTCTTGGTGAATTGTGTGTTGTGCCGTCTCTAGGGAAAACTGTTCTTCATCTCTTGTGTGACTCAAGAGAGGTGTATTTTTTACCTTATCTTCTTATTTTAATCTGATTGTATAACCGTGATTATAGTGACAACGTTAATCCTCTGTATAAATCAGTATAAATCATCTGTGTAAGACTCTATCCTTGCTCTATTTACTTTACACAACAATTTAATCGGTGAAATTTGGAAAAAATTTTAAAACCCTAACTTTTGTTAGGAAACCAATTCACCCCCCCTCTTGGTTTTTGTCTGGATACGCAAACATTCCGCTGCGCAATTCTAACAGACACCCCTTTCGGGTTCCCTATGATGGACTATTTTTTAAAGAAATAAGAGCATTAAAACTACGCTTTTACCCTTATTTATTCATTGCAAAATTTAAAGTATTGACTACATGGCCCTTAATAAATAATGCACATAGATATTAACTAATAAAAATGATAAAATAGAGTAAGGGATGTGAAAGAACCTTCTACAATGCAGCTCACTCTTCTCTCAAAGCACTTTAGAATGCTTTCTAAGAACTCTAAGACTCTGTAAATGCTTCAGAGGGATTCTAGAAGAGTATTTTGAGGAGTATGCAGTTGGAGAAGTTGTAGAAGTTGTTGAAAATGAGGAGAAGGTCCCCCCCTTTTATAGAAATTTGCACCTGTCAGATCGAGACGACCGTCTCGCCTGACAAGGTCAGGACCGCCGTCTCGACTTTTGGGACCGCCGTCTCACCTTTGGCAAGTGGCGAGACAGCGGTCTCGCCAAACGAGATGGCGGTCTCGCCAAACGGAACGAAAGTCTTCTGCTCTTTATTTTGAGGTGGGGCAAGATTTGGGGTCTACAGCTGCCCCTCCTTTACCTGACTAGCCGATTGTTGGCTCAATATGCCAAAAAGATTGGCTGGAGGGTGAAGGAGTTGACCCTTGTGCCTGGTTGTCGTTCGATTGCTTCCCTTGTCATGGTAGCCGACCTTCTGGATGCTAAATGTGATCCTCTGGGATGCTCCTTTAATACGGTAGCTGACCCCTTTAATTGTAAAGTCTGGTTTAAACTCCCTTTTGTAAGGTTTGATGAGTACGCACCCCCATCTGGTTTGACGAGTATGAATCCTAGTCTGGTTGTTGTAACCTTGGGATGCTCCTTTGATGCGGCAACTGACCCCTTGGTTGTAAAGTCTGGTTTAAGCCCCCTTTTGTAAGGCTTGATGAGTACGCACCCCCATCTGGTTTGGCGAGTACGAACCCCCGTCTGGTTGTTGTAGCCTTGGGATGCTCTTTTGATGCGGGAGCTGACCCCGTAGCTGACAAGTTCGAAACCTCAGGATGCTCCTGTGATGCAGTAGCTGACCCCTTGGTTGATGAGTACGAACCCTCATCTGGTTTGGCGAGCACGAACCCCCGTCTGGTTTGGAAGTCCATTTTGTAGGACTGGTGTGACTTACTAATTTTGTTCATGCGCAATGATCTTGCCTGTATGCAGGTCTTTGTCTTCGGGACCTTCCTTGTCACGAAGTTGTGGTGGCGGCTTACTGCTCTGGCTCATGCGCCATCTTCGTGGGGAGTGTTTTTTGCTGGATAATTTGTTTTTGACTTTTCTGATGAAGTCTTCTGGTGTGTCGAGGATTCATTGGTCTTCCTCCAGCTGGTTGGATGTTGGGGATTCTTTTGTTTTTCAAGCTTTTGTAATGGTCATCCGACTTTGTTGGTTGTAGGGGATTTTTGGTGAACGCCTTTTACATAGGCAGGAATCCGTTGGGGATTTGTTGATTTTGGTAACGCTTCTGAGCAGGCAGGTGTTTTGCTTGTTTGCCTTTTCTCTTTGATGGGAGAGTGGTGGTTAATGTTTGGGAGTTTTTAGTTTCTCCTTTTTCTACGGTTTATTCTTTTTTCTCGCGATTTTGGATTTTGGCTTTTTCGGGATAGTACGTAAGCCATTTTACTTTTTAGTCTCTTTTAGTATGCTGGCTTTTTTTGAAAGAGAGTAAAGGCACATAGCTTAACCAAAAGATTTTATTTATATATCATGAATTTTGTACAACAGATATATATACAACAATGTTCCTAAGGCGGCGGCGGACTCAACTACGAGGCTGAAGACGGCTCTGGAGGAGGAAACTGTCGGAGCATATGCCTCTGAAACTCTTCTTGGCTCCGGATCATGCCGAGCACATGCTGGCTGATCGTGTCCAAGCTCTGTATCACTCCTTCTTGCCTTTGGCTGATATTCTCCAGCCGCGTCTCGAAAACATCATGCCTCAGGGACATCTGGTCTAGCTACTGGCGGATGTCATCCATGTGGCAATGGACACCGATAAAGTCATCCCCATACTACTGTTGCTGCTCAAACTCCGGGAGGCATGGGGATCTCCACCGACTCATCTAGGTCCCGGATGTCCAAGGTCATGGCGAGCGCTAGGTGGAGTGTCAACTCGGACCCTTGCCTAATTAGCATGCCCATGTTGACGAGCATGAATCCGCTAATAGGCTCGGGTCGGAGGATAGAGGGTATGTGCTCCCCGTTGGCGCATCCCCATCTCTTGGCCAGTGGGGTGATGAGGGGAGCCATGAGGATGGCTCCTATGGTGCAGCTCCTGAAGTCCTTCAGCACCCTCAGGAAAAAGTAGTCGAGATTACACCAGCACCCGTGGATCATGCAGTGCAGGACGAAGAGATCAGACTGGGTGATCTTACCCTGACTCTCCTTTCGTGCATGCATCGTCCCTGCTAGCAGCTTGTGGCATATGCGGAGAGGAGGGCTGAGGGCCGACCCTTTCATCAGGGTCGGCAGGATCTGTGACCCAGTGAGGTCCTCCCAAATCTCACTAGTTGTGAGGGCAGCTGGCCGTTCACAAATGGCTCCCTGGTACTCCAGAGTCAGGGTGTCTGCGGGCTGATTGAAGCCCATGGTGACGTTGAACTCATCCAACGTCATCGTCCGGTAGGTGCTGTTCATGTAGTACGAGACCATCCTCACCATAGGGACACCCGGGAATAGGGCTGGCATATCCACCATTGTGACGGAGGTGAGGAACTCCATCACAGCCTCACGGTAGATGCGGGTAGGAGGGTCCTGGAGGAGGAAGTCCCACCCAATGCTGTGGATGTAGCCTCGTACATCCTTGTCCCAATCGAACTCGGTTAGGATGCTAAAATCCAAGCGCAGCAGGGGGTGCTAGGAGTAGCTCCTAATATGATCAAGTTTGGCCTGGTGTTGCAGCATGAGCTGAGTCGGATCTGCCAGAGCCTTGGTGCCAGGGTACTCTGGCCGGATCCCCGACCTCTCTTTCGGGGCCTGGAAGACTCGCCTTGTTGCATTTTTCTCAAAGACACTCAAGTATGTATGAAGATGTATGAGAAGATGCAGGAATGAAATGCTCTTTGCGACATTGCGAGACGGCGGTCTCGCTAAACGAGATGGTGGTGTCGCCTTTGGCGAATGGTGAGATGGTAGTCTTGCCAAACGAGACGGTGGTTTTGATTTCAGTGAATGACGAGATGGCGGTCTCGCCAAACGAGACGACCGTCTGGGTTTTTCTAAGTTTTTTTTTGGGAGCATATAAGACCCTATTAACAAACATCTATGCATGCAATATTTTCATGTTATGTATCCTATAATACTATTTAGTTAACTTTTTAGAAGGATTAACTAATGTGTCTTTTGAAGATGAGGCCCTTCTGATGTCGTTCTTTAGCTGTACTTATTTATACCATTCCAGACTTACTATGACCGAAGAATAATTGTTGACTGGGGAGCAAACTTGCCATGTTGGTGTAATTTTTCCTTCCTCTTGGAGGTTTCAATCCTCTTGTTGATTATATGCCTCTATATTCCCCCACTAATTATCAGAATATTGTGATAAGGGTCAAGAGAAGAGAAGTAAGAGGATAATTTATTCAATGGCTTATGTTTTAGACGGTTATATTTTTTTTATTATTAAAAGGGGGATTTTGTAAGAATGGCTGGCCAGGGTTGGTTAAAGCGTTTAGGATAATGTTAAACAAACATTTTGTTTTGAGGATCTGCGTCTTAGCCGATTTCTATTGCTTTCTTATGGCTGATTGACTTCCCCAAACTGCCCTTTTTGGGTTTTCAGACTAGGATATTGTGTTTTGGTCCTGACTTTTGTCTAGATTTCCTTTTTTCTTGTTTTGGTAATCCTAGCGGACCTTATTTTGTGACCCTAACTTTTGCCTAGGTTACCCTTTATTGTTGTTCGGGTTCGTAGTGGGTTAACCCTAATTTTTGCGTAGCCCCTTTAAGTGGGTTTCCTATCGGGTAATTTTGCCCTTCTTTTTTGGCCTTTGGCTTTTTATGGGCTTCTTTTTGTTGTTTTTTTTACACAATAATGGCGAAACATGGTTTTATTATGATGAGGTAAAACCTTATTCTGTATTTCTATTCAATCAGTTTGATTATTATTGGCGATGGCGTGTTTTGCTTATTTTGATGCACTTTTGAAAACATTTGCTTAAACATGGTTATTATGAGGTTTAGACATGAATAGCAAGAAGAGAAGCAGATAGTAAGAATTGTATTCTTATTAATTAAGAGGGGAAAATGTGCCCTTAAGATGCTCGAGTGTCGGGCTAGCCCTAGGGAATAATCTCTAACAATCACTGGGTTTCCTACCGGGTAATAATCTCTAACTTTTGCGTAGCCCCCTTAAGTGGGTTTCCTATCGGGTAATTTTTCCCTTTCCTTTTTGTCCTTTAGCTTCTATGAGCTTCTTTTGATTTTTGTTTTCTTTTTGCACAACATTGGCGAAACACGACTTTATTTATGATGAGGTAAAACTTTATATTTGTGTTTCTAGTTAATCAGTGATGATGGATGTACAATGGCGCATTTTAGTTATTTTGACGCACTTTTGAAAATGTTTTCTTAACACATGGTTATTATGAGGTTTAGACATGAATAACAAGAAGAGAAGCAGATAGTAAAAATAACATTCTTTATAATTAAAAGGGGAATATATGCCCTACAATGCTCGGGGGTCGGGCTAGCCCCGAGGAGTAATCTCTATTAGTCAGTGGGTTTACATCCCTTAAAATTGGAAGAAGAACACCTAATGACTAAAGTCGTTCTCTGTGCAGCTTGATCCTTTGTAGGGTGCTTTAAGATCTGGTGGCTCCCTTATTCCTTGAGAGTTTCTAATGAGCCATTGGTTTGGGCGGTATCCATATTTCCTCATCATGTGGGTCACCTTCATATTGTTGGGGAAGTATTTTCATTATTCTCTTCTTCGATCTTTTTATTTTTTTCCTTATTCTTGGGATCATTGTCTCGTAGCTCCTCGGGGGAGTAGATTCTTCTACTTCTAGTAGTGCCCCCTAATACCGGCGATATCCTCATTGATGGGCGATGTTTTTGTGTATCTTCATGGTACAACTTTATTTGATTCGAGGCATGAACAAATGTAACAACATCCTTGCTCCCCTCTTTATTAACTTGGATATCCAACGGTTGAGGCTTATTATCCTCCTTAGGCGGATCAACTATTGGAGAGAACTTGATGACGAAAGGTTTCCTCTTCATCTTATTCCGATTAATGGGAAGCACATCAATTAATCCTTTCTTTAATTATCTTATTATTATTAAAGTGAGAATGAATGAATGCAATTTATGAATGTAATAGATGGTTGAAGAGATGATGAAAACAAACAATTTTATTTATTTCATCCAGACAGTGTACATTCCTCAATGCAATGTTTCAAAGTACATTTTTTTAAAAAGCGGAGAAGCCTAAAGGAACCCATAGGCGGGTTAGAATTTCTATGTATTTTCTCTTTTTGACTTCCCGTGCAAATGCTCTATCCTCTTTACACGGTATTGAGGAATGTTCACTTTCTTCAATTGCCTATTACTAGATGCATGTTATGAGGATGAAGTTTGGTGGATGCAGGTGTTTGTTTTTCCTAAACCTTATCATGTTTTATTTTCTAACATGATGTATGATATTGTTTGGAATTTTGCTTTTTTCTGTATGCAGGTGAGGGTATGAAGAATACCAGCTACTTTCTGGAATGCATATGAATTTAAGAATGTGTTTTTTTTAAATGATCGATTATTATGGGATATACCTTAAGACAATGACTTTGGTATATTCTTAAAGCTTACGCTTCACGTGACATCATACCCACCTTGGTATAATGGTTACTTCCTCATCATTGATTTGACAAGCATAACGAAGGTCACCATATACCTTAGCATACTTGTCCATTCCTTGCAGAAGGTTACAAATATACATGGGTCTCTTTTGCCTTTTTCGTAAGGATATCTAGTGCCCCTAAGATGAATGTGTTTATGCATGCACTAGTACAAAAGGACCTCTTATGATAAAAGAGACGGTAAATGTGAAAAGTAAGATAACTTTTGACTGAGACGTCGCATTTGGACGCACAACATATCAAAACGAAGAGGAAAGAGTGAGGAACAGGTATCAAATACCCATAGGGGATTTGGCCCAACAATTTTCCCAAAAAAAACTTCTAAGACCCATTTTTTGAGAGATTTATTAAGATGATGCGTATGCATACTTTCCTTATGCATTTATTTTCTCTCTTGGTTTTTTTATTTATGAGATGATGTGATATGAATGATACGACTTTGTCAAAATCTTTTTATTAGATTTCTTTATTTTGTTTTTTTATTCTTTTTGTGACTCCTTTATCTCTTCTATAAGTTAACGTGGCTACTTAGCTTACAAAGAACCTGAAACGAGGCTAGCTAAAATGATGATTGTTCGAGATAAAAGTGGTTTATTGCAAAAGAATGGTTTTAGCATCACTTATCTCTTCTGTCGGACTGCGTGACTACTTAGCTTACAAAGAACCTGAAACCAGGCTAGCTCATGGCCCTCACTACGGCAAATCGTACAATGCCACCCACTCCTTATGGTTATCTCACTTGCTCCCGGGTATAGTGGGAACTGTTGTGTGCAAGGGTTTGTGTACAGTTTGTATTTCAAACAATTTGCATAAAATAAACATACAACAATTATTAAAGCCAAGCAATTAAAACATGTTATAAAACAAGGAAGGGTAAAGGTGCAATTTGAAGTTTTATTTCTTAAAACTAGTCCATCACTAAATGGGATCAACTCTCTAGCCTCCCCAGCAGAGTCGCCATCTATCGTCGCCGTCAAAAGAGGTGGTCGGAGCGACGTGATTGTTTTTTTTACTTGCGTTTTTAAAAGTGTGGTTCAACGCCTTTAGGTTTTCCGATAACCAGGCTGGACCTAAAAGCGATGTTTTTGAAAGGTTCGAGGAGTCGCCACCAATGTTTTTACCAGAAACATTGGAAAAGGAAAAAGAAGGAGTGGTTTTTTAAAGAAAAAACCAACTTTTGTCATTACAACCAGAGTTAGGTAAGGGAGATAGTTACATGTAGGGAAGATATTAGCTTCCCTACGACGCCCCTTTCGGGTTCCCTATGATGGACCTTCTTTATAAAGAAATAATGACTCTAAAATTACGCTTTTACCCTTATTTATTCATTGCGAAAATTAAATTATTGACTAAATGGCCCTAAATGACTAATGCACAATGATATTATCTACGAAGAAATAAAATAGAGAAGGAAGTGTATAAGAACCTTCGAAGTAAGCTTTTATAGTATGTTCTTGAAAGAGGGTGTTTTTTGGCAATCCTCACGCTCTACAATGATGATCGCTCTTTCTCGCAACACTATAAAATGCTTTCTAAGAACTCTAAGAAACATTGAAAAAAGCTTCAAAGGGGTTCTAGGAGAGTAATTCGAAGATATTACAAAAGGGAAAGTGGGAGAAGTGTGTGTAAAGAGTGAGAAAGTCCCCCCCCCCTCTTTTATAGGAATTTGCACCTGTCAGGTCGAGACCGTCGTCTCGCCTGACAAGGTCGGGACTACCGTCTCGCCAAATGGGACAGCGGTCTCGCCTTCGGCAAGTGGCAAGATAGCCGTCTCGCCAAACGAGACGGCGGTCTCGCCATTGGCGAGTTGCGAGACGATGGTCTCGCCCTTAGCCAACGACGGTCTTGCCCTTAGCCAACGACGGTCTTGGCCCTTTGGGTGAAATTTCTTATTTTTCTTGTACAAAAGTCCTTCCTATTCTAATTTGCGGCCTATTGATCAATCCTAGGGACCTTTTTAGGCCTTGCCCATCTTCGAACAGAAGTCTTCTGCTCTTTATTTTGAGGCTGGACAAGATTTGGGGTCTACAACCGCGAAGAAGCTCAAACCTTAATTAATGAAATTCATGATGGAGCTTTCGGAACCCACATACCAGAACCTTTCATGGAAAAGAAGATCCTACGGGCGGGATACTTTTAGTCCACAATGGAGGGTGATTGTCATCAACACGCTAAAAAATGTCACAAGTATCAGGTTTACGCCGACAATGTTCATATCCCACCAGCGCCTCTCAACGTCTTGACCATGCCATGGTCATTCTCCATGTGGGGCATGAATGTTATTGGACCCATTGAGCCCAAAGCGTCCAATGGTCATCGTTTCATTTTGGTGGCCATTGATTATTTTACAAAATGGGTAGAAGTGAAATCCTACGCACATGTGACCAAGAAAGTAGTGACCACCTTCATCAAGAAAAATATCCTATGTCGGTATGGCATCCCTCATCGTCTCATTACTGATAATGGGACCAATTTGAACAATAAGATGATTGAAGAATTATGTCAAGATTTCAAAATCCAATATCACAATTCCTCTCCATACCGACCCAAAATGAATGGTGTAGTAGATGCGGCTAACAAGAACATCAAGAAAATCATCCAAAAGATGGTGATAACATATAAAGATTGGCACGAAATGTTACCCTTTTCCCTGCACAAATATCAGACTTCCGTACGGACCTCCACAGGAGCCACTCAGTTTTCCCTTGTATATGGCATGGAGGTCGTACTGCTAGTGGAAGTCGAAATACCCTCCTGTAGACCCTAAATCTTGCCCGGCCTCATAATAAAAACCAGAAGACCTTCTATTCGAAGATGGATGAAGCCTAAGAAGCCACTAGGAGAGACTATTAGGCCCCATACTAGGATAGGAGGGATTTTTGGCATAAAAATAAGGATTTTCGCCTTTAAGGTCGAGACCGCCGTCTCAGATTCGAGATCGCCGTCTCGCCTTGCGCAAGTGGTGAGACCGCCGTCGTGAATGGTGGAGTGGGTGGCAGGTACGGTTCGCTGTAGTGATGGCCTTGTGCCCACCAGTGTGATCGGAAACCACCATTGAAGGTGATAACCTTCCTCTTTTGGCACAAAGACTGACTATGGCCTTAGTGCTAAGCATGGTCGGAAGGCTGGAGAGTGGGGACCTTATAATGGGGGTAGCTTGGGGGCCTTAGCCTTGGTGAGAACAGTTAGAACCTACCTTCGCCAAAGCACTTTTCTGCAGGAAAACCCTACCTCGTGATTAAAACGACTTCTCGCCTGTTCGTGGATGATCGAATTGTGTGTGCATCTGTTTGTTGCATTTGTCTGTTGCATAGCATAACCAAACAACAGAAAAATCAGAAAAAAAACATTTTTGCAATAAACACCCTTATCTCGGACAGTCTGCCTTTTAGCTAGCCTGGTTTCAGGTTCTTTGTAAGCTAAGTATTCACGCAGTCCGACAGAAGAGATAAAAGGTTATAACAAAAAGATAAAAATCAAAATACAAATCAAAACATTTATAAAAAGAATTTTGACAAAGTTGTATCATTCATATCGCATCATGTCATAAGTGGAAAAACCAAGAAAAAAAAAATAAATGCATAAAGAAAGTATGCATACGCATCATTTTAATAAATCCCTAAAAAATGGGTCTTAGAAGCGTTTTTTGGGAAAATTATTGGGCCAAATCCCCTTCAAGTTATTTGAAGCTTGATTCTTCACATTTTTCTCTTCGTTTTGATATGTTGTGCGTCCAAATCGGACATCTCAGTCAAAAGTTATGTCACTTTGAACATCTACCGCCCTTTTGTACTAGTGCATGCATAAATACATTCATTCTAGGGAGCACTAGATATCCCTAAGACAAATGGCGAAAGAGGCCCCAAGAACATTTGTGACCTTCGCGACAAGGAAGGGACAAGTGTACTAAGGTGTGATGGTGACCCCCATTATACTTTGTCAAGTCTGTGATGGGGAAAGAACCATTACATCAAGGTGGGTATGATACCCCACAAAGCGTAAGCTTTAAGGAGGATACCTAAGCCATTGTCTTAAGGATTATCCATCTCATAAATCATTCATTTTAAACAATAAAAATCTTTTTGCATTCTAGAAAGTGGCTGGTATTCTTCATGTCCTCATCCGCATAAAAAAACAACAACAAAACAAACAAACACAAAATCCCAAACACTATCATACATCATGTTAGAAAATAAAACATGATAATGTTTAGGGAAAAACAAACACTTGCATACATGCATCCACCAAACTTCATCCTCATAGCATCATCTAGTAGTAGGCGGTTGAAGAAAGTGGACATTCCTCAATACCATGTGAAGAGGATAGGGCATTCACATGCCATACACGAGAAGTCAAAAAAGGAAACACATACAAATTTTAACCAACGTATGGGTTCCTTTAGGATTTCCGCCTTTAAAATGTGCTTTGAAACATTGCATTGAGGAATGTACACTGTCTGGATGAAATAAATAAAATTGTTTGTTTTCATCATCTCTTCAAGTGTTTATTGTATTCATAAATTGCATTCATTCTCACTTTAATAATAATAAGATAATAAAAAGAAAGGATTAATTGATGTGTTTTCCATGAATCGGAATAAGATGAAGAACAAACATTTTGTCATCAAGTTTTTCCCAACGGTTGATCCGCCTAAGGAGAATAATAAGCCTCAACCATTGGTTATCCAAGTAAATAAAGGAGAGGGGGCAAGGACGCCATTGCGTTTGTTCACGCCTCATACGTCAAATAAAGTTGTACCATGGAGATACGCAAAAACACCGCCCATTAACAAGGATATCTCCAGCATAGCTGGCATTGGGGGCAAAATTAGAAATGGAAGAATCTATCCCCCCAAGGAGTTATAAGATGACGCTCCTACAAATAAAGAAAAAATAAAAAGACCAAAGAAAAACATAATCCAAAGAGGAAACTAAGTAGACTTTGGATTCACGACGCTAAGGCAGTTCTCTCAATGCTCCGCCAAAGAGACAAACTCACGGTAGGCGACAAGCTGGTCATGGTTCGAGCTAAAAACGACATTCGGATCAGCAAGTCGTTTGCCCTACCTTGAATGGATGCGACTGAAAAGGACCTTTGAAATATCTTTTGCCAATATGAAAAGACTTCCCCAACAATATGAAGGTGACCCACATGATGAGGAAATATGGATGTCGCCCAAACCAAGGGCTCATTAGAAACTCTCAAGGAATAAGGGAGCCACCAGATTTTAAAGACAATCCTTTGAAGCTTACCCTACAAAGGATCAAGCTGCACGGAGAAAAGGGAAGTCTCCCCTCCGCACCTTGAATCAGATTTTCCAATATAGAGGGATTCAAGCGTCAAAAGCGACTTTAGTCATTAGGTGTTCTCCTTCTGATTCTTAGGGTTTGTAAATCCAATGACTATTAGAGATTACTCCTCGGGGCTAGCCCGACCCCAGAGCATTGTAGGGCACAGATTTCCCTATTAATTACAAAGAATGTCATTCTTACTATCTGCTTCTCTTCTTGCTATTAATGTCTAAACCTCATTAATAACCATGTGTTAAGCAAATGTTTTCAAAAGTGCGTCAAAATAATCAAAATGCGCCATTGACCAAAATAAAAGTCAAATCCATCACCACTGATTGACTAGAAGCACAAAATAAAGTTTTACCTTGCCATAAGTGTTAGAATCGTGCATCGAAATGTTCGCGTGGTCGGACAAAAACCAAGAGGGGGGGTGAATTGGTTTCTTAACAAAAATTAGGTTTTCAAAATTTTCCCCAAATTTTACCAATTAAAAACTGTGTAAATGTAAATAGAGAAAGAGATAAAGTCTTACACAAGAGATTTATACTGGTTCGGATCAAAAGACCCTACTTCCAGTTGTTAATCACTCAAACAGAGGATTAACGCTATCACTATAATCAAGTTTGTTACAAACAAATTACAATGGAAAAGATAAAGTAAAGAAAACACCTCTCTTGAAATCCACAAGAGATGAAGAACAACTTTCCCTAGAGACGGCACAACACACAATCCACTAAGAACTCCACTTAGTGATTCTTATCGCTTCTAGCCCACACCAGGTTCCAAAAGCCCCTTTTTCTTGCAACAAACAGTTCTCTGGCACTCACAACACTTAACTTTTGTATGAAAAAGGTTATTCTTATTTTCTGAGTGCCATAGAGATGCTTAAGTAGAGAAATTAGGGTTTTGGAATTGGGATTTTCGAAACTAGGGTTCTTGGAATAGGGTTTTCGAAAATAGGGTTGATTTGAAGGTAAAAATCAAAATCTGACTGAAATAATTGATTAAATGAAGTGTTAATCGATTATTATAGAGCCAAAATCAACAGAACCCCAAAACTCTCTGTTTTAATCGATTAAATTACATGTTAATCGATTAACAAGGGTGTTAATCGATTAAACCAGTGAGCAGATACAGAAAATGGTTTTTCTCACTGTTTTAATCGATTATTTCACCAATTAATCGATTAAAGCCGAGCCTCTTTGATAAATTTGAGCTTTTTGAAGCTTCTAAGGTGCATATTATGTACTGGCTATCTCAAACTCTAATATTACAGACTCAATCTAATCAAAACAGAGTTATTACACTATAAAACAAGTCTTCAACATTTTAAGTCTTGTGTTCTTGAATCATCATCAAAATCAACAAGCTTCATGTCTAGCAAGTTCAACATCAAGTCCTTGAATGTTCAACAATCTCCCCCTTTTTTATGATGATCAAAATTTTCTTTTAAAGCCTTGTAATAACCTGTTTTATCTGTCATACTAACAAACACATTAAACATACCAGATAATATTTAAAAACAATAATATTAGGCTTTTAATATTTCTCCCCCTATTTTGATTAGAATCAAAAATTGAAATTATTCTATGACAAACATAAGAGCTCCCCCTCAAAATATGCATAACTTAGAGAAACTCCCCCTCAATCAAAGAAATAAGAGAACACCACATGTTATTTCATAAATAAGCATTCATTACAATATAAGAAAATATCAATCAAATTTAAAATTCTTCACTACCATCACTATGAAAGTGTGCATCAAATCTATTTTCTAAATGGCACACTTTATCATCTACATCGGATATACGGCAAATTATTTCCTCATGCCGTACTTTAGAAAGAGTGAAGAATGACTGCATTCTCTGATTCATGTCAGATAACATGTCTTCCATGGATTGTCGAGTTTCATGATGAGTAGAGGAAGTTCCAACACTTTGGATTTGATCAGAGGGAAGCTCAGTAGCAGGAGGCATATCTTCATCAGAATCTTCATTATCGTCACCTTCATTTGGAACATCATCCTTATGAACATAAATATCGTTGACACGCACCATTTGTAGTTGAATTAATGTGCTGTCTAGCATACGATTCAAGTTATTTGTCCTTACAGCTTGTTCACCTTCGACATTTACTCCTTTGTATTCAAGGATGCGAGAGACAAGGAGAGCATATGGAATTTTGAAGGTGGGATGACGTTTAGTTTTTAACATAGTCATGGTGACAAGAACGCCCCAGTCTAAAGGCTCATTATTCATTATGGCATGAGTGATACGAAGATCAATTGAAGAACATTGAGCATGATTTGTAGCCCGAGGACATAGAATCCAGACAAGTAGATGTAAAATCATGCGTTCCTCCTTTTTCAGGGGTCCAGCAAGAAGGAGACGCCCAATCTCCATGGAGGGATTTCGCAGAAAAGATCGGTAAGCCAAGATCCTGTCAAAATCATCTAACTCACCATACACGTTAATAGCATCTTCTCTAATAGGAAAGTGGGCAATGTTTTCCCAAATATCATCATCAAGAATAATTGTGACGCCCTTTACTCTAGAGGTAGCAATTTGATCTCTAAATTTGAACCTAGAGTAAAATATCCTAACTAAGTCAGGATAATATGTACCTTGCATTTGGATGAAAGGGAGAACTCCTTGAATTTCAAGAAGATTAGGAAATTTGAATCCCCTACTGATGAACTGCTCACCAATAAGGAACTTAGGAGAAATAATAGCACGTTCCTTCCAATAGGACAGAAATTCTTGTTGGCCATCTGCATCCGAGATCCATCCTTCTACAGAATTAGGACGGGGATGAGAAGAGGGTGCAGATCTTCTTCTAGTGGGGATTTTTGCACGAGAAGATGAGGCCATTGAAGAATTAAGAGAGTAACAAGAAGATTTTAAGAGGACAAGTGAAGTGAGAATAAGGCAATATTGATAGAATAAGGTAAGAAAGCTTGATTTTAAGAGATAGGAGTGAGTAGAAGTGAAATAGAGGTCTCTATTTATAGCCAAACAACTCCAACGGACATATGAAAGTGTATAGGGTGCAAAAGATCCGTTGGCAACAGCTAGGAAGCCAAACTTGCCAGGTTTAATCGATTAATTCTCAATTTAATCGATTAAACCACTACCAGACCCATTTAATCGATTAAATTGGGCTGGTAATCGATTAATACTGGTTTTAATCGATTAATGGTCGAGTTAATCGATTATTCCAGAGAGGAATGCCATGTTTTGGGTGTTTTGGATGCAAATAATTGATTATAACTCCAATTAATCGATTATTCCAGAGAGTACATCAAATTTTTGAGGTTTTTACACATGATAACCTATTAACATCCTGTATAATGAATTATATCCTTACAAACATCCAAAAACTGTCTGATTAAGCAAAATTTAAGCTATTTCTAATATCCATAAGTCTCTTCTAAGATCATAAAATCTATCCTTGGGTAGAGGCTTAGTAAATATATCTGCTAATTGATGCTTTGTATCAACGTACTCTATTTTACAGTTTCCTTTGCTGATATGATCTCTCAAAAAATGATGTCTAATTTCTATGTGCTTAGTCCTAGAGTGCATTACTGAATTCTTAGTAAGATTGATTGCACTCGTATTATCACACATCAAAGGTATGTCATTTAAAAATATACTATACTCAAATCCACAAAATTTGAGCACAACAATTACCAGCTGCAATATATTCAGCTTCTGTGGTAGATAAAGCAACACAAGCTTGTTTCTTAGAATGCCAAGATACTAAGGATAAACCTAACAAATGACATGTCCCACTAGTACTCTTTCTATCAATTTTTCATCCACCATAATCAACATCAGAATATCCTATTAAACTAGTACAAGCATCAGATGGATACCATAAACCAAAACCAGTAGTTCCTTTTAAATATTTTAAAATATGTTTTACTGCAATTAGGTGAGATTCTTTTGGACAAGCCTGAAATCTAGCACACACACAGACAAAATGCATAATATCAGGTCTACTAGCAGTTAAGTATAACAGTGAACCTATCATACCTCTATACATAGATTGATTAACTTCCAAACCTAATTCATCCGTGTCTAGAAAGCATGAAGTTCCCATGGGTGTGTTAGCTTTCTTTGAGGTGTCCATTCCAAACTTTATAAGGATCTCTTTGCAAGTATTTGGTTTGAGAGATGAAAATGCCATCTTTAAGTTGCTTGATTTGGAGTCCAAGGAAGAATGTCAATTCTCCCATCATAGACATTTCAAACTCTCCCTGCATTATCTTAGCAAATTCTACACACAACGAATTATCAGTTGATCCAAAAATAATATCATCAACATATACCTGGACCAATAAGATATGTTCTTTAACTTTCTTTATAAATAAAGTAGAATCAATTTTTCCTCTAGAAAAATCATTTGAAGTTAGGAAACTACTTAGCCTTTCATACCAAGACCTAGGAGCTTGTTTCAACCCATATATAGCTTTCTTTAATTTAAAAATATGATTAGGATAACTAAAATCTTCAAATCCAGGGGGTTGCTCCACATAAACTTCTTCTTTAATAAAACCATTCAAAAATGCACTCTTAACATCCATTTGATATAATTTAAATTTCATTAAAGATGCATAAGCAAGAAGTAGGCGTATAGCCTCTAACCTGGCAACAGGAGCATAAGTTTCATCATAATCTATACCTTCCTCCTAACAATAGCCTTTGGCAACAAGTCTGGCTTTATTCTTTGTTATGTTTCCATCTTCATCAAGTTATTTCTAAACACCCATTTGGTTCCAATAACTTGATGTGATTCTTCTCTTGGGATTAATTCCCAGACTTGATTCCTTTCAAATTGGTTAAGTTCTTCTTGCATTTCTATGCACCATTGTTCATCTTTAAGTGCTTCCTCAACATTTTTGGGTTCTATCTGTGACACAAAAGCTACAGACATACAGAAATTAGTCATATTTCTAGTTCTTACCCCTTTTGAGATATCACCAATGATATTGTCCATTGAGAGTCCTCTTGGTGATTGCCATTCTTTTGCTAACTCAGGTGTTTGAGAAGGCTCATTTTCTTCTAAATATAATTCATCAAGAGCCTCTCTTATATATTCATCATCACCTGCAAGTTCTTTATTTGACTCAAGAGGATTTCCCCCAAGGTCTACAATCTCATCAAAAGTAACATGAATAGATTCTTCAATATTTAAGGTTCTTCTATTAAACACCCTGTAAGCCTTGCTAGTTAATGAATAACCTAAGAAAATGCCCTCATCGGCTTTAGAGTCAAATTTTCTTAAGTTATCCTTTCCATTATTTAACACAAAGCACTTACATCCAAAAATTTTCAAATGAGCAACATTAGGCTTTCTACCATTAAATAATTCATAGGGAGTTGATTTTATAATTGACCTAATGAGCATTCTATTTAAAACATAACATGCAGTACTAACCGCATCAGCCCAAAAATATTTAGGAACATTAGATTCATTTAACATAGTTCTAGCAAGTTCCTCTAATGACCTATTTTTCCTTTCAACTACATCATTTTGTTGGGGAGTCCTAGGAGCAGAAAAGTTATGTAATATTCCATTTTCTTCACAATAACTTTCAAACTTTTCATTTTGAAACTCACCACCATGGTCACTTCTTAAAATTTTAATTCTTAAGTCTTTCTCATTTTGAATTTGTTTTGCAAATTTTCTAAAGACTTTAAAGGCTTCAATTTTCATAGTTAGGAAAAATGTCCAAGTATACCTAGAGTAATCATCAACAATCACAAGACCATAATAATTTCCACCAAAGCTCTTTATCCTAGAAGGTCCAAATAAATCTAAATGTAATAATTCTAGGGGTTTTGAAGTGGAAATGACATTCTTTGATTTAAATGATGATTTTACTTGTTTACCCTTTTGACATGCATCACACAATCTATCTTTTTCAAATTTTAACTTAGGCAAACCAATAACTAAATCTTTTGAAATCAATTTATTCAAATGATGCATATTAATATGAGCTGCTCTCTTATGCCATAACCAAGGGTTCTCTTCCCTAGCAACTAAACATGTTATGCTAGAATCATGTAAACAATCCAAATCAATCAAGTATATGTTGTTATGCCTAATGCCTTTTAATTCTACATTTTCGGAATCTATCAAATGTATGGTGCAAAATTTACTTTCAAAAATTACCTTAAATCCTTTGTCACATAGTTGACTTATGCTAAGGAGATTATGCTTTAATCCATCAACAAGAAGCACATCCTTAATCTCTAAAGTGTTTGCACCACCTATGTTTCCAATTCCAAGAATCTTCCCTTTGTTGTTGTCCCCATAAGTTACATATCCTTGTTCCTTAGCTTTGAAACTCACAAATTTTGATTTATCACTGCTCATATGCTTTGAGCATCCACTATCAAGATACCACATAGACTTCTTTGATTTGGAAGTTTCCTACAAAACAAGAACATAGTAAACTTAGGTCCCTATAACTTTTGGGTCCTTGGGGTTAGAGACAAATAAATTATTTAACAATAGGAACCCAAATATATTTACCTTTAGGAACACCAAAATGTTTAATTTTACATTTATTTGAAGTATGACCATGTTTCATACAATAAAAGCATGCATTTGATGTAACTTTAGAATATGATGAATTTTTAACCATAGATGTTCTAGTCCCTTTTTCTAACCATACTCTTTTATTTTTCCTTTTAGACTTTTTCAAAGGAACTTGTTGATTTACACTATTTTGAGCAAACACCATTTCATGCTTCTTAAGATCATCTATTTCCTTTTCGGATTTGTCTAGCAAATGGTTAAGAATATCTATGTCATATTCATGCTCTTTACAAGTTGTACATGCTAAGTTCTTATCATTATCCTCATCTAAACATACAATTTTCGTTTCTAATAATTTCCTTTCTTCTAAACATGTGATTTTCGTTTTTAAAGAGTCAATTTCCTTTTCGGATCTACTTAGATTCTTCTTCACACCTTTATATTCATTTTTCAAATTCTTAAAGGAACTGAATAGTTCATTATATGCATTTTGCAGTTCATCATGGTCATTATCATCATCACTAGAAGATGAGCCGGAATCACTTACCTCAAAGTCGGAAGATATGTTGTCATTTGCCATTAAGCAAATATTTGCTTCTACTTCTGAGTCACTTGATTCCGAACTTGAATCATTGTTGTCCCAAGCAATATAAGCTTTCTTCTTGAAGAACTTTTTGCCTTTGTTTTCTTCATTCTTCTTATTTGGACATTCAGTCTTTACATGTCCTGCTTCACCACAACCATAACATTTTATATTTACGGAAGTACTTTCTCTTACCTTTCCCTTACCTTTGAATGGATGCCTTCCTTTAGCTTTCATGAATTTTGTGAACTTCTTTATTATAAGACTCAACTCTTCTTCTTCATTTTCTGAGTCTTCTTCATCCTTTTTATTTTTACCTTTGGAAATTTCGGTTTTGGAGGCTAGGTTCTTCTTTTGGTATTGTCCTTCTTCCTCATTTAGCCTTCCAAGTTCAAGCTCATGCTCTCTAAGCTTTCCAAAGAGCGCCGCCATAGATATTGTGGAAAGATTTTGTGACTCCGAGATGGCCATCACCTTAGGTTGCCATTTCCTATCCAAAGATTTTAAGATTTTAACATTTAATTCATCAATGTCAAAAATTTTACCTAATCCGGTGAGATGGTTCACTATATGAGTGAAACGTTTTTGAACGTCAAATATCGTTTTGCCTTGTTGCATCCGGAACATCTCGTATTCTTGGATTAGAGAATTTTTCCGTGCTCTTTTAACGTCGTCAGTACCTTCGTGGGTCACTCTTAGCATTTCCCACATCTCTTGAGCACTTTTACAAACAGAAATCCTGTAAAACTCGTCAAGCGTTAAAGCAGATGAAATTATATTTCTAGCCCTAACGTCAAATTGTGCTTTTCTATGTTCCTCTGCAGTCCATCTAGAAAAAGGTTTGGGAACGTCAACACCGTTCTCAGTAACTTTAGGAATATATGAACCGTTTAAAATAGCGTCCCAAACACCTCTATCAACAGATTCTAAAAAGATTTTCATTCTTACTTTCCAGAAAGGATAATTTTGACCCACAAAAAGTGGGGGTCTGTTGATAGATGCACCTTCGGCAAAAGTTTGATTTTGTCCAGCCATTTTCGAAAAGTTTGAATGACTATCAAAGCAAGCTCTGATACCACTTGTTAGAATCGCGCAGTGGAATGTTTGCGTGGTTGGACAAAAACCAAGAGGGGGGGGTGAATTGGTTTCTTAACAAAAATTAGGTTTTCAAAATTTTCCCCAAATTTTACCCATTAAAAACTGTGTAAATGTAAATAGAGAAAGAGATAGAGTCTTACACAAGAGATTTATACTGGTTCGGATCAAAAGACACTACGTCCAGTTGCTAATCACTCAAACAGAGGATTAACGCTGTCACTATAATCAAGTTTGTTACAAACAAATTACAATGGAAAAGATAAAGTAAAGAAAACACCTCTCTTGAAATCCACAAGAGATGAAGAACAACTTTCCCTAGAGACGACACAACACACAATCCACTAAGAACTCCACTTAGTGATTCTTATCGCTTCTAGCCCACACCAGGTTCCAAAAGCCCCTTTTCTCTTGCAACAAACAGTTCTCTGGCACTCACAACACTTAACTTTTGTATGAAAAATGTTGTTCTTATTTTCTGAGTGCCATAGAGATGCTTAAGTAGAGAAATTAGGGTTTTGGAATTGGGATTTTCGAAACTAGGGTTCTTGGAAATAAGGTTTTCGAAAATAGGGTTGATTTGAAGTTAAAAATCAAAATTTGACTGAAATAATCAATTAAATGAAGTGTTAATCGATTATTACAGAGCCAAAATCAACAGAACCCCAAAACTCTCTGTTTTAATCGATTAAATGACCTGTTAATCGATTAACAGGCCTGTTAATCGATTAACAGGGGTGTTAATCGATTAAACCAGTGAGCAGATATAGAAAATGGTTTTTCTCACTGTTTTAATCGATTATTTCACCAATTAATCGATTAAAGCCGAGCCTCTTTGATAAATTTGAGCTTTTTGAAGCTTCTAAGGTGCAGACTATGTACCGGCTATCTCAAACTCTAATATTACAGACTCAAGCTAATCAAAACAAAGTTATTACACTATAAAACAAGTCTTCAACATTCTAAGTCTTGTGTTCTTGAATCATCAAAATCAACAAGCTTCATGTCTAGCAAGTTCAACATCAAGTCCTTGAATGTTCAACAATAAGTAAAGTCGTGTTTCGCCAATGTTGTGCAAAAGGAAAACAAAAATCAAAGGAAGCCCATAGAAGCTAAAGGCCAAAAAAAAAAATGCAAGGTACCCGGTAGGAAACCCATTAAGGGGGACTACGCAAAAGTTAGGGTTACAAAATAAAGTCCGCTAGGTTTCCCAAAGCAAGAAAAATGAAACCTAGACAAAAGTTAGGACATAGCACAACATCCTAGGCTGAAAACCCAAAGGGTAGACTAGGGAAGTCAATCAGTCATAGCAAGCGTCATACAATAAGATGCCATCCCATAAACGAAATGTTTTCCTAAACTAGCCTAAACACTCTAACCAACCTTGACTAGTCGTGCTTACAAAAACCATTTTTGTCAAAATAAAACAATTCTAAAACATAAGCCTTTGAATTAAATATCATTTTCCTTCTTTTCTCTTGACCCTTACCAATACGACATTCTAGTAATTAGTAGGGAAATGTGGAGATAGTGATTAATAGGAGGATTGACACCCCCAAGAAAAGGGAGGGGCGCACTGCCATGGCAAGTCGCTCTACAATAAACACAATCATTCTTCGGTCACGACAAAGTCAAGATGGTGAAATCGGTACAGCCTATTCTGTCAACGAAAGCACATAATGTCAGAAGCTCATCAGAAGTAAAAGCACATTGGTTAATCCTTTTGAAATATTAATTGAAATAGCATGCATATCACATCGCATGCATATGATAGGGTCCTATCTCTCAAAAAAGAAGAAAAAGAAAAAACAAAAAAAAAAAGAATAATGCCTGCTAGGAGATTCTTAGGCAAAAGTTAGGGTAGCCTGCTAGATCGAAAACCAGCAAAGGGCGGTCTAGGCAAAAGTTAGGGCATTCATAAAAAAGGAAAAAACCCGCTAAGATATCCTAGGCAAAAATGAAGGCAGCCCGCTAGATCGAAAACCCGCAAAGGGCGGTCTAGGAAAAAGTTAGGGCATTCATAAAAAAGGAAAAAACCCGCTAAGATATCCTAGGCAAAAATTAAGGCAGCCCGCTAGACCGAAAACCCCAAAAGGGCGGTCTAGGCAAAAGATAGGGCTAAATCAAAAAATGAATAAAAGAGAGGGGTCCTTCATCATAATCATGAAAGTCCAGTAGGAGAATGCCAGTCACTTTTCCTAAAAAAGGATAGATTGCATTTAGGGCATCCACACACAAGTATTCGCACAAAACGACTTTGTCAAGATAAAAAATGAAAGAAAAAAAAATTACTTCAGATAAAAAACAAAAAATGAAAAGCATTCATGCATATAAGGAGACTAGCTCCATGTTTGTGATCGAAAGCAGGATCACCAAGACCGAGTCTCCAGATAATGCCCTCAAGAAAATAGAGCAAGTCGTCAAACAAGCAACTCAGCAGAATTAGAGCTTCCAAAAATCAAGAGCTCCAGCTGCCATCCTTCTACCTAGAAAAGAAGGCACATATAAGAAGTCTTCAAACATTGCTCTCCCTCAAGAAAGAAGAGCGAGTTGTCGTCATCAAATAACTAAGAAGAAATAAGAGCTGCTAGAAGCCAAGGCTCCAACATTTTCCCTCTACCCAATAAAAGGAAGGCAATCATCAAGAAAAAGTCGACGGAAAGGCTTAGTCATCCCCAAGAGGATCCCTGCCTACTCCGAAGGCAAAACAAAAATACTCCTCACGGCTCAACATTACCACCACATTAGTCATCGAGCACACTCACCCAAAGTCTCCTCCACACTCCCCAATGGAGAATAAAGGCTTCAAGAGCCCATCATCATCAACAGTCAAAAGAGCCCAAACCATCAAGGGCTCAACAAAAAGAAAGAAGAGAAAAGAAAACCCTTGCATCCCCAGCGGATGTCCAAAAAGGCCATGACAGAGAGGGTCGAATAAAAATCCTCAAGTGGATCTCCAAAAAATTCTACAAAAAGGAATCAGAAATTCCCATCCCCTAGTGGAATAAGAGTTTCACAAGTATAACTCGCATCAACATCAATCAAGGAGCCAAGACTCCATTCCTAGAAAAGAAAAATCAGATCCCTAGGAAGTCAACTAATTTCCTGGTGGATCACTAAAGAAATAAAACGTCATCCCTAGTGGACCCCCCCAAAAAGAAAGGAAAAAGCCAACGTAATAAAAAGAGACTAAAAAGTAAAAAGGCTTACGTATTATCCCCATAAAAAAGCCAGATTTCAAAATCGTGATAAAAAAGAGATAAATCGCGAAAAAAAAGGCGAAATCAATCCTAACTTTTAGGCAATCAATAAAATCCCTAAGTGGGTCACCGCAGAAAAGGGAAAATCAACGAAAAAGAAGGAATCAGAAATCCCAATGAAACAAGAGTATCAACAAAGCCATCTCATACCAACAACATCCAACAAGGTGTCAAAACTCCATTCGCTCAAAGGGGAAATCAAATTTAGATCCTCGGGAAGGCAACCAAATCCCTGGTGGATCAATCAAGAAGAAAGATCATCCCCAGTGAGCCTACTGCAAAGGCAAAACTTCATATTCATCCTCAGAATGTCATTTGCCTATGCATAGGCAAGACCTAGCAAGCCAGCAAGAGCCAGTATCCCCATATCAGCCTAGTCAGAGGCAAAACAAATGAAACCAAAAGTCTTCACTTCCGATGAAGCATCTGCCTACTCAGAGGCATTACCAGAAACTGAATAGGATATCCGCCTACTCAAGAGGCTTCACTCAGATCAACAAATCCCTAGAGGATTCCTGCCTACCTAAGAGGCACTCATCAAAAATCCCCGACAACCAGCAAAATCGGATGACCACCACCAAAAAAATCTAAATCAAAGAATCCTCAGCAACCAAAAAGCTGGATGAACACCAACAGAGTCCCCGGCACACACCGGACGACCATTCCCAGAAAAGACAAAAGACAAGGACAAGAGAACACATCTCAACATGGGCGCATGAGCCACCCGAGCAGTAAGCTGCCACCACCACCAGTCCTACACAATGGACTGTACCAGCCTGATAGGGGGTTTATACCTGATCTGTGCTCAAGACAAATCAGTAAGTCGCAACTACCAGCCTAATGGGGGGGGTTCATACTCATCCAGTCCAACACACAGCGGACTGCAGCTACCAGCCTGATGGGGGGTTCATACTCATCCACTCCTACACACAGCGGACTGCAACTACCAGCCTGATGGGGGGTTTATACCCATCAACCGAAGGATCGGCTACCGTCAGAAGGAGTATCCTGAGGTTCTACCACGTACCAAAGGGATCGGCTACCGTCAGAAGGAGTATCCTGGAGGTGCACAACACAAATTTTCCCTAGAAGATCAACCGCCGCAAGTCGGAACATCCGAAGGGTAACCGGGCAAGAGGGTCAACTCCTTTATCTTCCAGTCGATCTTCTTGGCACAGCAGGCCAACGACCGACTGGTCAGGTAAAGGGGGGGCAACTGTAGACCCCAAATCTTGCCCGACCTCATAATAAAAACTAGAAGACCTTCTATTCGAAGATGGATGAAGCCTAATAAGCCACTAGGAGAGACTATTAGGCCCCATACTAGGATAGGAGGGATTTTTGGCAAAAAAATAAGGATTTTTGCCTTTTAAGGTCGAGACCGCCATCTTAGATTCGAGACGGCGGTCTCGCCTTGCGCAAGTGGCGAGACGGCCGTCTCGCCATTCCCCTCATTTCACACACTTCTTCCATTCTCTCTCTAGTCACTTCCTCAAATTCTCTTTCTAGAATCCCTCCGAAGCATTTCCAGAGTTTCTGAGAGCTTTCTAAGAGTTTTTGTAGCATTTTTGAGAGATTCTGGCGCTGTAAAGAGTGAAGGGGTGCCAAAAAGCACCCAAATTGTAAAGAAACTAATAGAAAGCTTGCCTCGGAGGTTTCTACACTCTCCCTCTCTCCTTTACCGCTTTATTTTTAATTACGCAATAGACATTAGGGTCATGTAGTCATAATTTTAAATTCCGCAAATAAAGGGTAAAAGTGTATTTTCACCAGTTTATTTATTCAAAGTAGCTAGCCCATCATAGGGAACCCGAAAGGGGCGTCGTAAGGGAACTAACACTTCCCTTACACGTAACTAACTCCCTTACCCAACTCTGGTTCTAATGACCAAAGTTGGTTTTTCGAAAACCAACGCCTTTTTACTCCTTTTCTGATGTTTCTGGTAAAAACATTGGTGGCGACTCCAAAAAGAACCCTTCAAAATTAGTTCTTGGTTTAGCCCGGTTATCGAACAATCCAAGAGTGCCTCTTCGAAAACCTCGCCCCTAGGTTCAGCCTGGTTATCGGACAACCTAAAGGCGTTGTAACCACACCAATAAAAACGCGAAAATTGGAAAGTCAGAACCATCGCGTCGCTCCGACTGCCTTGTTTTGACGATGGCGAAACCTCCCTAAGAGTCATTATGGAAGCAAGGTTGACAGAAGCAGAATGGGTCCAAAATTGGTACGATCAACTAAACCTAATCGAAGAAAAACGATTGGATGCCATATATCACGGGCAAGCCTACCAAAAGAAAATTAAAAGGGCTTACGACAGAAAGGTCAACCCCACACTTATCACGAGGGAGATTTAGTGATAAAGAAATTGCTTCCAACCCAAAAGAACAAAATTGGAAAATGGGAGGCAAACTATGAAGGACCCTTTGTGGTCAAGCGAGCCTTCTCAGGAGGAGCCCTTATCCTCACCAACATGGACGGAGAAGAACTTCGACACCCAGTCAATTCAGATGCGGTAAAAAAATATTATGCTTGAAGGCATTGCTCATGACCTGCCAGGATGAAAACCCACAAAGGGTGTCCTGGGAAAAAGCTAGGGTCCATACACCTCGCTAGGATACGTCCTAGGCAAAACCTAGAGGTTTAAAAAAAAACACAAAAATAAAAATAAAAAGAGCAATGGTTACCTTAACCAAAAACCGCAAGGCGACTAAGGTAACAACTAGGAGAACCAGGGGGGCATATATCAAAGGCATGATTGTTATAGCCTATACAGTGTAGCCAACCCCGACCTACCATTCTTCTAAATTCCATTTGTAATCCTTTTGCAAAAATAATAAACCATTTGTTTATATCAATAAAATTGTCTTCTATTTCTCTTCTCTTGACCGAATTGTGAAAATGCCTCTATGTTAATAAAATCATAAGCATACAAGCTAGTACAAGAAAGTATAAGAAAGGAAATAAAAAAGAATAATGCTTGCTAGGAGGTTCTTAGGCAAAAATTAGGGCTGCCTGCTAGATCAAAAACCCCAAAAGGGCGGTCTAGGCAAAAGTTCGCTAAGATATCATAGGCAAAAAATAGGGCTAAAAAACAAAATACGCAAATGAAAAGAGAACCCAACAGTAGCCAACAAACAACAGGAAGGAACAATCACTTTTCTAGATGTATCCAAAAAAAAGAGAGAACAAACTGCATTTAAAGCATTCACACACAACTAGTCGCACAAAAAGACTTTGTCGAAACCACGAAAGTTAAATTCTGAATAACCATGCATAAAGAGACTAGCTCCATGTTTGTGATTGAGAAACAGGAAACACCCAAACTAGGTCTCCCAAATAAAGTTTCCCCTCAAGAAAACAGGGCAAGTCCTCACTAAACAAGCAGCTCAGAACTAAATAAAGAGCTTCTGGAATCAAATAAGCTCCAACTTTCACCTTTTCAACAAGAGAGAAGGCAACCTTACACCAAAACAAAGCCAACGGAAAGGCTCTATCCCCAAGTAGGTTATTGCCTACTACAGAGGCAAAACAAGAAACTAACTTTGCACGACTCAACACTACAAGTCATCAAGCACATTCATCCTCCATCACACCAGCCAAGGGAGAATAAAGGCTTCATAAAAGCCCTTCACTAGCATAATCAAGGAGCAAAACTCCATTCCCCAGAAGGGAACCAAAATTTGACCACCAGGAAGTCAACCAAGTCCCCGGTGGATCAACCAAGTCCCCGGTGGATCAACCAAAGAGAGAAAGGAACCTATCCCCAGTGAGCCTACCGAAAAGGCAACTTTCAAAAAAGCTTATCCCCAGTAAGTCGTTCGCTTGCGCATGGGCAAACCTGTCAAACAGAAGAGCCAACATCCCCTAAGGGAATATCCGCCTACTTAAGGGCACCAAGAAAACCCCTAGTGGATTCTTGCCTACTCAAGAGGCACTCATCAGAAATCCCCAACTATCAACAAAGCTAGAAGGCTACACAAAAAAGCCACGTTCAAAATACAACCACTCCCCATGGAGTCAGTGCATGAGTAAGAGCAGTAAGGCACCACCACATACATCGTCCGAAGTGAAGCACTTGTTGGATTTGATGAAGACATAAAGAGTTTATAGAGTTTAGTTTGTGGGTGTGTAGGTGAATAGGTTATAGGTTTAGAATTTAATCTCTTGATTGATCAATAGATCTTGTGATAAGCGCCTTTAAATGATGCATCTCATTGAACTTATTTTACTGCATGAAAAACCAACCTTTAAGCATTAAAAGAACAAACTGGGTTTCTCAATCTGTTAAAAAGAAGTTTCAATTTGTTAAAATAACTTAAAATAGGAAATGTTCATATGCTGTCAAAATTTTAATTGATTGAATCGCAGAATCAACAGGTTAAAATGTTCTTAATGATTTTTTCCATATTAAAGGTTTCGCAATTCTAAACTGTTGAAATCAAGTTCAATTTGTTGAAACAGAGAGATGTTATTTTTCACTTTGAAGTATCTCAGAATTTCAATCTGTTGAAATGAGTTTTAATCTGTTGAAATAGAGAGATCATTTTTTTATTCTAAGGTATCACAAGATTTCAATCTGTTGAAATAAGTTTTAATCGATTGAAACAGAGAGCTATCATTTTTTTTAAAAACTGTTTCAATCCATTGAAAACTCGAAACAACCGATTGAATTAGTTTTAAATGAAATCAATCGATTGAAACGTCATTTTAATCGATTAAAAAATATTCTGATCGACCATATCTGATTCTGATCGATCACAACTCAATTCTGATCGATCATATCTAGTTCTGATCGGTCATAAAACTATTCTGATCGGTCATCTGCTACTCCAAGTTATTTTAAAGTGATTGAATCTATCAGTTTCTCACTTTTACTCTATAAATACAGTTTTGATTTCTCTGTTGGAAATATACAATTTTGGAAAATATTTGAAAGCAATCTTAGAGCTCTCATATATGTGTCTTTCTCTGTGCATTCATAAAACTTTTCATATCATAAGGCGTTTAGATCAAGATTGTTGAAAGATCATCAAGAGAGAAAGTTCTGAGTTGGGGAAATTGCTTTTGGACTTTGATATTGTTAAAGTTGCAGTCCAGGTTTATTCTTTTCATATACTTGTACAAAGGTTAATTGTGTAGATTGGGTTTTGAATCTGCACTGGTTACAGTAACTGGGTTTGGTTACTGGGTGGTTATTTCAAGAGTCTATCTTGTAGTGTTGTAAGATAGTTCTTGGGGTAGATTGGTGTATATCTACTGGTTTGTATTTTCACTTGGAATTAGTGGAACTTGGCAGATTTGTCAAGAACTGGATGTAGCTCTGGGAAAGAGTGAACCAATATAAACTCTTGTGTTGAATTTCTACTTTCATCTCTTTTCAATTTCTGCTTTGTTTAAAACCAAATCTGCCTAATAAAAGATTGGATAAAGATTAACCATTCTTCCAAAAGAAAGAGTGTTTTTCGAAAAAGATTTCAAAAGTTCAATTCACCCCCCCTCTTGAACTCAACCATTAATTCTTACACGAAGGACCAGCTCTGTTGTAAGGGAATGTCCTGAAGACAAATGTCGGTGCATGAGCAAGAGCAGTAAGCTGCCACCGCCTTCTCTGCCAAAAGGGTCGACCACCACAACAAAAGGTGCATTCGAAAGACAGAGATCTGTATACATCGGTGCATGAGCTAGAGCAGTAAGCTGCCACCCTTTTTCTCTATCAAAAGGATCAACCACCATAGCAAAGGGGTATCCAAAAATAGAGATCTACACATCAAACTAAGACCAACGGGTCAGCTACCGCATCGAAGGAGCATCCTGAGGTTCTTTACTCACCGAAGCTAAAGGGTCAACTACCATAACAAAGGAGCATCCTGAAGCTTCACACGCACCACCCAAGGGGTCAGCTACCGCGTCAAAGGAGCATCCTTAGGTATTAAACTAAAATCAAGGGGTCAGCTACCGCTTCAAAGGAGCATCCCGAAAACATCATCAGATCATATTCTTCATCCAAGGGTCAGCTACCACGTCAGAAAGGGCATCCGAAGGACAACCGGGCAAGAAGGTTAACTCCTTTACCCGCTAATCGACCTTATGGCACACCAACCCATAGTCAATTGGTCATGAAAAGGGGGGGCAGTTGTAGACCCCAAATCTTGCCTAGCCTCACAATAAAGTCAGAAGACCTCCATTAGAAGATAGGAAAAGCCTCTAGGATCCATATATAGGATAGGAGGGTCTCCTGTACATAGAAAATAAGAAAAATAAGAGAAATCCTGCCCAGAAGCCCAAGACAGCCGTCCTAATTGGCCAGACGGCCGTCTCACCTTGTAACGGTGAGGTGATCATCTCGCCAAGTGGCCAGACGACCATCTTGTTTAGCGAGACGGCCGTCTCGCCACTTATAGGACGAGACCACCATCTCGCCACTTGGCGATACGACCGTCTCGACTCCAAAGTGGTGAGATGGTCGTCCCAACTAGAGAGATGACAATCTCGCCTATCGAAGGTCGAGACGACCATCTTGGTCTGACAGACACAAATTTCTATAAATAGGGACCTCCCCCTCCTCATTTTCAAGAACTTTTCACCAGAATTAGACCTCCAATAGTCTTCTAGAACCTCTCTGAAGCATTTCTAGAGTTCTAGTGCTCTTCTTAGACACTCTAGAGTCCTTCTGTCATTAGAGGAGTGAGTGGCGTCGTAGAGTGAGAGGATAGTCAAAAAGCATCCTCAAATCCTCAAAAGATTAACACAAGGCTTGCTTCAGATGTTTCTTCCACATACTCTCTTTTATTGCTTCCTTTATAGCTTTTCTTGTATGCATATTAAGTATTAAAGCCATGTAGACATTTAATTTCTACAAGTAGATGAAATAATATGGGTAAAAGCGTAATTTCTTTAGTTTTCATTTCATAAGCTAGTCTGTCATAGGGAACACGAAAGGGGCGTTGTGGGGTGCTAACACCTTCCCCACACGTAACTAACTCCCTTACTCGACTCTAGTTGTAATGGACAAAGTTGGTTTTTTTCTAAAACCACTGCCTTTTTACCTTTTTCAGTGTTTAAGGTCAAAACACTGGTGGCGACTCCATAGAACCCTTTTCGAAAACCTCGGCTTTAGGTCCAGCCCGGTTATCAGACAACCTAAAGGCGTTGAACACTCCTTTAAAAAACGTGAGTCAATCAAAACCATCGCGTCGCTCTGACCGCCTCTTTTGACGGTGGTGATAGTCGCGATATGATGACTAAACTCGCATTTTTATAAAAGTAAATTGATCATCACTTTTAGGATGTCCGATAACCGAACTATCCCTGAAAACGAGGTTTTCGTAAAAAGGTTCTATGGAGTTGTCACCAATGTTTTAACCTTAAACATTGGAAAAGGAAAGAAAAAGAAGGCGTTGGTTTTAAGAAAACCAACTTTGGCCATTATAACCAGAGTTGGATAAGGGAGTTAATTACGTGTGGGGAAGGCGTTAGCACCCCACAATGCCCCTTTTGGGTTCCCTATGATAGATTAATTAGTAAAATAAAGATTCTAGAGATTATGCTTTTACCCTATTTATTCATTGCGGTATTTAAATAATTATCTACATGGCTCTAATATCTAATGCACATAAAGGAAAGTAGTAAAGGAAAGCGATAAAAGAGAGAATAGAGAAAAAAACCTCCGAAGCTAGATTTTTATAAATTCCTCAAAATGGTGGATGCTTTTTGACAGTCCCCTCACTCTACAATGTCACTCCTCTCTCCAACAGAAAAGAAAACTTCAACTCTTGCGTGTCTAAAAGATCACTCAGACTCTAGAATAATGCTCAGAGTCACCTAGAGGTCTTAGAATGCCTTCTAGGTTGAGAGAAGAGTGTGAGAGTGTGTGGAAATGAGGGAAATGATGTCCTATTTATAGGGAAACGTGCCAGGAGGACTGGACGATCGTCTGGTCCATATGGACGACTGTCCATGGCTCAAAATGGGCATGGACGGTCGTCTGGTCAACATGGATGGCTGTTCGTGGCTTAAAATAAGCATGGACGACTGTCTGGTTAGCATGGACGATCGTCCATGGCTTAAAATAAGCATCGACGGCTGTCCACTGCCTTATGATGGCATCTCTAATTTTTTATTTTCTAAAAACCCTCCTTTTCTTAAACGGAGCCTAGAAAATGCTACTACGGGTTTAATGAAGCCTTATCCATCTTCAAAACAGAGGATTTCTGGACTTTATTGTGAGGTTGGACAAGATTAGGGGTCTACAACTGCCCCCCCCCCCCCCCTTCACCTGACAGAACGATTGTTTGGCCAAATGTGCCGCAAGACCGGTTGGCGGGTGAAGTGTTGGTATCGCGTAGCGGAATGTTTGCGTTTGGGACAAAAACCAAGAGGGGGGGTGAATTGGTTTCTTATAAAAGTTTTCCCTTTTAAAAACTTTTCGCAAGTTTTATCGATTAAACAATAATATAATAAAGCACTTGAAATGTAAAGAGATAAGGGAAGAAGATTACACAAGTAATTTATACTGGTTTGGATCAAAAGACCCTACGTCTAGTTGTTAATCACTCTAAAAGAGGATTAACCCAGTCACTAAAACAATAGTTCAAACAGATTACAAATTACAAGTAATAAGGATTAGAAAACACCTCTCTTGAGTCACACAAGAGATGAACACCTCCTTTGAATCCACAAAGGATGAAGGCAACTTTTCCTAGAGACGACACAACACACAATCCACCAAGAAACCCAGTTAGTGATTCTTATCGCTTTTAGCCCACACTAGGTTACAAAAGCCCCTATTTCTTCCCTACTCAAAGTTCTCTTAGCAATCACAGCTATAAACTTTAGTATGAAAAAAGTTATTTTTATAGAGAGCCAGAGAGTTCCTTAAATAGAGATTTTAGAGTTTAGAAATTAGGGTTTTCGAAAATGGGTCTAATTTTCAATTTTAAAAGCATAACTGACACAAATAATCGATTATCATAAGTGATAATTGATTATTATAGAGCCACTTTTCGAAGAGAACAAAATTTGACCAGGATAATCGATTATCCACAGAAATAATTGATTATTCTAGAGTTTTTCAGAGACCCAGGTGAACTTGGATAATCAATTATCATAAGTGATAATCGATTATCAATAATCAATTATTAATAATTGATTATCCTAGGTTATAATTGATTATCACAGAGTGTTTTAGTAAAAAACAAACTTTCAGTGGATAAACTATGTGCTGGCTATCTTGAACTCTATTTTTACAGACTCAAAATGATAAAACAGAGTTATTACAAATAGATACAAGTGTTACGAGTCTTCTAATCTTGAAGTCCTTTGTCTTCTAACACATCATCAAAATCTTCAAGCATCATACCCTTCTATTTCAACAATCTCTCCCTTTTTTATGATGATCAAAATCGGCTTTAAAGCCCTTTGTAATAACCTATTTTACTATCACAACTAACATAAAAAAATTAAACATACCAGGCTTTAAGTATTTTCTCCCCCTATTTTATCACAATAAAAAAAGAATATACGCTCCCCCTCAATATATGCAGAAAAATAATCAACTCCCCCACAAGATATGCAAAAATAGATATTTATTGAAATTTATCTAAAGCAATACACAATAGAGAAAAGAAATATTGCTAAGCTTAGAAATTCTAAAATTCTTCGCTCTCGGAATCACTGTTCATGGCAAATCTGTCTTCTATATTTGACACACGTTCATCCACATCCGAAATGCGATGGATAATTTCCTGATGTCGTTCTATAGAGATCGAAGAGAAGTCTTGCATTCTTTGGTTCATGCTGAAAATCATATCTTCAATAGAGGAGCGTGCTTCAGTATGAGCGCCACAGGAAGTCCCTCCAACAGGAGCATCAGCAGCAGTCATCTCATCATCTTTAGAATCTTCAGCAACAGCGGCATTTGGCACTTCATCCTTATGAAAGTAGGTTCCATTAACATTGACCATCTGCAGCTGAGTAAGTGTGTTGCCAAGCATTCTATTTGAGTTCAACGTCCAGAGCTTTTGTTCGGCTTCAAGATTAACTCTCTTGTATTCTAGAATTCGGGAGATGAGAAGAGCATAAGTAATCCTGAAGGTAGGATGTCGCTTGGCTTTGAGCATCGTCAAAGTAACAAGGCTAGGTCAATCAATTGGCTCACTATTCATAATCGCATGTATTATACGAAGATCAGAAGTAGAACACTGAGCATGATTGGTGGCTCTGGGACAGAGGATCCAGACGATGACATGAAGGAGCATTTATTTTTCTTTCTTTAGTGGTCCTCAAGAAGCTGTCTTCCAATTTCCATAGTAGGATTGCGGAGGAAGGAACGATATGCCAAAATTCTGTTGAAGTCGTCTAGATCCATCAGGATGTTGATTACATCATCCCTGATGGGAAATTTTGTGACATTCTCCCAAATGTAATCATCAAGAATGATAGTGACGCCTTTGACTCTCATTGTTGCTACATGATCGCGATATTTGAAACGAGAGTAAAAGACCCTGACCAAGTCAGGATAATACATTCCTTCCATTTCAACAAAAGGTAATATACCTTGTTGCTCAAGAAGATTTGGAAAGATGAATCCACAGTTGATCAATTGATCTCCTTTTAAGAATTTTGGAGAAATTATTCCTCTTTCTTTCTAGAATGTAAGAAACTCCTGTCTCTTCTCTTCGTCAGAGATCCATCCTTCAATGGAGTTTGGACGAGGTTGAGAAGAAGGATTTGATCTTCTTCTAGTGGGGATCTTTCTTCTAGATGATGAAGTCATTTAGGAAAAATGGGTATTTGGAAGAGAGAAAGATTTAGTACTGAGAGAAGCAAGAGTTTGAGAGAGGCAAGAAATAAGAATGAGCTTGGAACCAAAGCAAAACACTTGGAAGAGAAGCTTGGAGTGAGTATGATGAGTTTCTAAGTCTTCATATATATAGAGAACATCTCCAACAACTATAAACGACTATAAACACAAGATTCAAGGTCAAGAGAGTCGTTGCCAACAACTAGTTTATGCCCAATGACGCTCAATAATCGATTATCAACTCATGATAATCGATTATTTTTTCATCAGCTGCCTAGAAAATTTCCAAAGATGCATGAATAATTGGTTATCAACTGAGATAATCGATTATTCCAGAGAGTCTTTACAGGTTTCGCTTATTAAACTATGGATAATCAATTATCAACTCAAAATAATCGATTATCTCAGGATGAATAATCGATTATTACTCAAGATAATCGATTATTCTAGAGAGGTTGATAAATTTAACATGTATTAGACACAAAATAATCGATTATTACCCAAAATAATAGATTATTCCAGTACGAAATGCAAAGATTTTATAGTTTTATAGAGTTTGAGCTATTTCTAATATTCCTAAGTCTCTCCTAAGTTTATAGAATCTATCCTTGGGAAGAGATTTGGTAAATATGTCTGCTAATTGATGTTTTGTATCTATATATTCAATTTTACAATTTCCCTTAGAAATATGATCTCTTAAAAAGTGATGCCTAATTTCAATATGCTTAGTTCTAGAGTGCATAACAGGATTCTTAGTAAGGTTAATTGCACTTGTATTATCACATTTCGAAGGAATGTCTTTAAGAAAAATATTATAATCTTCTAGTTGTTACTTCATCCAAAAGAATTTGAGCATAACAATTTCCAGTCGTTATATATTCAGCCTCAGTTGTGGATAAAGAAACACAGGCTTGTTTCTTACAGTGCTAGGAAATTAAGGAAGATCCTAATAGATGATAGGTTCCACTGGTACTCTTTCAATCAATCTTACAACCCCTATAATCAGCATCAGAAAAACCTATTAAACTAGGTGAAGATCCAGAAGGATATCATAACCCAAATCTTGTGGTTCCTTTCAGATATTTTAAAATTATTTTTTTTGCAGTTAAATGAGGTTCTTTTGACATGCTTGAAATCTAGCACACACACAAACAAATTGCATAATATCAGTCTACTTACAGCTAAGTATAATACATAGCCTATCATACCTCTATACATTGATTGATTTATTTCCAAACCTGATTCTTCCTTATCCAGATAATGTTGAACATACAAGGAGTTGATGTTGAACTTACATGGACATGAAGCTTGTTGATTTTGATGATGATTCAAGAACAAAGAACTTAGAGAGTTGAAGACTTGTATTCTTGTGTAATAACTCTATTTTGATGAGTTTGAGTCTGTAATATTAGAGTCTAAGATAGTCAGTACATAGTCTACTCTTTAGAAGCTTCAAAAACTCACGGGTTTAATCGATTAAAAGACCAAATAATCGATTATTATAGAGAGAAAAACCATTTTCTGTATCAGCTCTCTGTAATAATCGATTAACACTCCTGTTAATCGATTAACAGACCTGTTAATCGATTAACAGGGCAAAATATCGATTAAAACAGTGTGTTATGGGTTCCTGTTGATTTTGGCTCTGTAATAATCGATTAACACTTGAGATAATTGATTATTTCAGTTATATTTGCATTTTGAACTTCAAATTAAACCTATTTTTGAAAACCCTAGTCCCAATACACCAAGTTTCGAAAATCCCCAATTGCCAAACCCTAATTCATCTACTTAAGGTTCTCTAAGGCTCTCAGAAAAAAGAACAACCTTTTTCAAACAAACGTTAAGAGCTGTGATTGCCAGAGAACTGTTTGTTGGAGGAAAAAGGGGCTTTTGGAACCTGGTGTGGGCTAGAAGCGATAAGAATCACTAAGTGGAGTTCTTAGTGGATTGTGTGTTGTGCCGTCTCTAGGGAAAGTTGTTCTTCATCTCTTGTGTGACTCAAGAGAGGTGTTTTCGTTACCTTATCTTTTTCATTTGTAATCTGCTTGTATAACTTTGATTATAGTGACAACGTTAATCCTCTGTTTGAGTGATTAGCAACTGGACGTATGGTCTTTTGATCCGAACCAGTATAAATCTTCTGTGTAAGAGTCTATCCTTATCCTATTTACGTTTACACAGCATTTTAATCGGTAAAATTTGGGAAAAAATTTTAAAACCTAATTTTTGTTAAGAAACCAATTCACCCCCCCTCTTGATTTTTGTCCGTTCACGCAAACATTCCGCTGCGCGATTCTAACAAGTGGTATCAGAGCTTGCTTTGATAGTCATTCAATTTTTTTTAAAATGGCCAGACAAAATCAAACGTTTGCCGAAGGTGCGTCTATCAATAGACCCCCACTTTTTGCAGGTCAAAATTATCCTTTCTGGAAAGTGAGAATACAAATCTTTTTAGAGTCTATTGATAGAGGCGTTTGTGACGCTATTTTAAACGGTCCCTATATTCCTAAAGTTACTGAAAACGGAGTAGACGTTCCTAAACCATTTTCTAGATGGACACTAGAGGAAAATAGAAAAGCTCAATTTGATGTTAGGGCTAGAAATATTATTTCATCTGCTTTAACCCTTGACGAGTTTTACAGGATCTCTGTTTGTAAAAGTGCTCAAGAGATGTGAGAAATGTTAAGAGTGACCCACGAAGGTACCGATGATGTTAAGAGAGCACAGAAAAGTTCTCTAATCCAAGAATATGAGATGTTCCGAATGCAACAAGGCGAAACAATATTTGACGTACAAAAGCGTTTCACACACATAGTGAACCATCTCACCGGATTAGGTAAAATTTTTGACGTTGATGAATTAAATGTTAAATCTTGAAATCTTTGGATAGGAAATGGCAACCTAAAGTGACGACCATCTCGGAGTCACAAAACCTTGCCACAATGTCTATGGCGGCGCTCTTTGGAAAGTTGAGAGAGCATGAGCTTGAGCTAGGAAGGCTAAATGATGAGGAAGGACAATATCAAAAGAAGAACTTAGCCTTCAAAACTGAAATTTCCAAAGGTAAGAGTAAAAAGGAAGAAGAAGACTCGGAGAATGAAGAAGAAGAATTGAGTCTCATGATTAAGAAGTTCACAAAATTCATGAAAGCCAAAGGAAGACATTCATTCAAAGGTAAAGGAAAGGTAAGAGAAAATAATTATGTAAATATCAAATGCTATGGTTGTGGTGAAATAGGACATATGAAGACCGAATGTCCAAACAAGAAAAATGAAGAAAACAAAGGCAAAAAGTTCTTCAAGAAGAAAGCCTACATCGCTTGGGACAATAGTGATTCAAGTTCGGAATCAAGTGACTCGGAAATTGAAGCCAATATTTGCTTAATGACAAATGACAATATATCTTCCAACTTTGAGGTAAGTGATTCCGACTCATCTTCAAGTGATGATGAAAATAATTTTGATGAACTACAAAATGCATATAATGAATTGTTTAGTGCCTTTAAGGAATTGAAAAATGAATACAAAACTGTGAAAAAGAGTTTAAGTAGATCCGAAAAGGAGGTGGAGTCCTTAAAAACGAAAATTGCATGTTTAGAGGAAAAGGAAACCATAGAAACGAAGATTGTATGTATAGATGAGAATGATGATAAAAATATAGTATGTGCATCTTGTAAAGAGTATAAATATGACATTGATATACTTAATCATTTGCTAGATAAAGCCGAAATGGAGATAAGTAACATTAATAAAGATAAAGTTGTCATAGCTCAAAATAGAGTAAACCATCAAGTTCCTTTGAAAAAGCCTAAACTTAAAAAGAGAAGAGTATGGGTGGAAAAATGAACTAAATCATCTATTGTTAGAAATGCATCATATTCAAAAGCTACATCTAAAGCATGTTTTTATTGCATGAAAAATGGTCATACTTCAAATAGATGTAAAATCAAACATTTGGGTGTTCCTAAAGGAAAATACATTTGAGTTCCTATTGTTAAATGACTTGTTTGTCTCTAACCCCAAGGACCCAAAAGTTATGGGGACCTAAGTTTACTATGTTCTTGTTTTGTAGGAAACTTCCAAATCAAATAAGTTTATGTAGTATCTTGATAGCGGATGCTCAAATTATATGTCAGTGACAAAACGAAATTTGTGAGTTTCAAAGCTAAAGAACAAGGATATGTAACTTATGGGGACAACAACAAAGGAAAAATTCTTGGAATTGGAAATATAGGTGGTGCAAACACTTTGGAGATTAAGGATGTGCTTCTTGTTGATGGGCTAAAGCATAATCTCCTTAGTATAAGTCAACTATGTGACAAAGGATTTAAGGTAATCTTTGAAAGTAAATTTTGCACTATACATTTGATAGATTCTGAAAATGTAGAATTGAAAGGCATTAGGTTAAATGTAGCATTGAAAGGCATTAGGCATAATAACATATACTTGATTGATTTGGATTGTGTACATGATACAAGTATAACATGCTTAGTTTCTAAGGAAGAGAACCCATGGTTATGGCATAAGAGAGCGGCTCATATAAATATGCATCATTTAAACAAATTGATTTCAAAAGACATAGTTGTTGGTTTGCCTAAGTTAAAATTTGAAAAAGATAGATTATGTGATGCATGTCAAAAAGGTAAACAAGTAAAATCATGATTTAAATCAAAGAATGTTATTTCCACTTCAAAACCCTTAGAATTATTACATTTAGACTTATTTGGTCCTTCTAGGATAAAAAGCTTTGGTGGAAATTATTATGGTCTTGTGATTGTTGATGACTTTTCTAGATATACTTGGACATTTTTCTTGACAATGAAAAGTGAAGCTTTTAAGATCTTTAGGAAGTTTGCAAAGCAAATTCAAAATGAGAAAGACTTAATAATTAAAGTTTTAAGAAGTAACCATGGTGGTGAGTTTCAAAATGAAAGGTTTGAAAATTATTGTGAGGAAAATGGAATATTACATAATTTTTCTGCTCCTAGGACTCCGCAACAAAATGGTGTAGTTGAAAGGAAAAATAGGTCACTAGAGGAACTTTCTAGAGCAATGCTAAATGAATCAAATGTTCCTAAATATTTTTGGGCTGATGCGGTAAGTACTGCATGTTATGTTTTGAATATAATGCTCATTAGGCCAATTATAAAATCAACTCCCTATGAATTGTTAAATGGTAGAAAGCCTAATGTTGCTCATTTGAAAATATTTGGATGTAAATGCTTTGTGTTAAATAATGTAAAGGACAACTTAGGAAAATTTGACTCAAAAGCCGATGAAGGCATTTTCTTAGGTTATTCACTAACTAGCAAAGCATATAGAGTGTTTAATAGAAGAACTTTTTAAATGTTGAAGAATCTATACATGTTACTTTTGATGAAATTGTAGACCTTGGGGGAAATCCTCTTGAGTCAAATAAAGAACTTTCAGTTGATGATGAGTACATAAGAGAGGCTCTTGATGAATTATATTTGGAAGAAAATGAGCCTTCTCCACCAACATAATTAGCTAAAGAATGGCAATCACCAAGGGGTAAGAACTAGAAATATGACTAATTTCTGCATGTTTGTAGCTTTTGTGTCATAGATAGAACCCAAAAATGTTGAGGAAGCACTTAAAGATGACCAATGGTGCATAACTATGCAAGAGGAACTTAATCAATTTGAAAGGAATCAAGTCTGGGAATTAATCCCAAGAGAAGAATCACATCAAGTAATTGGAACTAAATGGGTATTTAGAAACAAACTTGATGAAGATGGAAATATAACAAAGAATAAAGTCAGACTTGTTGCCAAAGGTTACTGTCAGGAGGAAGGTATTGATTATGATGAAACTTATGCTCCTGTTGCCAGAATTTGTTAAGATAATGCAGGGAGAATTTGAAATGTCTATGATGGGAGAATTAACGTTCTTCCTTGGACTTCAAATCAATCAACTTAAAGATGGCATTTTTGTCTCTCAAACCAAATACTGCAAAGAGATTCTCAAGAAGTTTGGAATGGAAACTTCAAAGGAAGCTAACACACCCATGGGAACTTCATGTTATTTAGATAAGGATGAATCAGGTTTGGAAATTAATCAATCTATGTATAGAGGTATGATAGGTTCTCTGTTATACTTAACTGCAAGTAGACCTGATATTATGCATTCTGTCTGTGTGTGTGCTAGATTTCAGGCATGTCCAAAAGAATCTCACCTAACAACAATAAAATGTATTTTAAAATATTTAAAAGGAACTACTAGTTTTGGTTTATGGTATCCATCTGAAGCTTCTCCTAGCTTAATATGTTATTCTGATGCTGATTATGGTGGATGCAAAACAGATAGAAAGAGTACTAGTGGAACTTGTGATTTATTAGAATCATCATTAGTATCTTGGAATTCTAAGAAACAGGCATATGTTGCTTTATCGACCACTGAAGTTGAATATATTGCAGCTGGTAATTGCTGTGCTCAAATTTTATGGATGAAACAACAACTAGAAGATTATAGTATATTTCTAAATGATATTCCTTTGATGTGTGATAATACAAGTGCAATCAATCTTACTAAGAATCCAGTAATGCACTCAAGGACTAAACATATAGAAATTAGACATCATTTCTTGAGAGATCATATAAGTAAAGGAAACTGTAAAATTGAGTATGTTGATACAAAACATCAATTAGCGGATATTTTTACTAAGCCTCTTCCCAAGGATAGATTTTATGATCTTAGAAGAGACTTAGGGATATTAGCAATAGCCTAAACTCTGCTTAATTAAACAGTTTTTGCATGATTGTAATGTTACATATATCATTGTTTGTAATGACATTTCTTTATGAAATAAAATTTGTATTTTATTGCTTTGTTAGAGGGGGAGCTATTTCCAAGTTATGCATATTTCGAGGGGGAGCTCTTAATTTTTTATCATAATCAAAATAGGGAGAGAAATATTTAAAGCCTCTTATGATTAAATTTAAATATTATCTGGTATGTTTAATGTTTTTGTTAGTGTGACAAATAAAACAGGTTATTACAAGGCTTTAAAAAGAAAATTTTGATCATCATAAAAAAGGGGGAGATTGTTGAACATACAAGGACTTGATGTTGAACTTACATGGACATGAAGCTTGTTGATTTTGATGATGATTCAAGAACAAAGAACTTAGAGAGTTGAAGACTTGTATTCTTGTGTAATAACTCTCTTCTGATGAGTTTGAGTCTGTAATATTAGAGTCTAAGATAGCCAGTACATAGTCTACTCTTTAGAAGCTTCAAAAACACATTTTTATAAAAAACTCACAGGTTTAATTGATTAAAAGACCAAATAATCGATTATTATAGAGAGAAAAATCATTTTCTGTATCAGCTCTCTGTAATAATCGATTAACACTCCTGTTAATCGATTAACACTCCTGTTAATCGATTAATAGGCCTGTTAATCGATTAACAGGGCAAATAATCGATAAAAATAGTGCGTTGTGGGTTCCTGTTGATTTTAGCTCTGTAATAATCGATTAAAAGTTGCTTAATCTTTCATACCATGATCTAGGAGCTTGTTTTAATTCATAAAGTTCATTTTTTAATTTAAAAATATTATAAGGGTATTTTAAATCTTCAAAACCCGGAGGTTGTTGCACCTATAGTTCTTCTTTAATAAAACCATTTAGAAAAACACTTTTCACATCCATTTGACATAGTTTAAATTTCATCATTGAGGCATAAGCAAGAAGTAGGCGTATAGCCTCTAACCTGGCAACAGAAGCATAAGTTTCATCATAATCTATACCTTCCTCTTGACAGTACCCTTTTGCCACAAGTCTAGCTTTATTCTTTGTTATGTTCTTATCGCTGCCGTCAAAAGAGGCGGTCGGAGCGACACGATGGTTTCTTTCGACTCGCATTTTTAAAAGAAATGGTTCAACGCCTTTAGGTTGTCCGATAACTGGGCTAGACCTAAAGGCGAGGTTTTCGAAGGTGTAGACCCCTAATTTTGCCCGGCCTCTCAATAAAGGCTAAGGAGACTTCCTATAACAAGATAAAGCTTGCCCGACCTCTCAATAAAGGCTAAGGAGACTTCCTATAACAAGATAAAGCTTGCCCGACATCTCAATATAGGCCAAGAAGACTTCCTATATGAAGATAAAGCTTCAATGGACGTCTATCGGCATCAATCGATGTCCGAATAAAGAAAGGAAAGCTTCCCGGGGGTCCCAAAACACAAAATCTGGCAAAAACAGTCGAGATGGTCGTCCCAGAAGTTGGGACGGCCGTCCCAGAAGCCCAGACAGCCGTCCCAAGTTCCAGACGGCCGTCCCAACTTGTTTTGAGGCTCGGGATGGCCGTCCCAAATCCCATACGGTCGTCCCAACTTCCCCAGATGGACATCCCTGATTTCCAAGCTCCAGACGGTCGTCCCAAGTTGCCAGGCTGCGAAAACTATAAATAGGAGGCTCATGTGCCACTTTTTCACACTCCAGACACTTGTCTTCTCTCCCTACTTCGAATGAACTCTCCCATTGCCTTAAAAAGGTAACAATCGGTTAAGGAATTGTATTCCAGCATTCGATTCTTCTTTAAAATTTAGTCGAGTCGATATTGTATTCTGGGAGGAGAGTCTTTGTAGAGCGGGGGATTGCCAAAACGCATCCTCACAGTTAAAGATTTGTAATACAAAGCTTGCTACGGAGGTTCTTTTCACTTCTCTTCTCTTTTATTGCTTTATTTATTGCTTTATGTATGCAATATGAAATAAAGTCATGTAGATAGTCATTTTTTCAATATTATGCAATAAAATAGGGTTGTAGACCCCAAATCTTGCCCGGTCTCACAATAAAGATCAGAAGACCTCCTTTTCGAAGATGGACGAAGCCTAAGAAGCCACTAGGAGAGACTATTAGGCCCCATACTAGGATAGGAGGGATTTTTGGCACAAAAATAAGGATTTTTGCCTTTTGGGGTCGAGACCGCCGTCTCGGATTCGAGACCGTCGTCTCGCCTTGCACAAGTGGCGAGACCACCGTCTCGTTTGGCGAGACGGCGGTCTCGCCACTCGCGAAAGGCGAGACCGCCGTCTCGCCACCTGCGAAAGGCGAGACCGCCGTCTCGTTTGGCGGGACTGCCGTCTCGCCATTCCTGCAAGACGAGACCACCGTCTGGAATGTCGAGACGACCGTCTCGACCTTGTCAGATGAGACGGCCGTCTCGACCTGACAGGCACGAATCCCTATAAATAGGGCCTTCCTTCCCCTCATTTCACATAGTTTTCTCACTCTCTCTCTAGTCACATCAAGAGTTTCTCTCTCTAGAATCCCTCCGACGCATTTCCGGAGCTTCTGAGAGTCTTTAGAGTGTTTTTAGAGCGTTTTTAGAGGTTTTCGACGCCGTGTAGAGTGAATGGCTGTCGCAAAGCACCCTATTTTTGAAGAATTAAATAGAAAGCTTGCTTTGGAGGTCTCTACTCTCTTTCTCTACCTTTTACTTCTTTATTTAAATTATGCAATAGACATTAGGGCCATGTAGTCGTAATCTTTAAATTTCGCAAAATAAAAGGGCAAAAGCGTATTTTTCCGGTTTATTTATCAACAGAATAGCTGGCCTATCATAGGGAAATCGAAAGGGGCGTTGTAAAGGAACTAACACTTCCTTTACGCGTAACTAACTCCCTTACCCAACTCTGGTTCTAACGACCAAAGTTGGTTTTTTGAAAACCAACGCCTTTTAAACTCCTTTTCCGATGTTTCCGGTAAAAACATCGGTGGCGACTCCAGAGAACCCTCAAAACTAGCTCTTGGATTAGCCCGGTTATCGGACAGTCCAAGAGCACCCTTTCGAAAACCTCGCCCTCAGGTTCAGCCCGGTTATTGGACAACCTAAAGGCGTTGTAACCACCAATGAAAAACGCAAAAATCAAGAGAATCGGAAACCATCGCATCGCTCCGACCGCCCTCATTTTGATGGCGGCGACAGATGGCGACTTCACTGGGGAAGCCTAGAGAGTTGATCCCATTTAGTGATGGGCCAGCTTAAAAATAAATAAACCAATAAAATAACGCTTTTGCCCTACCTTGTATTATAAAATGTTTTACTGTTTGGCTATAATAACTGTTGCTTGTTTATACTTACGCAATTGTTTGAAATACAAACTGTACACAAACCCTTGCACACAATAGTTCCCTCTATACCCGGGGGCAAGTGAGAAAACCATAGGGAGTGGGTGACAGGTACGGTTCGCTGTAGTGATGGCCTTGTGCCCACCGGTGTGATCGCAAACCACCACTCAAGGTGATAACCTTCCTCTTTTGGCACAAAGACTGACTATGGCCTTAGTGCTAAGCATGGTCGGAAGGCTGGAGAGTGGGGACCCTATAATGGGGGCACCTTGGGGGCCTTAGCTTTGGTGAGAACAGTTAGAACCTACCTTCGCCAATTCACTTTTCTGCAGGAAAACCCTACCTCGTGATTAAAAACGAATTCTGGCCTGTTCGTGGATGATCGAATTGTGTGTGCATATGTTTGTTGCATTTGTCTGTTGCATAGCATAACCAAACAACAGAAGAAAAATCAAAAAATATTTTTACAATAAACACCCTTATCTCGGACAGTCTGCCTTTTAGCTAGCCTGGTTTCAGGTTCTTTGTAAGCTAAGTAGCCACGCAGTTCCGATAGAAGAGATAAGGGACGCTAAATATTTTTTTTCACATAAAGCCACATTTTATCTCGGACAGTCTGCCTTTTAGCTAGCCTGGTTTCAGGTTCTTTGTAAGCTAAGTAGCCACGCAGTTCTGACAGAAGAGATAAAAGGCTATAAAATAAACAAATAAATAAAAATAAAATACTAAATAAAATCCGTTTCCAAAACCATGAATGGGACCTGATTCATAAACATCACAAATAATTCATATAGGTAGTTTATTTTTTTCGGAAAAAATATAAATACCATACAAAACATGATAAACAAAAATAAACACTCACATTCATTCAAATAAGCATCATTTTCATAAAACATGCATTTTGGTTTTAGAAAATGGAGGGACTAGTAGGCAATTGAAGAAGGTGGATATTCCCCGATATCATACTGAGAAGTTGGAACGGCTTTGCGCGGTAATGCCACCAGAGGTCCGCGCCGACTTTGAAAAATCCTATGCACTGATTCTCGACCTATTAAAGATTTGTGTCGATCAAGTGTTCCTCAGGGTATTAATTCACTTTGGGAACTCCAGTCTGCGATGCTTTGAATTTACGCAGTTCGATATGGTGCCTACCTTGGAGGAGTATGAGATTATGTTGAAATGGCCCAAATCAGCTGGGGTCCATATCCGCCACGGGGCATATACTCCTGCAGCACAAGTCGCTGCCATCATTCAACTACCCTTCTGGCAGACTGCCCTGATAGGAAAAGGGAACATCCAGGGTTGGAAAGTCTCAATGTTAGAAGACCACCTGTCCGACTTGGCAGAAAGGACAGAGTGGGTTGCCTTCAACAAAACCCTGGCTTTAATCATTTTTGGAACTATCTTGTTTCCCTTCCACCTCGACACAGTGGATCAAGCCGTCATGGACGCCTTCTTCGCCTGGGACGTGAACTCGAAGAGTCCCTTGCCTGCAATTCTTGCCGACACTTTGCTCTCGGTGGAATTTTGCCGCCAGATGCAAGGAAAAACACTTCGCTACTGCTCTTCACTGCTATTCATGTGGAGCACTACGAACCTTTACGCCTCCAGTCACATGGGGATATTCCCCGATCCTTTAAGGAGCTTCTCCAAAATCCCTCTCCAATGACGCTTAACCTCAGAATGGAGGGACGAGTTGGAACAAAAGGACGCCAATAGTATATCTGAACGTACTGGCCCTTGGTTTCGACCTGGCCCAGTCCTCATCAGATGTGGAGACTATCCGAACGTACCCTTGATAGGACTCAGGGGTTGCATAGCCTACTCACCTAGAGTAGCTATGAGACAGCTCATGAGAACCCAAACTACCATCTCTCGGGGGGAACTCGGAGGACTGTGTTTCTTCGGAGACTCATGCACAATCGCCAACTCACTAGTCGTGAGAAGAGCATGGGAGAGACCAGTCTATATGGGAGATAGAGAGCTAGGAAAAGCTCAAGTGACTGTCTCCATTGACTACGAGGTGTGGAGACAAAGAAGAGGGATGTCTCAACCATCCACCACACTCATTACAAGCGCCAATAGTGAAGAGCTGCAGGCTCAAGTCGATGCCTTGACCTAGAGGATAGAAATCATGGGAGCCCAGATGAGGGCCCTTGAAGAAAGAGAGCAAGAATCTATCCTCACCATTGATGGTCTGCAAAGGCAGTGCAAGAAAAAGGATCATGAAATAGAGCGCCTCAAGGATCAGTGTGCTGACTCCAACGAGCAAGCTATCCGAGCATCCAAAACTGCCAGAACCAGCTCAGATAGTCAAATTCAGGAGATAACCGCCAAGTCTGCACACCTTGAGGCCGAATAAGCAAAACAGGCTCAGACGATCAAGGAATTATTGCAAGAACTCACCAAGACTCGGTCAGACATACGCCAAGAGCGAGAGGCCAACCGGAGACTCAACAAAAGTCTCGCTGAGCTACGCTGCAAAGAAAGAGACGGGCTAGCTCAGTATGGCCAGGTACTACAAGAGAAAGACCGAGCCGTCGCAAAACTCGACGAACTGCAAGCCTTGGTCGTCCATCAAGAGGTGAAGATCAAAGAGGCTCAAAAATACAGCGAAGATATGAGCCAGGCGGTCCAAAAGCAAAGCGAAGCACTTGCTCGTCACGTCCGGGAAGCCGAAAGAGAACTACATAGAGATCAGGACCCGCCTGTGGGTTTCTTTAGGCTTTTCCGTTTTTGCCAAAAGTTGCTTCGTAGTATGGAATAGGGGAATGTACACCTTCTGAATGGATAAATGAAATTCTCCTTGTAGACCCCTAATTTTGCCCGGCCTCTCAATAAAAGCTAGGGAGACTTCACACAAAGATAAAGTTCACCCGGCTTCATATCAAAAACCGAGAAAGACCTCCCGCAACAAGACGGGGTTCACTCATCCACACAATAAAGACTAAGGAGACTTCCTGCACGAAGATAAAGCTCGCCTGGAATCTTAATAAAGGCCAAGAAGACTACCTTTATGAAGATAAAGCTTCAACGGACATCTATCGGCATCAATCTACGTCCGAAAAAAGGAAAGGAAAGCTTCCCTAGGGTCCCAGAACGCGAAAACAGGCCAAGACAGGTTGGGACAGCCGTCCCAAACTGGGACAACCGTCCCAAACTGGGACAACCGTCCCAAACAGCAAAATGCAAGTGAGACGCACGTCTCACCTTTGGGACGCACGTCCCAAACCCTAAAATTCAAGCGGGACGCCCGTCCCAACCTAAACTGGTCGTCCCACTTGTCCCCCAGCTTGGCTCAGTGTAAATTTTGCTGTTGGGACGGCCGTCCCAACCCAGACGGCCGTCCCAGATTTCCAGGCAGCGAAATCTATAAATAGGAGCCTCATTTGCTCATTTTCCACACCCCAGACAAGTCCAAGACTTGTCTTCTTCTCTCCCTCCTTCGAATGATCTCTCTGATTGCCTTTAATAGGTAACAATCAGTTAAGGAATTTGTATTCTGGCATTCGATTCTTCTAATAAAATTTTAGTCGAGTCGAGTTTATTCGAGAGGAGAGTCGTTGTAGAGTGAAGGATTGTCGCAAAGCGTCCTCTGTATAAAAGACTTATAATATAAAGCTTGCTTCAGAGGTTCTTCTCAATTCTCTTCCCTTTTATTGCTTTATTTACTGCTTTCTGTATGCAATGTAGATAAAATCATGTAGATAGCCATATTTAAATACTGTACGAATAAAATAGGGTAATAGCGTAATTTCTTGTAATCTTTACTTAAATGAATTAATCCGTCATAGGGAACCCGAAAGGGGCGTTGTGGGGTGCTAATACCTTCCCCACACGTAACTAACTCCCTTACCCGACTCTGGTTATAATGGCCAAGTTTGGTTTTTATTAAAATCAATGCCTTTTTCTCCTTTTCCAATGTTTATGGTCAAAACATTGGCGGCGACTCCAAAAGAACCCTTTTCGAAAACCTTGCTTCTATTAGAGGATAGTTCAACGTTGAGCTCCTCGGAAGCAATGAACATAATTTTAACAAAAAACGCGAGTCTCAACCATCTTTTCGTGACCTCTCGCATTAACGTTCGAGATGTCCTAGGACGTCGGAACGGACGGCGGCGACAGATGGCGACTCCACTGAGGATGCTAGAGAGTTGATCCCATTTAGTGACGGATAAATTCAAACTAAGTAAAGATTTGAAATTACGCCTTTACCCTTTTCTGTATTTTTATTGTATGGCTTTAATAACTACTGTATGATTACTTCTGCAAATTGTTTGAAATATAAATTGCACACAAAACCCTTGCACACAACAGTCCCTCTATACCCGGGGGCAAGAGTGAATACCTATAGGGAGTGGGTGGCAGATACGACCGGCTTGTTGGCACACGGGGCTACAACCGTTGTCGGAAACCACCAACTCAAGGTGATAACTCTCTTCTTTTGGTCTAAGGACGTCGACACGGAGTTCCGTGCATGACCCGAGGATCGAGAGATTGAGAGGTCCCTATAATGGGGGCACCTTGGGGACCTTTGGCCTTGGTGAGAACAGTTAGAACCGCCTACACCAAGCACGTTTC
>OY731403.1:78751080-78798781 GCA_963425845.1 Sphenostylis stenocarpa | reverse complement strand
AAAATACTATATGTCTTCATCAAATACAACAAGGGCTTCATAAACAAGCACCGTTGGTCATTCCAATCAATAAAAGGGAAGAGGCAATAACGCCTTTACGTTTATTCATGCCTCGTCCTTTCCCTTATTCATCAAATAAAGTTGTACCTTGGAGATACTCAGAAGAATCACCAGTTAATCAAGATATCTCCAACATAGCCGGTATTGGGGGCATGACTAGAAGCGGAAGAATATACTCCCCCAAGGAATTACAAGATAATATTCCTAAAGATAAGGCAAAAAATAAGGCCGAAGAGGAAAAAGAATCCAAGGAGGAGACAGATGAGTTACTCCAGTACATAAGACAAAGTCAGTACTCCATCGTCGATCAACTCAATCGTACTCCTTCAAAGATAACCTTGTTATCACTTATAATGAGTTCAGAACCGCATCGAAACGCACTGTTAAAGGTTTTGAATGAATCATTCGTTCCGCATGCAATATCCCAGGACAATTTTGAAGGAATTATTGGTAACATTATAGCCAATGATCATCTTACCTTCACAAATGAAGAACTCCCTTTAGAAGGGTCAAATCACAATAAGCCCTAGCATATTTCTGTCAAATGCAAGGAATATCTCATTTCCAAAGTTCTGGTGGATAATGGGTCATCCTTAAATGTCATGCCTAAAGGCACACTTGACAAGATAACAGTGCAAGGAACCCACATGCGCCCGAGTAATACAATTGTTCGAGCCTTTGATGGATCAAGACGTGAAGTAGTAGGAGAGATTAGTCTACAAATCCAAATTGGCCCTACTATTTTTAACATAGACTTCCACGTGATGGATATCATGCCAGCATATAGTTGTCTCCTTGGTAGACCTTGGATTCATAGTGCTAAGGCAATACCTTCAACGCTCCACCAAAAAGTCAAGTTTGTGACAAATGATAAACTTGTCACAGTTCAAGCTGAAGAAGACTTTTTAATAAGCAAACCGTCTGTCCAACCATATGTGGATGCGGCTGAAGAGGCTCTTGAAACATCTTTTCAAGCGCTCGAAATTGCCAACATAGAAAAACTTCCCAGTAATACAAAGGTGGCCCATATGATGAAAAGATATGGATATCGCCCAGGACAGGGGCTCGGAAAGAATGCTCAAGGAATAAAAGAGCCACCAGATTTCAAAGATAATCCTTTAAAGTATGGTTTAGGGTACGACCCTACAAAAAGTCAAACCATACGAAAAATAGGGAAGTCTTACCCATCAAAGACGATATTCCGAAAAGGAGGGGTATTAGCGCAAAGGGTAGCGTTAGTCATTAGGTGTCCTTCTTCCAATTCTAAGGGATGTAATACCCCATTTTTAATAAACAAGGTTTAGATAGACGTTTTGTTCCAAATGCGTCAGAACAATCAAAGCGTCACAAAGCAAAGTCAAATATGATTGATTAACTAGAAACATGGATAAAATCTATCTCGATAGAATCAAGTTTCGACAATGTTATGCAAAAAATATATATACAAAAAAGGAGAGCCCGTCAAGGCCAAAGGCCAAGACAAGAAAATAAAAGGGCAAAATACCCGGCAGGAAACCCACAAAAGGGGGCTGCACAAAAGTTAGGGTAAACCCGGCAGGAGACCCGAACAATAATAAAGGGTAACCTGGGCAAAAGTTAGGGTTACAAAAAGTCCGCTAGGTATTCCTTAAAAATAAATACAAAAAGGGAAACCTAGACAAAAGTTAGGACATAAGCATAACATCCTAGGCTGAAAACCCGAAAGGGCGGGCTAGGAAAGCTAATCAATTACAAAAAGGCACCACAAATCAGTAAAATAAAGACGCCACATCATAAGAACGAAACGTTTGCCTAAACTAGCCTAAACACAGACCAACCTTGGCTAGCCATTCTTACAGAAACCTCTATTACAAAAAATATCCCTCTAAAACACAAGCCCTTGTTGTAAATCCTTTTCTTTCTCTTCTCTTGACCATTTCACTATAAAAGCATTCAAGTAATAAAGGGGAATGTGGAAATATAGTGATCAATAGGAAGGTTGAAATCCCTAAGGAAAGGAAGGGGGGCATTGATATGGCAGTTGCCCTACGAACAAAAGACTGCTCTTCGGCTATAGCAAGAAAAGTCCAAGACGGCAAATTAGGTACAACCAAGCTTGTTAATCAAGAAACATGATGACAGAAAGGTACAACACCAAGAATGCACCCGAAGTCAAAGCACATCAGTTAAAACTTTTGAAATATTAACTGAAATAGATCATAGGATGCATATCATAAAACATTACATGCATTAAAACATCAATTAATGGAGTCCTATCCTCCTTCTCAACAAAAAAAACATGAAAACTAACTCGAAAAGCTTGAGACAGTCGTCCCAAGGGTGAGATGGTCGTCCCAAACAGCCAATTTCAAATGGGACGCCCGTCCCAAGTTTGAGACGCCCGTCTCAAGGCCAAATTTTCAAGTGAGACGGCCGTCCCACTTCCCAGTTGGCTGCCCCAAAGGAAAATTTTCAAGTGAGACGGCCGTCCCAACCCAGACGGCCGTCGCACCACTCCTGGCTCCTCCTATATATGTTAGGCGCGGATCCTTGCTTTGGTACACCATTACAAGCATTCCACCTTGCTTCTCCTCCCTTTCTACACACTTTTAGCATCCTTAAGTGAGTAAGGCATACAATGGAACATGGAGAGGCTTCATCCAGGAGAAAACGCACCAGAACCTCCGCTAGAGGAACTCCTGTCACCAACACTTTGCTGGCAGAACCACATCAACAAAGGATGGCAAATATCCAACAATTTTCCTGGCATCCCATGCTGTGGCTGGATTTTGAAATCCTAGCTACATTTGGCTGGGATCAAGATGTCAGAAGGTTCATCCACAACATAGGATGGGATTTTCTGCTTCCTGAGCCACCTACTCGAATCCACCGTACTGCTACACTGGAATTCCTTGCCTCCGTCAATCTGGTGGAAATGTCGTCCACGACTCCTGGAGTGCCACCTACTCAAGCCGTCTCCTATTGGATGGACGGGGCATACCAGACTACTTTTCTGGATGACTTTAATGTCTTTGCCAACGAGCAGACACGAGGACACCAGAATATAGATCTGCATATCTCGAGAAACCCGCTGCTCTCACTACCACCAACATGTGGAAAGAAATCACCGGAGCACATTCCCTGCCGTCACATCTGAAAGGTGCAGCTTTTTCTCCGCCACTCTACATATGCCATAAATTGCTAGCCGGGACCATGCATAGCCGGAAGGAAAGCCAAGGGAAGGTAATGCTAGCTGACCTTTTCATTGTCTATTGTATGCATCAAGGGCATCGATGCAACCCAGGATATGCCTTCCTGAAAGCCGTAAAGGACTACAGAACTCGTGGCTCAGCAGGAGCCATCATGGTGGCTCCCTTTCTCACCCCTTTAGCTGAATATTGGGGATGCACTGATGGAGAAGACCTCCCAGCTAGCCTCCAAGCAGAGCTGATTAACGGAGGAACACTGGTCCACATGAACATCCTTAGTCGACAAGGATCAGGGTTTATTTTAAACCCCATAATCTGAATTTCACTGGATATGCGTGATTTCGACACACCACAGGACATCCCTGCGACTTCGGAATCCCAACAGCAATCATACGATCCAGACTTCGCCGGCTTATACTGACGTATAGATGATGAGCACGCCTACATGGAAGGGCAGTTCCAGTTCATGCGACAGGAGTTCAGTCAGCTAACCATGAGGCAAGATAGGACCGATCGTCAAATAGAAAATTTGGTCCAGACTCAGGCAAGGTTCTAGCGCCGCATACTCCGCCGCATCCCTTCGCCAGCACCATCCTCCCATTCCAGCCCAGAAGCAGATGATTAGGAGGTCTTTAAATATTTTCTAGTAGTTTAAAAATGCTTGAATGTATCACAAAGAAAAAAGAGAAGTAATAAATAAAAGTTGTTATTTCTGTGTACATTTCAAAAATCCCACGTGTACAAAAATTATAAAATAGAAGGCACACGTGATATATTAAAAAGCCAGATTTCAAATAACTCGCGATAAAGATCAAAATCGCGAAAGAAAAAGGCGAAATCAAAACTATTTTAGCAGAATAAAGAGCTTCAGGGAAACTAGCTCTAACCTTCTATCCCAATAAATGAAGGTGCACCAGAAAAAGGGCCAACGGAAAAGCCGATGATCCCGAAATGGATCCTTGCCTACTCCAAAGGCAAAACAAAATTTTCTTCGCGACTCAACATCACCACATGAGTCGTCAAACAGAGTCACTTAAAGATCTGATTACCATCCTTCCATCCAAGAAAGAAGGAAGCCATCAAAATAGAAAAGCCAACGGAAAGGCTTGATCATCCCCAAGAGGATCCTTGCCTACTCCAAAGGAAAAACAAAAAGATTACTTCACGACTCAGCAGCATCACCACATGAGTCATCGAGCACACTCATGCAGAATATTCGCCTCATTCCCCAAAGGAGAATAAGGACTACTCAAGAATCCATCAAAGAAAATACGGAGTCAAATCCTCCATATCACAAGGGGGCAACAAAAAGAAAAGAAAAACTTTTCATCTCCAAGTAGAGCATATCAGAAAGGTCTACAAAACGGGAAAAATGAGAAAATTCCCATCCTCCAAGAGCTTAACAAAGCCAGGAGCCAAAACTCTGTCATAAAAATCAAATCAAAGATGGATCCCCAAGAAACCGACAAACTCCTTGGTGAATCTTCAAAAAAAGAGAAAAAGAAGAAAATCTCTTCATCCCGCTCAATAAAGAGCTTCACAAAAGTCAGGAGCTCAAGACTCCATCATAAAAAATCAAATGAAAGATTGGATCCCCAGGAAGCCAATAAACTCCCTGGGATCGCCAAAAAGAAAAGAGAAAAAAATAAAATCTTTTCATCCCTAGCAGATAATAAAAAGCCTGCGTGCATAAAAGAAATAAAAAAGGCGCACGCATTTAAGAAAGCTAAATTTGTAAAATCGCGAAAAAAAAATACAAAATCGTGAGAAAAAGATAAAAACCCATTCCCCAGCAGGAATAAGAGCATAGGAAAAGCCAGCTCAAAACAACAGCATCCAACAAGGAGTCAAAAACTCCATTCCTCCCTAGGGGGAAATTCAAAATAGATCTCCGGAAAACAATCAAATCCCCGGTGGATCACCAAAAAGAAAAACTATCACCAGTAAGCCTACAACAGAGGTAAACTACAAATTCATATCCTCAGGGAGTTAATCACCTATAACACCCAATATGAATATCCCTAGTGAAATGCAAAGCCTTCACTCCCAAGAAAGTCTCTGCCTACACAGAGGCAAACAAAGAGCCAATATCCCCAAGAAACGGGAAATCAGCCTATTCAAAGGCGAAAAACAAACAAGTATAAAGTCTTCACCACTATTGAAGCATCCGCCTAGTTAAGAGGCACAATCAACAGAAATCAACCAATCCTCAAAGGATTCCTGCCTAAATTGAGAGGCAATCATCAATAAACTTCAGCAAAGATCGAACGGCTAAATAAGAAAGCCCAAAACCACAAAATCCCCAGGGGATTCCTTCCTAAAACAAGAGGCACTCAACAAAGAATCCCCGGCAAGACTGGATGGCCAAAAAGAAAAGCCAAAAACAAAGAATCCCCAGCAAGACCGGATGGCTAAAAAGAAAAGCCAAAAGCGAAGAATCCCCGACAAGACCGAATGGCTAAATGAAAAAGCCAAAAAACCAAAGAATCCCCGGTAAAATCGGATGACTGACACAGAAAAGTAAAAAAGAAAGATCAATCACTCCCCACGGAATAGGCACATGATCAGAGACAATAAGCCGCTAACACATCTCCAAAAACCAGATGAGGGTCTGTACTCATCAATCAAAAGACTGAATGCCGAAAAAGAGCATCACAAGAGCCTTATAGAATAGGGTTCATACCAGGTGGGGGTAGGTACCCAAAAGAGCCTTATAGAATAGGGTTCGTACCAGGTGGGGGTAGGTACCCACAAGAGCCTTATAGAATAGGGTTCGTACCAGGTGGGGGTAGGTACCCACAAGAGCCTTATAGAATAGGGTTCGTACCAGGTGGGGGTAGGTACTCATCAGAGCCTTATAGAATAGGGTTCGTACCAGGTGGGGGTAGGTACCCACAAGAGCCTTATAGAATAGGGTTCGTACCAGGTGGGGGTAGGTACCCACAAGAGCCTTATAGAATAGGGTTCGTACCAGGTGGGGGTAGGTACTCACCAGAGCCTTATAGAATAGGGTTCGTACCAGGTGGGGGTAGGTACCCGCAAGAGCCTTATAGAATAGGGTTCGTACCGGGTGAGGGTAGGTACTCACCAGAGCCTTATAGAATAGGGTTCGTACCGGGTGAGGGTAGGGACTCACCAAGAGCCTTATAGAATAGGGTTCGTACCGGGTGAGGGTAGGTACTCACCAGAGCCCTATAGAATAGGGTTCGTACCAGCAAAAGCCTTATAAAAGAAGGTTTGTACCGGATGAGGGTAGGTACTCATCAGAATCTAGCAAAAATGCAGATTCGTACCAGGTGGGGGTAGGTACCCACTCGAGCCTTATAAAATAAGGTCTGTACCGGATGAGGGTAGGTACTCATCAGAATCTAGCAAAAATGCAGATTCGTACCAGGTGGGGGTAGGTACCCACAAGAGCCTTATAAAATAAGGTCTGTACCGGATGAGGGTAGGTACTCATCAGAATCTAGCAAAAATGTAGATTCGTACCAGGTGGGGGTAGGTACCCACCAGAGCCTTATAAAATAAGGTTTGTACCAGATGAGGGTAGGTACTCATCAGAATCTAACAAAAATGCAGATTCGTACCAGGTGGGGGTAGGTACCCACCAGAGCCTTATAAAATAAGTTGTGTACCGGATGAGGGTAGGTACTCATCAGAATCTAGCAAAAATGCAGATTCGTACCAGGTGGGGGTAGGTACCCACCAGAGCCTTATAAAATAAGGTTTGTACCGGATGAGGGTAGGTACTCATCAAAACCTAGCAAAATGCATCAAGTAGAGTAAAATACTCACCAGAGCATTACAAAAAATGGGTTGCAAATAACTTGCTTCTATTAGAGGATAGTTCAAGTGTTGAGCACCTCAGAAGTAAGTACCCACAAGAGTTTAGCAAAATGCGAACTCGTACCAGGTGAGGGTAGGTACTCACCAAAGCCTTGCAGAACAAGGTTCATACCAAGTGGGGGTAGGTACCCACAAGAACCTTATGGAATATGGTTCAGAATCTAGCAAAGAGCAGATTCATACCTAGTGGGGGTAGGTACCCACAAGAGTCTAGTGAAATGCAGACTCATACCTGATGAGGGTAAGTACTCACCAGAGCCTTATAAAGTAAGGCTCAAACCAGATAGGGGTTGGTACCTATCAAAAATATTTATCATCCGGAGGATCAGCAAACTTCAAGCGAAGGAGCATCTGAAGGATAACCGGGCAAAAAGGGTTAACTCCTTCCCCTAGCAACTAACTTTGTCGGCATATTAGGCCAACAATTAGTCAGGCAGGTGAAGGGGGGGCAGCTGTAGACCCCTAATTTTTCCCGGCCTCTCAATAAAGGATAAGGAGACTTCCTATAACAAGATAAAGCTCGCCCAACATCTTAATAAAGGCCAAGAAGACTTCCTATATGAAGATAAATCTTCAATGGACGTCTATCGACATCAATCGACGTCCGAATAAAGAAAGGAAAGCTTCCCGGGGGTCTCAGAACACAAAATCTGGCAAAAACAGTTGAGATGGCCATCCCAGAAGCTGGGACGGGCGTCTGGACATGTGGGTTGGTTCCAACTTTTTCATTTTTCGCGTTTTTATGGGTTGTCGCCACCGTCCGTTCCGACGTCTAGGGACATCTCGAACATTTATGCGAGCGGTCACGAAAAGATGGTTTAGACTCGCGTTTTATGTTAAAATATGTTCATTGCTTCCGAGGTGCTCAACAACTGAACTATCCTCTAATAAAAGCAAGGTTTTCGAAAAGGGGTTCTTATGGAGTCGCCACCAATGTTTTGACCCTTAACATTGGAAAAGGATAAAAAGGCGTTGATTTTAATAAAAACTAAACTTGGGCATTATAACCAGAGTTGGGTAAGGGAGTTAGTTACGTGTGGGGAAGGTGTTAGCACCCCACAACTCCCCTTTCGGGTTCCCTATGACCGATTCATTCATTAAGTAAAGATTACGAGAAATTACGCTATTACCCTATTTTATTTATACAATATTTAAAAATGGCTATCTACATGATTTTATTTTACATTGCATATATAAAGCAATAAAGGAGAAGAGAAATGAAAAGAACCTCCGTAGCAAGCTTTGTATTGCAAATCTTTAACTGTGAGGATGCATTTTGGCAATCCCCCGCTCTACAAAGACTCTCCTCCCCGAATACAATATCAACTCGACTAAATTTTAAAGAAGAATCGAATGCTGGAATACAATTCTTTAACCGATTGTTACCTTTTTAAGGCAATCAGAGAGTTCATTCGAAGTAGGGAGAGAAGACAAGTGCTTGGAGTGTGAAAAAGTGGCAAATGAGCCTCCTATTTATAGTTTTCGCAGCCTGGCACTTTGGGACGGCCATCTGGGGGCGGGAAAACAGGGATGGGTGTCTGGGGAAGTCGGGACGGCCAGTTGGTGTAGACCCCTAATTTTTTTCGGCCTCTCAATAAAGGCTAAGGAGACTTCTTATAACAAGATAAAGCTCGCCCGACATCTCAATAAAGGCCAAGAAGACTTCCTATATGAAGATAAAGCTTCAATGGACGTCTATCGACATCAATCGACGTCCGAATAAAGAAAGGAAAGCTTCCCGGGGGTCCCAGAACACAAAATCTAGCAAAAACAGTTGAGATGGCCATCCCAGAAGTTGGGACGGCCGTCCCACATGTCCAAACGGCCGTCCCAAGTTCCAGACGGCCATCCCAATTGGTTTTGGTGCTTCGGACGGCCGTCCCAAATCCTAGACGGCCGTCCCGACTTCCCCAGACGCCCATCACTGATTTCCAAGCTCTAGACGGTCGTGCCAAGCTGCCAGGCTGCGAAAACTATAAATAGAAGGCTCATTTGCCACTTTTTCACACCCCAGACAACTCCAAACACTTGTCTTCTCTCCCTACTTCGAATGAACTCTCCGATTGCCTTAAAAAGGTAACAATCGGTTAAAGAATTATATTCCAACATTCGATTCTTCTTTAAAATTTAGTAGAGTCGATCTTGTATTCGGGGAGGAGAGTCTTTGTAGAGCGGGGGATTGCCAAAACGCATCCTCACAGTTAAAGATTTTCAATACAAAGCTTGCTACGGAGGTTCTTTTCAATTCTCTTCTCTTTTATTGCTTTATTTATTTCTTTATGTATGCAATATAAAATAAAATCATGTAGATAGCCATTTTTGAATATGGCATAAATAAAATAGGGTAATAGCGTAATTGCTCATAATCTTTGCTTAATGAATTAATCCGTCATAGGGAACCCGAAAGGGGCGTTGTGGGGTGCTAACACCTTCCCCACACATAACTAACTCCCTTACCTAACTCTGGTTATAATGGCCAAGTTTCTTTTTTATTAAAATCAACTCCTTTTTATGCTTTTCCAATGTTTATGGTTAAAACTTTGGTGGCGACTCCATAAGAACACCTTTTCGAAAACCTTGCTTTTATTAGAGGATAGTTCAGTTGTTGAGCACCGCAGAAGCAATGAACACATTTTAACATAAAACACGAGTCTAAACCATCTTTTCACGACCGCTCGCATAAACGTTCGAGATGTCCCTAGACGTCGGAACGAACGGCGGCGACAGTTGGGATTTGGGACGGCCGTCCCAACCATCAAAACAGGCTGAGATGGTCGTCTGACACTTGGGACGACCGTCTGGGCCTGCTGGGACGGCCATCCAGACTTCTGGGACAGCCATCTCGACTGTTTTGGCCAAATTTTTTGTTCTGGGACTTCCGGGAAGCTTTCCTTTCTTTATTCGGAAGTTGATTGATGCCGTTAGACGTCCACCAAAGCTTTATCTTCAAATAGGAAGCCTTCTTAGCCTTTATTGAGAGGCCGTGCAAAATTAGGGGTCTACATGGGTGATGTTACAATGCCTTTAGGTTGTCCGATAATTGGGCTGAACCTAGGGGCGAGGTTTTTTAAAAGGTGTTCTTAGGTCGTCCGATAACCGGGCTGACCTAAGAACTAATTTGAAAGGGTTCTTATGGAGTTGCCACCGATGTTTTTACCAGAAACATCAAAAAAGGAGAGAAAAGGCGTTGGTTTTCCAAAACCAACTTTAGTCGTTAAAACCAGAGTTGGGTAAGGGAGTTAGTTACTTGTAAGGGAAGTGTTAGTTCCCTTACGACGCCCCTTTCGGGTTCCCTATGATGAGCCAGTTATTTTATAGATAAACTTTTGAAAAAATGCTTTTACCCTTTTATTTGCGGAATTAAAACAATGACTACATGGCCCTAATGTCTATTATACAATTTAATCAAAAAAATAAAGACAATAAAAGAGAGGGAGAGAATGAAGAAACCTCTGAAGCAAGCTTTTTGATTGATTCTCTTAAAGATAGGGTGCGTTTTGGCAGCCCCTCGCTCTTACAACGCCGGAAATCGCTCTCGAAACGCTATAAAAAGCTCTCTAAGACACTCAGAAACTCCAGAAATGCTTCGGAGGGACTCTAGGAAGAGAATTTGAAGAAAGTGTAGAAAGGAAAGTGGAAGAACTGTGTAAAATGAAGGGGGTCAAATAATTAAAACAGATAAATGTAGTACTAGGAAGCTTTCCTAGGTCGTCTCCCAAAGACCACAAATTTCTATCAAAGTTTATCAATTTTTAGTAACTAAAAATTAAAAGGGGAGTTTTTCAAAATTAAAATATTAGATGAAACAAAACAAAAATAGATTATAAAAATGCGGATTAAAAACAGATTAAAATGCAATTGATTTTCTGATTCTAATGCAGCGTCACTTATCCTAGATTACGAAATTAATTCGAAATTAACCGACTAAGCGAAGATAAATCCCAAATTATATTCTAATCCAAAATTAATCAACTAAGCGAAGATTAATCTCAAATTAGCTTTAACCCTTGTTCCAATATGAAATTAACCAACTAAGCGAAGATTAATCCCAAATTTTCCTTAACCCTTATTCCAACATGAAATTAACCAACTAAGCGAAGATTAACCCCAAATTATCCTTATACAATTAAGCATTGCATACATCACATAATCTCATATCTAACACGTAATTAAGCAAACTGTGATATAAGTTTCAGCTTATTAAGCATAAACAGATTATAATTCAATACCGAGATTAGAAGATGAAGAGTTAAGAGAACAAACAATATGAAATTGAAGAACAAAACCTCAAAGATCTACTTGCATTCTTCTCAGAAAATCAATACAAAGATTTAGCTATCCATAGAAAGTTGAAAACGCAATAGAAGAAACATAATTAAAATTGAAACAAGAATTTAAAAATAATGACAGAAGAGTAACAAACTTGAATGTAAATTGCAGAAGATGAAAGACGGAAGTGTGGTGGCTGCCTAGTCCTTGTGTGTTGTGTCCGCTTCGTGTGATGTGCCTCTCTTATATAAATAACCCTAACCCTAATCTTAATCGAGGTTTGGGCTCAACTAGTCCATGAAACACATCATAAATTGGCTTCAGTGCAGGTCCATGAACTTCAAACACGTGCAGTATTTTCAATACTTATCCAAATTAAGCGATTTTGGTCTCCAACGAAAGCCTCTTGAGTTAGCTTTAAAACGCCACCGTTTCTACTATTTTCGGAGCTTTAATGAATTTATGAGACTTAAATTACTGAAGCATGTCCATTGGGCCGGCCTGGTGCGCTTGACCCGTTTTGGATAATTTATGTAAAATCCAATTTAGCTCCGAATTGAATGATTTTGGATCCTGTGGAAAGCTCAATGTGTCTAGTTTATAATTATTTTAGAATCATGTTATTTGGAGATCTGTAGAAAAAATGATAAATAAAACAATAAACTAATGTCAGTACCCGTATAAAATAAAATATGACATTTGGCCCAATTTTTCAAGTCCAAAATTGCTTTATGAGTAAAAATTAGATCAAATAGATTAAAATCTAAATTATTGGCCCAATGAAGCCCAATCAATGAAAATGCACTAATAATAGACAATTAAACACAATGCACCAATTAAGATAAGTATATAAAGATAAGAAAATGCGGGAAAATAATGACTAATCAAATTCCCCCACACTTAGCCTTTTGCACTCCCGGGCAAAATCAAGAAGCAAAGCAAGGAGTAATTCCAAAGACATCGAAGAGAGTGACATAACAAAAAGGAGCAAGAACAAGAAGACACACAAAACACAAACAAATTTACACAATCCTTAATGAATCTTGGGAAAAGAAAGGAGTAGACAACATCCTACACACAAAGAGTCAGAGGAACCAGATACTCATGGAAATCATCCAAGCATTTCAAAACCTGGCAAGAGGTCAATCAGGTCAAAAGGTGAATCAAAGTGACAAAACCTCACAAGATGCACTGTATCTCTCATGTGTTTAGGCTACTGTATACTCTCAAAATACTCAAGAAAAGCAAACAACAGATAGACTTGGCAAGCCTCTAAACTCAACACCCAACGCACATGCATAAAAAGATCAAAAGGTCTTTTTAGGTTGTAATGGGGGTAGGGACAAGGTAGAGGATATCATATAGGATAAGTAGCTGTGAACCAGAGGAACTAGAGGAGCAATGGGGAATAAGTCAAAAATAAGCACAAGATGCATGCCCAAAAACCTCTAATATCAAACCTCCACTACTGCCTTTACCTCAACCACAACTTTCCTTTCTTTTTTTTTATATATATATATATATATATATATATATTTTTATATATATCTTCTTTTTTTTTTTTTTTTTTTTTTTTAAGAAAGGAAAACACAAAAACTATATAGCAGTAGATAACCAACTAGCCAATACATCATCCAATGAAATACAAAATGCACCCCCACACTTATTCAATAACTTATTCCCAAAACAATTCCAAAGCTCCAAAAATCCCTAAGGTTAAGGTAATCATGGTTTTTCACTTAAGGCTTTTAATGAGCTTCAAAAGAAATAAAGGGAAACATAGGCTCAAAGGGGCTATCAAAGGAATTAATTCAAGGTAGGCTCATTTGGCTAGAGGCTAATCAGAACAAAAATGCCTTAATCATCTCCAAACATGCATGTGAATCAAGAAGTATCAATCGTAGTCAAGCCAAGGCTACTCGCGCAAGCAATCAAGAGGCATAACACTCAAGAAAGAAAGGTAGTGGCTCAATTCCTCACAAAGGGTAAGATTGTCGCCTTCAATTCAGCCTCTCAAACATCGTAACCAATTTGACAAGCAGAGAAAAACAGGGATTTCAATCCAAAAAGCATAAAGCAACTCCTATCTAAGAGTGAAGAAAGTGCCCAAAACCTAAACAAAACCCAGAGATCCAAAAGAAACATGCAAATTGTACACAAAACACGAACCCGAAATACAAAGAAAACTAAAAATCCTAAACAAAGAAAACAAAGAACAGTCTCCCCCACACTTAAACTACAAATTGTCCCAATGTAGCAGTAACATCAAATCAAGCAATCAAATCACCAATTGGACAAGTGCAGTAAAAGTAAAGAGAAGGGAAAAGAAGAACTCCCTAAGTCATGGTGGAAGGTAAGTGGGATCAATCAGGGATATCTCCTCCACAACTACATCCACTAGAGAAGGATTGCCGAGGAATGGTTTCAACCGATGGCCATTAACCTTGAAGCTATTTTCTGTGGATTCACTTTTAATTTCAACTGCACCATAAGGATAAACATTAGTAACAATAAAAGGTCCAATCCACTTTGAACGCAACTTACCACCCATGAGACCCAATCTGGTATTGTACAATAGTACTTGTTGACCAACAAAGAACTCCTTCCTAGCTATGGAGCTATCATGAAATCTCTTAGTTTTCTCTTTGTAGAACATGGAGTTCTCATAAGCTTCCAAACGGATCTCATCCAATTCATTTATTTGTAGCTTCCTCTCTTCTCCAGCTTCATCAAGTGAGAAGTTGCATGATTTCACAGCCCAATATGCTCGGTGCTCTATCTCCACTGGTAGGTGGCATGGTTTACCAAAGACAACCCGATAGGGAGACATCCCTATAGGTGCCTTGTAAGCCGTCCTATGCGCCCAAAGAGCATCCTCCAATTTGTTGCTCCAATCCTTTCTGTTAGGCTGGACAATCTTCTCTAAAATCCTCTTGATTTCCCTGTTTGAGATTTCAGCTTGCCCATTAGTTTGGGGGTGGTAAGGTGTAGAGATTTTGTGAACAACCCCATACTTCTTGAGCAAGGCTTGCATGGACCCGTTACAGTAAATGGGTGCCTTGATCACTAACAATGGCTCGGGTACTCCAAATCCGCAAAAGATGTTAGATCTAACAAAATCCACAACAACCCGAGCATCATTAGTCCTGGTGGCTTTGGCTTCCACCCATTTTGAAACATAATCAACAAGCAAGGAGAATATAATAAAAACCAAAAGAAACAGGGAAGGGACCCATGAAATCGATACCCCAGCACATCAAACACCTCACAAAACAACATGGGTTGTTGGGGCATCTCGCTGTCTCCATGTAAGGGACCCTCCCGCTCTCCGACACCGCTCACAAGTGCTGCAAATTCTCAACGCATCCTTGAAGATGGTGGGCCAATAGAAACCACAGTCAAGCACCTTGCGAGCTGTCCTCTCGAATGCCAAGATGACCACCGGTTGCGTAAGAATGACAAAATTGCAGGACCGAGTCAATCTCATGGTCCGGAATGCATCTCCCGGTAACCCGATCACCGCACAACTTCCACAAATACGGGTCATCCCAAATATAATACTTAGCATCGCTCTTAAGTTTATCACATTGAGCTCTGGATGCTAAGGGAGGAAAAACAGAAGCTACAAGATAATTAACAATGTTTGCAAACCAAGGTGTTGGAAAAGAAGCAGTAAAGTGCAAACAAACCCTCGTCGGAAAGTCATCCCGGATTGGTGAAGCATCATCAGCACACCTCTCTATTCTGCTCAAATGGTCTCGCGACCAAATTTTGTGCTCCACTCCTATCACGGATTTCCAAATCAAATTCTTGGAGCCAGAGCATCCACCTAATCAATCGAGGCTTTGACTCAACCTTCTTTAGTAGGTATTTCAAAGCCGCATGATCAGTGAACACAATAACACGAGAACCAAGCAAATATGATCTGAATTTATCAAGAGCAAACACAATGGCAAGAAGCTCTTTCTCAGTGGTGGTATAGTTTGCTTGGGCAGCATCTAAAGTCCTGGAAGCATAATATATTACCCGAGGCAGCTTATCAACTCTCTGTGTTAGGACAACCCCCAATGCATAATTAGATGCATCACACATCAACTCAAATGGGACTGTCCAGTCAGGTGCCTGGATGATAGGAGTGGTGGTCAATGCTTCCTTGAGGCAGTCAAATGCCTTTTTGCACTTGTCATCAAAATCAAATTCAATATCTTTCTCAAGCAGATTGGATAGTGGAAGGGCCTTCTTACCGAAGTCTCTAATGAACCGCCTGTAGAAACCTGCATGGCCAAGAAAAGATCGAACCTCTCGCACGCAAGAGGGGTAAGGCAATTGTGAAATAACAGAGATTTTTGCAGGATCCACTTCTATGCCCTTACTAGAAATGATATGCCCTAAAACTATACCCTGTTCTACCATGAAGTGACATTTTTCAAAATTCAGAACAAGATTAGTTTCAATGCATCTATTAAGCACTCTATCCAAATTATCTAAGCATGCATCAAACGAGGATCCATACACAGTGAAATCATCCATAAACACCTCTATACAATTTTCAAGGAAATCTGAAAAGATACTAAGCATACATCGCTGGAAGGTACCAGGGGCATTGCATAGGCCAAAAGGCATTCTCCTATAGGCAAAAGTGCCAAAGGGGCAGGTGAATGTGGTTTTCTCTGATCCTCAGGAGCAATATGGATCCGAAAATAACCAGAGAAACCATCCAGAAAGCAAGTAATGAGATTTACCTCGCCGACGCTCAAGCATCTCGGTCAATGAAAGGCAGTGGAAAATGGTCCTTCCGTGTTGCCTCGATTGAGCCTTCTGTAGTCGATACAAACCCTCCAACTGTTTTGTATTCCGGTGGGAATGAGCTCATCCCTCTCATTCTTCACAACAAGTGAGGCCTCGTCTTCTTGGGGACAACCTGGACTGGACTCACCCACCGACTATCTCGATATAGGATAGATGATCCCAGCTCGAAGAAGCTTGGTCACCTCCTTCTTCACAACATCCAAAATCACGGGGTTGAGTCGTCTCTGTGGTCGTCTCACCGGTTTGGCTCCATCCTCCAATAATATCCTATGCATGCATGTGGATGGGCCGATACCGTAAATGTCCGCTATGGTCCAGCTCGATGGCTTTCTTATGCCTTTTCGAACATGCAACAATTTCTCCTCTTGAACAACATCAAGGGAGGTGGAAATGATCACTGGAAACTTCTCATCATCCTCCAAATAAGCGTACTTGAGGTTTTCTGGTAAAGTCTTTAGTTCCGGAGTGGGTGCCGGTCGAACGTAAGGAACTAGAGAGGGAAGAAGAATGGGTTCCACAACCCGTACCTCAACCTCGCAAGTCAGATTCATGTATACTTCTTGCAACATGGTTAGTGCATTCTGACTCTAAAGAACTTATATCCATAGGAGGTACAACACCCAAAACATCGACATATGATCAGATTTAAATTCGAATATAACTCAAGATTAGAATGAAGATCAATGTCAATATCAAAATCAGATTCGGATTCGGTGCATGCAAAAGAAGTATACAGATCGGAAAGAAAACAATGTTTCCTAGCATGTAAGGAATGAAAATCGAAACATACTCATCAATAACATCATCAATGATCTCAACACGAAAAATAGAATGACACTCGATGGATGTTTCATGGCATCCAAAATATTAAAATGGACAATAATATCACCAAATTCCATGGACAATGTACCATCATACACATCAATCTTGGTTCGAGCTGTTTTCAAAAATGGTCTCGCCTAAAATGATTGGGACAGATCCATGGGAGAATCCCTCCTCCATATCAAGCACATAGAAATCAACAGGAAAAATGAGTTCACCAACCCGAACTAAGACATCCTCAATGAAACCCGTAGGGTGGGCTACACTCCTATTTGCCAGCTTGTATCACCACACCCGTAGGTTGCAGTAGGTCCAAGAGATAAAGAATTAAAAATGGACAAAGGCATAACATTAATTGAAGCACCCAAATCAAGCATGGCATTCTCAAATTTATTATTGCCAATAATACAAGGTATGCAGAATGTACCTGGGTCCTTACATTTCTCAGGAATGTAAGGAACATATTTACCTATCAAAGCGCACACATTTCTGCCCATACCGATTATCTCACTGCCCTTCATCTTCCTCTTGTGGGTGCACAGCTCCTTCAGGAATTTAGCATATCTCGGGAATTTGCTTGATGGCATCAAGCGGAGGTATGTTCACCTCAACTTTTCTCGAAGGTCTCCTGAATCTCTCTATCGACCTCGTCCATCTTTTTGCTTGGAATTGCTTTGGGAGGGAATGGAAGAGGGATAGGAGGTCTGTTGCAGTTCAGAACTCGGGCTGGAAGAAGGTCCATCTATATGCAATTTTTGACTACCAACTAGTTGCTCAGTGTGCGGAACCGAGGCAGCTACGTGATAAGGGTGGAGGTGTTGTAGTGGGTATGTCAATCTGCTTCCTTGACCTCAATGTGATGGCACTCACATTCTTAGGATTAACCACAGTCCGTGCAGGGAGCTTGTCCGAATTTTGATTTTGCAATTGATTCACAAGCAGTAGCTAGTTGACCAATCTAGTTGGTTAAACTCTGAATGGAGGCATCATTTTTCTCGTTGGTACTGTATGTTCATCTCAGCCATTTGTTTGACCAATTCCTCTAATGAAGGTGAAGAAGGTTGAGGAACTGGTGCTTCATTTTGCTGCCTCGATATTGTTGTTGCATTGGTGGAGGCACATAAGGTCCGCTTGGACCAGCATAATTCTGAAATGGTGGTGGTGGCAAAGGATTTTGCTGCCGTTGGTGCTGCCGATTGGACCATCTCGCATTTGGGTGATTCCTCCACCCTGGATTGTATCTATTGCTTGAGAGGTCAAAATTATGTTGTTGGTTCGGAGCCCTATTATTGAAAATGTTTGCCGCATAAGCTTGTGGAGCTCCGCAACCTCGTAGACTCATGCAATAATTGGCAAGCAATCGGTGGGATGCTCAATTGAAGTACAAATGCCACAAACCCTTGCAGGTGGTGCAGGTCTCTGATTTGCAGCAAGTTGGGAGACTAGGGTGGTGAGTGCATCAATCTTACTTTCTAGCTTCTTCTCCACTAAATCTGATGAACCCACATCATGTACACCCCTAAGGACTATGGCATCACTCCTCATGTTAAATTGTTGGGAATTGGATGCCATCTTCTCAATTAAATCTCTAGCAGCAGCAGGTGTCATGTCTCCTAAAGCTCCTCCACTAGCCGCATCTATCATACTCCTATCCATTGTGTTCATCCCCTCATAAAAGTACTCGCAAGTAGTAGCCGTTCCGATATTTGGTGGTGAGGGCAACTTGCACAAAGTCTCTTGAACCTCTCCCAATACTCGTATAAGCTCTCTCCCATCTCGTTGCCCGATACCCGATATATCCTTCCCGATGGCAGTGGTCCTGGAAGCGTGGAAAAATTTATCTAGAAAGACTCTCTTCGCATCATCCCAGCTCGTTATGGAACCAGGAGCTAAGTAGTACAACCAGCCTTTGGCAAGATCCTCCAAAGAGAAAGGAAAAGCCTTTAGGTATATGTGATCTTCAGGAACATTTTGTGGCTTCATGGTGGAGCGGACTATATGGAACTCCTTGAGATGCTTGTGTGGATCCTCACCGCACGACCATGAAACTTGGGCAACAAATGGATTAGTCCAGTTTTAAGCACAAATGGTACATCCTCTTCAGTGGTATTGGATACATAAATTTGCATAAGTGAAATCAGAGTGCAGCCATCTCCCTGAGAGTCCTCTCACGAGGTCCAATAGGTTGATCACCCATGTTATTAGTTTGGAAATTATCGAAGAAGGTATATTAGGTGCAGTACTATCACTATGACTATCTAATGGTTCGGACTCAAGAGATGAATTCCTAGAATGTCTAACTAATCTATGAAAGGTTTTATCTATCTCGGGATCAAAAGGTTGTAAAAGGTCGGATTGCTCCTAGTCATGCACTATATTCAACAATTCATGTATTTCCCAAGAGTTAAAAAAAATTCCTAAAAAAATCAGTTGTTTATCGGAAAGACAACGGTAGACCGTGAATAAGTACACCGGTAGGTTCCCGTGAAAGAGAGGTGGGTCACTAATGGACACGCTTAAATACCAAATCTTTCCTAGCCGTAACCCTCCTAGCACATGCACTCTCACACTACCAAGCTATATCCAGAGTTTCTTATGAGAATGGAATTTATAAATTTTTTTTTTTGAATAAAACTAGAAAAACAAATTAGAGATGAAATTGTTTTTTTATTATATATATATATATATATTTTAATATTTTTTTTTATTTTGTTATTTTTTTTTTTTTTTTTTTTTTTTTTTTTTAACCAAAAAGAGTTTTAGAACACAATGGGCTATCAAAATAGTATTAAGAGAAGTAAGAATTTTAACTTAACTAGAAAATCAAATAAAATATTCAAATAACAAAAAATCAAATAAAATATTTAAATAACTAAAATTCAAATAAAATATCCAAATAACTAACAAATTCAAATAAAATATTCAAATAACAGACAAATCAAATAGAATATTAAATAACTAACAAATCAAATAAAATATTAAAAAACTGAAAATCAAATAAAATATTTAAATAACTAAAAATCAAATAAAATATCCAAATAACCGAATGTCAAAATATTAAAAAACTTAAAATCAAATAAAATATTTAAATAACAGAAAATCAAATAAAATATTAAAAACTAACAATCAAATAAAATATTTAAATAACTGAAAATCAAATAAAAATATCCAAATAACTGAAAATCAAATATTAAATAACTAAAAATCAAATAAAATATTCAAATAACTGAAAATCAAATAAAATATTTAAATAAAATAAAATAAAAACAAAAAAATGAAAACAGAAACAGAAAATAAAAATTGAAAACCTAGACAAAAATCTTGGTCCCCGGCAACTGCGCCAAATTTGATCGATGTCGTACTTGGTCAAATAATTAAAACAGATAAATGTAGTACTAGGAAGCTTTCCTAGGTCGTCTCCCAAAGACCACAAATTTCTATCAAAGTTTATCAATTTTTAGTAACTAAAAATTAAAAGGGGAGTTTTTCAAAATTAAAATATTAGATGAAACAAAACAAAAATAGATTATAAAAATGCGGATTAAAAACAGATTAAAATGCAATTGATTTTCTGATTCTAATGCAGCGTCACTTATCCTAGATTACGAAATTAATTCAACATTAACCGACTAAGCGAAGATAAATCCCAAATTATATTCTAATCCAAAATTAATCAACTAAGCGAAGATTAATCTCAAATTAGCTTTAACCCTTGTTCTAATATGAAATTAACCAACTAAGCGAAGATTAATCCCAAATTTTCCTTAACCCTTATTCCAACATGAAATTAACCAACTAAGCGAAGATTAATCCCAAATTATCCTTATACAATTAAGCATTGCATACATCACATAATCTCATATCTAACACGTAATTAAGCAAACCGTGATATAAGTTTCGGTTTATTAAGCATAAACAGATTATAATTCAATACCGAGATTAGAAGATGAAGAGTTAAGAGAACAAACAATATGAAATTGAAGAACAAAACCTCAAAGATCTACTTGCATTCTTCTCAGAAAATCAATACAAAGATTTAGCTATCCATAGAAAGTTGAAAACGCAATAGAAGAAACATAATTAAAATTAAAACAAGAATTTAGAAATAATGACAGAAGAGTAACAAACTTGAATGTAAATTGCAGAAGATGAAAGACGGAAGTGTGGTGGCTGCCTAATCCTTGTGTGTTGTCTCCTCTTCTTCGTGTGATGTGCCTCTCTTATATAAATAACCCTAACCCTAATCTTAATCGAGGTTTGGGCTCAACTAGTCCATGAAACACATCATAAATTGGCTTCAGTGCAGGTCCATGAACTTCAAACACGTGCAGTATTTTCAATACTTATCCAAATTAAGCGATTTTGGTCTCCAACGAAAGCCTCTTGAGTTAGCTTTAAAACGCCACCGTTTCTACTATTTTCGGAGCTTTAATGAATTTATGAGACTTAAATTACTGAAGCATGTCCATTGGGCCGGCCTGGTGCGCTTGACCCGTTTTGGATAATTTATGTAAAATCCAATTTAGCTCCGAATTGAATGATTTTGGATCCTGTGGAAAGCTCAATGTGTCTAGTTTATAATTATTTTAGAATCATGTTATTTGGAGATCTGTAGAAAAAATTATAAATAAAACAATAAACTAATGTCAGTACCCGTATAAAATAAAATATGACATTTGGCCCAATTTTTCAAGTCCAAAATTGCTTTATGAGTAAAAATTAGATCAAATAGATTAAAATCTAAATTATTGGCCCAATGAAGCCCAATCAATGAAAATGCACTAATAATAGACAATTAAACACAATGCACCAATTAAGATAAGTATATAAAGATAAGAAAATGCGGGAAAATAATGACTAATCACGCCTGTCAGGTCGAGACCCCCAGTCTCAACTGGCAAGGTCGAGACGGCGATCTCGACATTCGGGACAGCGGTCTCGACATTCGAGACCCCCAGTCTCAACTGGCAAGGTCAAGACGGTGGTCTCGACATTCCAGACGACGGTCTCGTTTGGCGAGATGGCAGTCTCGACTTGCCAGATGGCGAGAGGGCCATCTCGCCAAACGGGAGGGGGCTCTCATCAATGGTAAGTTGTGAGACGATCATCTCGCCAAATGAGACAGCGGTCTCAACTTACCATTGATCGAGACGGCAGTCCCAAAAAGTGAGACGGCGGTCTCGACTTACCATTGGTCGAGACGGCGGTCCCCAAAAGCGAGATGGCAGTCTCGACCCCTGAAGGCGAAAATCCTTATTTTTATACTAAAAATCCTTCCTACTCTAATATGGGGCCTAATAGTCTCTCCTAGTGGTTTTTTAGGCTTCGTCCATCTTTGAATAGGAGGTCCTCTGCTCTTATTTTGAGGTCGGGCAAGATTTGGGGTCTACAGCTACCTCCCCTTTACCTGACTAGTCGACTGTTGGCCTGTCGTGGCAAGAAGATCGACTGGAGGGTAAAGGAGTTGACCCTCTTGCCCGGTTACCCTTCGGATGTTCCGACTTGCGGCGGCTGATCCTTTAGGGAAAAATTTGGTGTGCGCCTCCAGAATGCTCCTTCTAACGGTAGCTGATCCCTTCGGCTGATGAGTATGAACCCCCCATCTAGTTTGACAATTATGAACCCCCATCTGGTAAGCCCCCTTTTGTAAGGCTTGATGAGTACACACCCCCATCTGGTGTTTGACAAGTGTAGACCCCAAATCTTGCCCAGCCTCATAATAAAGACCAGAAGACCTTCTATTCGAAGATGGATGAAGCCTAAGAAGCCACTAGGAGAGACTATTAGGCCCCATACTAGGATAGGAGGGATTTTCGGCATAAAAATAAGGATTTTCGCCTTTTAGGGTCGAGACCGCCGTCTCGCCTTGCGAAAGTGGCGAGACCGCCGTCTCATTTGGCGAGCAGGCCGTCTCGCCACTCGCGAATGGCGAGACCGCCGTCCCGTTTGGCGAGATAGTCATCTTGCCATTTCTGCAAGGCGAGATGACCGTCTCGAATGGCGAGACGGCCGTCTCGACCTTGTCAGACGAGACAGCCGTCTCAACGTGACAGGCGCGAATCCCTTGTTTTATTTTGAAAAAAAATGGTTTTTGTAAGCACGACTAGCCAAGGTTGGTTAGAGTGTTTAGGCTAGTTTAAACAAACGTTTTGTTTATGAAGTGACGTCTTATTCTATGGCACTTGCTATGACTGATTGAACTCCCTAGTCCGCCCTTTGGGTTTTCAGTCTAGGATGTTATGTTTTGTTTTGTCTTAACTTTTGTCTAGGTTTCTTTTTTCTTGCTTTGGGAAACCTAGCGGACTTTATTTTGTAACCCTAATTTTTTCCTAGGCTACCCTTTATGGTTGTTCGGATTTCCTAGCGGGTTTACCCTAACTTTTGCGTAGCCCCCTTTGCTGGGTTTCCTACCGGGTATCTTGCCCTTTCTTTTTGGCTTTCGGCTTCTATGGGCTTCTTTTGATTTTCTTTTCTCTTTTCACAACATTGGCGACACACGACTTTATTATGATGAGGTGGAACCTTATTTTTTGTTTCTAGTCAATAAGTGATGATGGATTTGACTTTTATTTTGGTCAATGGCGCATTTTGATTACCTTGACGCACTTTTGAAAACGTTTGCTTAAACATGGTTATGAATGAGGTTTAGACATGAAGTAGCAAGAAGAGAAGTAGATAGTAAGAATGACATTCTTTGTAATTAATAGGGAAATATGTGCCCGCCCTACAATGCTCGGGGGTCGGGCTAGCCCCGAGGAGTAATCTCTAATAGTCATTGAATTTACAAACCCGAAGAATCAGAAGCAGAACACCTAATGACTAAAGTCGTTTTTGATGCTTGAACCCCTCTTTTTGGGAAAATCTGATTCAAGGTGTGGAGGGGAGACTTCCCTTTTCTCCGTGCAGCTTGATCCGTTGTATGGTAATGCTTTAAATGATTGTCTTTAAAATCTGGTGGCTCCCTTATTCCTTGAGAGTTTCTAATGAGCCCTTGGTTTGGGGCGACATCTATATTTCCTCATCATGTGGGTCACCTTCATATTGTTGGGGAAGTCTTTTCATATTGACAAAAGATATTTCAAAGGTCCTCTTCAGCCACATCCATACAAGGTAGGGCAGACAACTTACTGATCCGAATGTCGTCTTTAGCTTGAACCGTGACCAGCTTGTCGCCTATCGTGAGTTTGTCTCTTTGGAGGAGCGTTGAAAGAACAACCTTAGCGTCGTGAATCCAAAGTCTATTCAATTTCCTCTTTGGATTATGTTTCTCTTCGATCTTATTATTTTCCCTTTATTCTTGGGAGCATTGTCTTGTAGCTCCTCAGGGGAGTAAATTCTTCTACTTCTATTCTGCCCCCAATGTCGGCTATGCCTCAATGATGGGCGATGTTTCTATGTACCTCCATGGTACAACTTTATTTGACGTATGAGGCATGAACAAACGCAATGGCGTCCTTGCCCCCTCTCTTTTATTTACTCGGATGACCAATGATTGAGGCTTATTATCCTCCTTAGGCGGATCAATCGTTGGAGGGAACTTGATAACGAAAAGTTTGCTCTTCATCTTATTCCGATTCGTGAAAAGCACATCGACTAATCCTCTCTTTTTTAATTATCTTATTATTATTAAAGTGAGATTGAATGCAATTTATGAATGCAATAGACGTTTGAAGAGATGATGAAAATAAACAATTTTATTTATTTCAACCAGACAATGTACATTCCTCAATGCAATGTTTCGAAGTACATTTTTTTTAAAAGCAGAGAAGCCTAAATGGACCCATAGGCGGGTTAGAATTTCTATTTATTTTCATTTTGACTTCCCGTGCACGACATGCGAATTCCCTAATCCTCTTTTCATGGTATTGAGGAATATCCACTTCTTCGACTGTCTATTATTAGATGCATGTTATGAGGATGAAGTTTGGTGGATGCATGTATGCAAGTGTTTGTTTTTTCCTAAACATTATCATGTTTTATTTTCTAACATGATGTATGATAGTGTTTGGGATTTTGTTTTTTTTTTGTATGCGGATGAGGACATGAAGAATACCAGCCGCTTTCTAGAACGCAAGAAGATTTCTATTTTAAAATGAATGATTTATGAGATGGATATGCCTTAAGACAATGACTTAGGTATCCTCCTTAAAGCTTACGCTTTGTGGGGTATCATACCCACCTCACTGTAATGGTTTCTTCTCCATCACATATTTGACAAGTGTAATGGAGGTCACCATCATACCTTAGTACACTTGTCCCTTCCTTGTTGCGAAGGTCACCAACGCACTTGGGTCTCTTTTGCCCTTATTGTAGACCCCTAATTTTTCCCGATCTCTCAAATAAAAGCTAGGGAAACTTCACATGAAGATAAAGTTCGCCCAGCTTCTCAATAAAAACCAAGAAGACCTCCTACAACAACACGGAGTTCATCTAATTTCTCGATAAAGGCCAAAGAGACCTCCTATAACGAAGATAAAAGTTCGTCTGGCATCTCAATAACGGTCAAGAAGACTTCCTATATGAAGATAAAGCTTCAATGGACATCTATCGGCATCAACCAACGTCCAAAAATAGCAAGGAAAGCTTCCCAGGGGTCCCAGAACACAAAAACAGGCCAGGACAAGTTGAGACAGTCGTCCCAAATGTGGGACGGTCGTCCCAAACTTCCTAGGACAAGTGAGACGCCCGTCCCAAAGGTGGGACGCCCGTCCCAAGCCAGAAATTCAAATGGGACGCCCGTCCCAACTCCCTGAGACGTTCATCCCTGTTTTCTGAGTCCCGGACGGCCGTCCCGAGGTGTCAGGCTGCGAAAACTATAAATAGGAGGCTCATTTGCTCATTTTCCACACTCCAGACAACTCAGAGCACTTGTCTACTTCTCTCCCTCCTTCGAATGATCTTTCTGATTGCCTTAAATAGGTAACAATCAGTTAAGGAATTATATTCCGGCATTCGATTCTTCTGTAAAATTTTAGTCGAGTCGAGTTTATTCGTGAGGAGAGTCGTTATAGAGCGAGGGATTGCCGAAACGCGTCCTTATTGTAAAAGAGTCGCAATATAAAGCTTGCTACGGAGGTTCTTTTCAAATCTCTTCTCTTTTACTGCTTTATTTATTGCTTTATATATGAAATGTAAATAAAATCATGTAGATAGCCATATTTAAATGTTGTATGAATAAAATAGGGTAATAGCGTAATTTTTTATAATCTTCACTTAACGAATTAATCAGTCATAGGGAACCCAAAAGGGGCGTTGTGGGGTGCTAACACCTTCCCCACACGTAACTAACTCCCTTACCCAACTCTGGTTATAATGGCCAAGTGCGGTTTTTATTAAAATCAACATCTTTTTTTCCTTTTCCAATGTTTAAGGTCAAAACATTGGTGGCGACTCCAAAAGAACCCCTTTTTCGAAAACCTTGCTTCTATTAGAGGATAGTTCAGTTGTTGAGCACCTCGAAAGAAATGAACATATTTTAAACATAAAACGCGAGTCTAAACCATCTTTCCGCAACCGCTCGCATAAATGTTCGAGATGTCCCTAGACGTCGGAATGGACGGCGGCGACAGATGGCGACTCCACTGGGGAAGCTAGAGAGTTGATCCCATTTAGTGACGGATAAATTCAAACTAAGTAAAGATTTGAAATTACGCCTTTACCCTTTTCTGTATTTTTATTGTATGGCTTTAATAATTGTTGTATGATTATTTCTGCAAATTGTTTGAAATATAAATTGCGCACAAAAACCCTTGCACACAACAGTCCCTCTATACCCGGGGGCAAGAGTGAATACCTATAGGGAGTGGGTGGCAGATACGACCGGCTTGTTGGCACACGGGGCTACAACCGTTGTCGGAAACCACCAACTCAAGGTGATAACTCTCTTCTTTTGGTCTAAGGATGTCGACACGGAGTTCCGTGCATGACCCGAGGATTGAGAGATTGAGAGGTCCCTATAATGGGGGCACCTTGGGGACCTTTGGCCTTGGTGAGAACAGTTTAGAACCACCTAAACCAAGCACGTTTCTGCAGGAAAACCCTACCTCGTGATTAAATAAGCGTGGCTCTGCTCGTGGGTGAATGAATTATGTGTGCATTCGTTTGCTGCATTTGTATTGATGCATTAGCATAGGGTAATCATATAACAAACAAAAATGAAAAACCCTAAAAATAAAAAAGTGAGAAGATAACCACCTTTATCTCGGACAGTCTTCAGTTAAGCTAGCCTGGTTTCAGGTTCTTTGCAAGCTAAGTAGCCACGTTGACCGACAGAAGAGATAAAGGGTCATAAAAAATATAAAAACAAATTAAAGCCATAAAAATGCCTTTATAAAATAAAAAAAATCTTGATAAAGGTCTTATAATTCATGCAACTTTTGTTCATAAAAATAAGAAAAGAAAATAGGACTCTCTTCATCAAAATCCATAAACATCCATATAGATAGTTTTTTTTTAAGAAAAACCAAGTATTACCATGTATCATATTAGGAATAAAACATGATAATACTTAGAAAAACAAACACTTACATGCATGCATTTACAAGAGCTCATCCTCAAATCATGCATTTTTCATTTCTTCTAGATAATGGAGGGATCCAGTAATAGACAGTTAAAGAAATTGGAAATCCTTCTATGCCGTGTAGAGAAGTTAAGGCAGTTGAGTACATATATGCCGCCGGAGGTCAGTGCTAATTTTGATAAGTCTTATGGAAGAATTCTTGACCTCCTGAAAATCAGCATCGATCCAATCTTTGTTAGAGCATTGGTCCACTTCTGGAATCCCAATCTGCACTGCTTTGAGTTTTCGCATTTTGACTTAGTACCAACCTTAGAAGAATATGAACTCATGGTTAGATGGCCTCAATCAGTTGGGGTCTATGTCTGCTCAGGAGTATATGTAGCCGTGAGTAAGTTTGCTACTATCATACGACTGCCTCCTCATCAATCCATTCTAGAGGGAAAAGGGAACATCCGAGGTTGGAAAATGACCATAATAGAAGACCACTTAATCTCTTTGGCTGAAAAGAAAGATTGGTCTACCTTTAACAAAACTCTAGCATTGGCAATGTTCGGAATCATACTATTCCCATTTCATGTGAACACTGTGGATCATGCTGCAATAGATGCATTCTTTGCCTGGGATGTATATTCTAAGAGTCCTATACCTGCAATTCTTGCTGATACCCTGCTTTTAGTAGATTTTTGTCGACAGAAATAGGGGAAAACACTTAGATGCTGCACTTCATTACTATACGTATGGGGCGTCACTCATTTCTACACTTCAAGTCACATGGGCGTATTCCCCGATCCTTTAAGGAGTTTTTCGAAAATCCCTCTTCAACATCGTCAAGCTTTAGAATGGAAAACCGAGTTAGTAAATTGGAACATAGAGCATATATCATGGGTTTGCCCTTGGTTCCGACCCGGTTATATTCTTGTACGATGCGGAGATTACCTGAGCATACCACTACTAGGCCTCAGGGGTTGTATAGCTTACTCTCCCAAGATGGCTATGAGACAACTCATGAGAACCCAGACTGTGCCAACTCAAGAAGAGCTCAGAGGGCTGAGTCTATGCCATTACTCCCATAGCTTTGAAGAAGTACCCGCTGTCCGAAAAGCATGGGAAAAACCAGTCTATATGGGAGACAAAGAACTCGGAAAGGTTCAGGTATCTACATCCCATGAATACGAGGAATGGAGAAAAAGTAGAGGGATACCCCAACCATCTGCTACAATCACTACAACGTTAGTCAATGAAGAGCTACAATTGCAGGTCAATGCCTTAAATAAAAGGGTTGAAGTCATGGAAGCTCAGCTGAGGGCCTTCGAAGAAAAAGAGCAAGAAGCAACCCTTATAATAGATGGTCTAAAAAGGCAATGTAAAAAGAAGGACCATGAAATAGAGCGCCTTAAGAATGATTGTGCTGACTATCAAGAAGAGACTAAACAAGCATTGAAAATTCCAAGGCTTGAACAAGACAAGTCTATTCCGGGACATGAATGATGAAATATCACATCTTGAGAGTGCGCTTGCGGAACAGTGCAAAAACGATCAAGTTAATACAGGATGACCTAGCAGAAACTCGATCAGAAGCACAAAAGTGGTGGGAAACCGCTGAAAAATACAGAGAAGACCTAGAGGAGCTACATGATAAAGAAAGAGATGGATTAGCTCAATATGGTCAATTGCTTCGTGAAAGAGACCAAGTAATAGAGAGGTCTGACCAACAACATGCCTTGATTGTTCATCAAGAAGAAAAGATAAAAGAGGCTCGTCGATATAGTGAAGATATGAGCTAGGCGGTACATGAGCAAATCAAGACGCTCAGAAACCATGTGAGAACAGCTGAAGACGAATTATGAAGAAAGCCTAATTTACCTATAGGATTCTTCAAGCTTCTCCGTTTTTGTCAACACTTGCTTCAAAGCATTGTATAGAAGGATAAACACTTTCTAGTTGAAATAAAAAGCATTTTTTTTCTTAAACTGTCTATTGCATTCATAAGTTGCATACATACATACATCCCTCCTCACGTTAATAATAAAGATAATAAAAAGGAAGGATTAATTGATATGCTTTCCACAAATCAGAATAAATGGAAAAGAAGTCTTTCGTCATCAAAATCTCTACAACGGTCGACAGACCCAAAGATGATAACAAACAAGCACCGTTGGTTATTCCAATCGATAAAAGGGAAGAGGCAATAACACCTTTACGTTTATTCGTGCCTCGTCCTTTCCCTTATTCATCAAATAAAGCTGTACCTTGGAGATACTCAGAAGAATCGTCAGTCAATCAAGATATCTCCAACATAGCCGGTATTGGGGGCATGACTAGAAGCGGAAGAATATACTCCCCCAAGGAATTACAAGATAATATTCCTAGAGATAAAGTGAAAAATAAAGCCTAAGAAGAAAAGGAATCCAAGGAGGAGACAGATGAGTTACTCCAGTACATAAGGCAAAGTGAGTACTCCATCATCGATCAACTCAATCGTACTCCTGCAAAGATAACCTTGTTATCACTCATAATGAGTTCGGAACCGCATCGAAACGCACTGTTAAAGGTTTTGAATGAATCATTTGTTCCGCATGCAATATCTCAAGACAAGTTTGAAGGGATTATTGGTAATATTACAACCAATAATCATCTTACCTTCACCAATGAAGAACTCCCTTTGGAAGGGTCAAAACATAACAAGGCCTTGCATATCTCTGTCAAATGCAAGGAATATCTCATTTCCAAAGTTCTTGTGGATAATGGGTCGTCTTTAAATGTCATGCCTAAAAGCACACTCGACAAGATAACAGTGCAAGGAACTCACATGCGCCCGAGTAATACAGTTGTTCGAGCCTTTGACGGGTCAAGACGAGAAGTAGTAGGAGAGATTAGTCTACCAATCCAAATTGGTCCTACTATTTTTAACATAGACTTCCACGTGATGGACATCACGCCAGCATATAGTTGTCTCCTTGGTAGACCTTGGATTCATAGCGCTAAGGCAATACCTTCAACGCTCCACCAGAAAGTCAAGTTTGTGACAAACGATAAACTCATCACAGTTCAAGCGGAAGAAGACTTTCTAATTAGCAAATCGTCTGTCCAACCATATGTGGATGCGGCTGAAGAGGCTCTTGAAACATCTTTTCAAGCACTCGAAATTGCCAACATAGAAAGACTTCCTGGTAATATGAAGGTGGCCCACATGATGAAAAGATATGGATATCGCCCAGGACAGGGGCTCGGAAAGAATGCTCAAGGAATAAAAGAGCCACCAGATTTCAAAGATAATCTTTTAAAGTATGGTTTAGGGTACGACCCTACAAGAGATCCAACCATACGGAAAACAGGGAAGTCTTACCCTTCGAAGACGATATTCCGAAAAGGAGGGGTATTAGCGCAAAGGGTAGCGTTAGTCATTAGGTGTCCTTCCTCCAATTCTAAGGAATGTAAACCTAGTGACTATTAGAGATCACTCCTCAGGGTATGCCCGGCCCCCGAGCATCTCTATGGCACACATTTCCCCCAAATTACAAAAGAATGCTATTCTTACTCTCTGTTTCTTTTCTTGCTAAATATGTCTATACCCCATTTAATAAACAAGGTTTAGATAAACGTTTTGTTCCAAAATGCGTCAGAACAATCAACGCGTCATAAAGCAAAGTCAAGTATGATTGATTAACTACAAACACGGATAAAATTTATCTCAATAAAATCAAGTTTCGACAATGTTGTGCAAAAGAAAATATACATATACAAAAAAAGCAATGCCCGTCAAAGCCAAAGGCCAAGACAAGAAAATAAAAGGGGAAAATACCCGGCAGGAAACCCACAAAGGGGGCTGCACAAAAGTTAGGGTAAACTCGGCAGGAAACCCGAACAATAATAAAGGGTAGCCTGGGCAAAAGTTAGGTTTACGAAAAGTCCGCTAGGTATTCCTAGAAAAGAAATACAAAAAGGAAACCTAGACAAAAGTTAGGACATAAGCACAACATCCTAGGCTGAAAACCTGAAAGGGCAGATTAGGGAAGTTAATCAATCACAAAATGGCGCCACAAATCAGTAAACAACGACGCCACATCATAAGAACAAAACGTTTGTCTGAACTAGCCTAAACACCGACCAACCCTGGCTAGCCATTCTTACAAAAAACCTCTATTACAAAAAATGTCCCTCTAAAACACAAGCCTTTGTTGTAAATCCTTTTCTTTCTCTTCTCTTGACCATTTCACTATAAAGCATTCAAGTAATAAAGGGGAATGTGGAAACATAGTGATCAATAGGAAGGTTGAAATCCCTAAGGAAAGGAAGGAGGGCATTGATATGGCAGTTGCCCTACGAACAAAAGAATTGTTCTTCGGTTATAGCAAGAAAGGTCCATGATGGCAAATCAGTACAACTTAGCTTATTGATCAAGAAACAAGATGACATAAAGGCACAACAGCAAGAATGCGCCCGAAGTCAAAGCAAATCAATTAAAACTTTCGAAATATTAACTTAAATAGATCATAGGATGCATATCATGAAACATTACATGCATTAAAGCATAAATGAAGGGAATCCTATCTTCAGTTTCATAAAAAAAACACGAAAATTAACTCAAAAAAACAAAAAACCAACTCAAGAAGCTCGAGACGGCCGTCCCAAAGTCGAGACGGCCATCCCAAGTGGTCCAAATTCAATTGGGACGCGCGTCCCAGGTGAGACGGCCATCCCACATTTTAGTTGGTGGCCTTAATGCAGAAAATTCAATTGAGACGGCCGTCCCAGCCCAGACGGCCGTCCCAAACCTCCAATGTTGCCTATATATGTGGGGCGCGGGTTTGTGCTTGGGTACCTCATTCCAAGCTTCCTATTTTGCTTTTCCTCCCTCTCTACACACTCCTAGCCTTCTTAAGTGATCGGAGCAAACAATGGAACGTGGAGAAGCCTCATCCAGGAGAAAGCGCACTAGAACCGCTGCCAGAGGAACTACTGTTACCAACAATTTGCTGGCAGAGCCACATCAACAATGATTAGCAAATATCCAAGCAATTCTCCCGGTATCCCATGCTACGTTTGGACTTTGAAATCCTAGCTATGTTTGGTCGGGATCAAGATGTCGGAAGGTTCATCCACAACATAGGGTGGGACTTTCTGCTCCGCGAGCCACCTACCCGGATCCACCGTACTGCTACGCTGGAATTCCTTGCTTCGGTCAGTCTGGCTGAAATGCCGTCCACAATGCCTGGAGTGCCGCCTACTAAAGCCGTCTCCTACTGGATGGATGGGGCCTACTGGACCACTTTCCTAGATGACTTCAATGTCATCATGGGCTTCTGCCAACGGGCAGACACCAGGACGCCAGAATATAGAGCGGCGTATTTTGAGAAGCCAACTTCCCTCACCACCACCAGCATGTGGAAAGAGGTTACTGGAACCCATACCCTGCCAACACACTTGAAAGGGGCATCATTCTCTCCCCCGCTTCGCATATGCCATAAGCTGCTAGCCGGGACCACACATAGCCGGAAAGAGAGCCAAGGGAAGGTAACACTAGCTGACCTTTTCATCGTCTACTGCATGCATCAGGGGCATAGGTGCAACCCCGGCTATGCTTTTCTGAAAGCTATTAAGGACTACGGAACCCGTGGTCCAGCAGGAGCCATCATGATAGCTCCCTTTCTCACCCCTCTAGTTGAATATTGGGGATGTACCGACGGAGAAGACATCCCGGCTAGCCTCCAACCAGAGCCGATCAACGGTGGGATGTTGACCCACATGAACATCCTCAGCAGGCAAGGATCAGGGTTTATCTTAAACCCAATCATCTCAATCTCGATGGATATGCGAGATTTTGACACACCACAAGACATCCCTGCGACCTCGGAATCCCAGCAGCAGTCATATGATCCTGACTATGCCGGCCTATATCGACGCTTGGATGACGAGCATGCCTACATGGAAGGGCAGTTCCAGTTCATGAGACAGCAGTTCAGCCAGTTGACCATGAGGCAGGACAGGACGGACCGCCAGATAGAGAGTTTGGTCCAGACTCAGGCGAGGTTCCAGCACCGCTTGCTCCGCCGCATTCCTTCTCCAGCACCATCCTCCCATTCCAGCCCAGAGGCAGATGATTAGGAGTAGTTTTTAAATAGCTTTAGTATTTTGAAAATGCTTGAATGTACCACAAAAAAGTGAAGTAATGAATAAAAGTTGTTATTTCTATTTACATTCCAAAAAGCCCACGTGTACAAGATTAAAAAGGCACACGTGATATATTAAAAAGCCAGATTTCAAAAAAACTCACGATAAAGATCAAGATCACGAAAGAAAAAGGCGAAATCAAAACCATTTCAGCAAAATAAAGAGCTTCAAAGAAAATAGCTCTAATCAACATCCTTCCATCCAAGGAAGAAGGAAACCATCAAAATGAAAAAGCCAATGGAAAGGCTCGGTCATCCCCAAGAGGATCCTTGCCTACTCCAGAAGCAAAACAAAAAGACTATCTCGCGACTCAGCTACATCGCCACATGAGTCATCGAGCACAAGGAGAGAAAAGGCGTTTGTTTTCAAAAACCAACTTTGGTCGTTAAAACCAGAGTTGAGTAAGGGAGTTAGTTACGTGTAAGGGAATTGTTAGTTCCTTTACGACGCCCCTTTCGGGTTCCCTATGATGAACCAGTTATTTTATAGATAAACTTTCGAAAAGACGCTTATATCCTTTTATTTGCGGAATTAAAACAATGACTACATGGCCCTAATGTCTATTATGCAATTTAATCATAAAAATAAAGACAGTAAAAGAGAGGGAGAGAATGAAGAAACCTCCGAAGCAAGCTTTTTGATTGATTCTCTTACAGATAGGGTGCGTTTTGGGAGCCCCTCGCTCTTACAACGACAGAAATCGCTCTCGAAACGCTATAAAAAGCTCTCTAAGACACTCAGAAACTCTGAAAATGCTTTGGAGGGACTCTAGAAAGAGAATTTGAAGAAAGTGTAGAAGGGAAAGTGGAAGAACTGTGTGTAATGAAGGGGGGAGCGCTCACTATTTATAGGGATTCACGCCTATCAGGTCGAGACCCCCGGTCTTGACATTTGGAACGGCGGTCTCGACATTCGAGACGGCGGTCTCGACTTGTCAAATGGCGAGAGGGCCATCTCGCCAAATAGGAGGGGGGTCTCGTCAATCGTAAGTGGCGATACGACCATCTCGCCAAACGAGACGGCGGTCTTGACTTACCATTGGTCGAGACGGCGGTCCCGAAAAGCGAGATGGCGGTCTCGACTTACCATTGGTCGAGACGGCGATCCCAAAAAATGAGATGGCGGTCTCGACCCCTGAAGGCGAAAATCCTTATTTTTATATAGAAAATCTTTCCTACTCTAATATGGGGCCTAATAGTCTCTCCTAGTGGCTTTTTAGGCTTCGTCCATCTTCGAATAGGAGGTCCTCTGCTCTTATTTTGAGGTCGGGCAAGGTTTGGGGTCTATAATGACAATGGTGACTCTCTTTGAAAAATTGAGAGAGCATGAGCTTGAACTAGGAATGTTAAATGATGAAGAAGACCAACATCATAAGAGAAACATAGCCTTCAAAACTGAGATTTCCAAAAACAAGAAAAAGAAGGAAGAAGAAAATTCTGATGGTGAAGAAGATGAAAACTTGAGTCTCATGATAAAAAAACTCACCAAATTCATGAAAGCCAAAGGGAGGCAATCATTTAAAGGTAAGAAGAATGAGAAAGAAGGATCTTCATTAAATTTCAAATGTTATGGTTATAGTGAAACAGGGTATGTGAAATCCGACTGTCCTAACAACAAAAGAAGTGATGATTCAAAAGGAAGAAAATCCTTCCAAAATAAAGCTTACATTGCGTGTGTAGACCCCAAATCTTGCCCGATCTCAAAATAAAGAGCAGAAGACTTTCGTTCAAAGATGGACAAGGCCTAAAAGATCCCTAGGATAGATCAATAGTCCCCATATTCGAATAAGAAGGATTTTTGTATAGGAAAAATAATGAAATTTCACCTAAAGGTCCGAGACCGCCGTCTCGTTTGGAGAGACCGCCGTCTCACCATCGGCTAAGGGCGAGACCGTCGTCTCGCCACTTGCCATTGGCAAGACCACCGTCTCGTTTGGCGAGACAACCGTCTCTCCAATCACCAATAGCAAGATCGCCATCTCGTTTGGCGAGACGGTGGTCTCGCCACTTGCCGAAGGGGAGACCGCCATCTCATTTGGCGAGATGGCGGTCCCAACCTTGTCAGGCGAGACGCTGGTCCTGACCTTGTCAAGCGAGACGGTGGTCCTAACCTGATAGGTGCGAATTCCTATAAAAGGGGGGGGGGACATTCTCCTTCTTCAGGACACACAGAGCAATTTTCCTTTCTGCACTTCTTTCAAATTATTCTCCTAGGACCCCTCCGAAATATTTACAGAGTTTCTTAGTGTTCTTAGTAAGCGTCTTGTAGTGTTGCGAGAAAGATCGATCATCACTGTAGAGCGTGGAGGTTGCCAAAAAGAACATTTCTTTTCCAAGAACATTAATACAAAGCTTGCTTCGAAGGTTCCTACATTTCCTATCTTCTTTTACCGCTTTCTTATTACATCTATCTGTGCATTAGCTGTTAGCGCCATGTAGTCAATACTTTAATTTTCTCAATAAATAAATAAGGGTAAAAGCACAATTTATAGTTATTATTTCTTTATATAAACAGTCCATCATAGGGAACCTGAAAGGGGTGTCATAGGGAAGCTAATACCTTCCCTACACGTAACTAACTCCCTTACCCGACTCTGGTTGTAATGGCCAAAGTTGGTTTTTAAACCAATGCCTTCTTTTTCTTCCTTTTCCAATGTTTCTGGATAAAACATTGGTGGAGACTCCAGAACCCTTTTCCAAAAACCTCTCCTTTAGGTCCAGCCCGGTTATCGGACAACCTAAAGGCGTTGAACCATATCTTTAAAAAACACGAGTCGAAGCAAAACCCTCGCATCGCTCCGATCGCCTCTTTTGACGGTGGAGACAACATGGGAGGAAAGTGACTCTAGTTCAGAGTCAAGTGATTCTGAAATTGAAGCAAATCTTTGTTTGATGGCAAATGACAATGTATCTTCTGACTATGAGGTAAGTGATTCAGATTGTTCTTAAACATTAAATTCATAAACATCCATATAGGTAGTTTATCTTCCTTTTGAAAAAAATACAAAAAACCAAACACTATCATGCATCATGTAGAAAATAAAACATGATAATGTTTAGGAAAAATAAACACTCGCATGCATACCTGCATTAACATCATATTCATAGCATGCATTTTTTTTTTTAGAAAATGGAGGGGGCTAGTAGATAATTGAAGAAAGTGGATATTCCCCGATACCGTATGGAGAAGATAGAACGGTTCCGCGCGTTGATGCCACCAGAGGTCCACTCCAACTTTGAAAAATCCTATGGACGGATTCTCGACTTACTCAAGATTTGTGACGACCCTATTTTCGTTAGGATTCTTGTCCATTTTTGGAACTCCAGTCTGCACTACTTCGAGTTTCCGCAGTTTGATATGGTGCCCACTTTGGAGGAGTATGAGATTATGTTAAGATGGCCTGTAGACCCCAAATCTTGCCCGACCTCAAAATAAAGAGCAGAGGACTTCCAATTCGAAGATAGGCAAGGCCTAAAAGGTCCCTAGGATAGACTATTATGCCCCATATTAGAGTAGGAAGGCTTTTCTGTACAAAAAATAAGGATTTCCACCTTAAGGGTCGAGACCACCGTCTTGCTTATTGGGATTGCCGTCTCGTCATTGGCAAGGTCAAGACCGCCGTCTCGTTTGGCGAGACGGTCCTCTCGCCACTTGCCATGACAAGATCACCTTCTCGTTTGGCGAGACGACCCTCTTACCATTTAACAAATCGATACTACCGTCCCGAATGGCGAGATGGTCATCTCGACCTTTCCAGGTGAGACAGTGGTATCGACCTGACAACCGCGAATCCCTATAAAAGGGGGGGTGCTCTCCCCTTCATTTCACACAGTTCTTCCACCTTTCCTTCTAGCATTTCTTAGAATTCTTCTTTTAGATCCCCTCCGAAGAATTTCTGGAGTTTTCTGAGAGTTCTTAGAGAGTTTTTATAGCGTTGCGAGAGAGAAAAGTCAACGTTATAGAGCGAAGGACTGCCAAAACGCGTCCTATTTTCTAAAAGAATTAATCAAATCTTGCTCCGGAGGTTTCTTCACTCTCTCCCTCTCTTTTACCATCTTTTTTACTTTTATTAAGTTGTGCAATAGCTACTAGGGCCATGTAGTCATTATCTTTTAATTCTGTGAATAAAAGGGTAAAAGCATCATTTTAAAAATTTGTTTATAAAATAACCGGCCTATCATAGGGAACCCGAAAGGGGCGTCGTGGGGAAGCTAATACCTTCCCTACACGTAACAAACTCCCTTACCCAACTCTGGTTATAATGGCCAAAGTTGGTTTTTCTTAAAAACCAACACCTTCTTTTTTCTTTTCCGATGTTTTCGGTAAAAACGTCGATGGCGACTCCATAAGAACCCTCTTTGAAAACCTTGCTTTTAGGTCCAGCCTGGTTATCGGATAACCTAAAGGCTCCCTTTCGAAAACCTCGCCCTTAGGTCTAGCCCGGTTATCGGACAACCTAGAGGTGTTGTAACCTCACCCATATAAACGCAAAACGGAAGTCGGAACCATCGCGTCGCTCCGACCGCCTCTTTTGACGACACGGACAGATGGCGACTCCACCGACAGATGGCGACTCCACTGGGGAAGCCTAGAGAGTTGATCCCATTTAGTGATGGGCCGGTTTAATAAATAAACTTAGAAATTTCACTTTTACCCTACCTTGTATTATAACATGATTATTTGCTTGGCTTTAATAACTGTTGTTTGTTTATATTACGCAATTGTTTGAAATACAAACTGTACACAAACCCTTACACACAACAGTTCCCTCTATATCCGGGGGCAAGTGAGAAATCCATAGGGAGTAGGTGGCAGGTACAGTTTGCCATAGTGAGGGCCATGCAGCCCACCGGTATGATCGGAAACCACCACTCAAGGTGATAACCTTCCTCTTTTGGCACAAAGACTGACTATGGCCTTAGTGCTAAGCATGGTCGGAAGGCTGGAGAGTGGGGACCCTATAATGGGGGCACCTTGGGGGCCTATGCCTTGGTGAGAATAGTTAGAACCTACCTTTGCCAACACACTTTTCTGCAGGAAAACCCTACCTCGTAATTAAACGTCATCTTACGCATTCGCGGATGAGTGAATTGTGTGTGTGCATTTGTTTTTGCATTTGATTGCATAGCATAAACAAACAACAGATAAAAATAGAAAAACCACAAAAATATTAGCTAGCCTGGATTCAGGTTCTTTGTATGCTAAGTAGTCACGCAATCCGACAAAAGAGATAAGGGACGCTAACATTATTCTTTTGCAATAAGCCATTCTATCTCGGACAATCTGCCTTTTAGCTAGCCTGTTTTCAGGTTCTTTGTAAGCTAAGTAGTCACGCAGTCCGACAGAAGAGATAAAAGGTTATAAAATAAACCCATAAAACAATTTGTGACAAAGTCAAATCATTCCGCATCATGTCATAAGTGAAAAAACCAAGAGAGAAAATAAAAGGAGAGTACGCATCAACATCACTCTAAAAATCTCTCATGCATAAAGCACATTCATGCTAGGGGGCATTAGATATCTCTAAGACAAAGACGAAAAGGGCCCCAAGCGCATTTGTAACCGTCCATAGGGAAGGAACAAATGTACTAAGGTATATGGTGATCTTCATCATACTTGTCAAAAGTCATGACAAGGAAGGAACCATTATACCAAAGTAGGTAGGGTACCCTACAGAGCGTAAGCTTAATGGACGATACCTAAGTCATTGTCTTAAAACGATACTAGTCCCACACTCATCATTCATTTCATTAATAAAATTTTTGGGCATTCTAGAAAGTGGCTGGTCCTCTCCCCGTCCGAACCCGCGCGCAAAAAGCAAAGGCCATGGAGAACCTGGAAGAGCAAAATTGCAAGCTCACCGTTGAGGTTAACACCCTCCGGGAACAAATGGCGTAGCTAATGGAAGCCATGCGCCAACATAGTCAAAATAAAGGCGAGACTCAAGCTGATCAAGCCTCTCGCCATGAAGAAGAAGAAGAAGAAGAGGAATTCCTCTTCGATCAAAAGGCCCCTATCCAATCCGACGCTCGGGCAATGCACATCCACACCTCGAAAGTGTCTAAGCAACAAATCTCCGCCCTGGAGGAGAGGCTGAAGGTGGTAAAGGGACACCACTTTGACGTCAAAGAGGTGGTGAACATGTGTCTAGTCAAGAATATCCATTTCCCTCAGAAATTCAAGGTCCCGGACTTCCCTAAGTACGCCGGATTGACCTGCCCCAAGAACCATCTTACGATGTATTGTCGTAAGATGGTTGCGCATTCTGATAATGAAAAACTCGTGATTCACTGCTTCAAGGAGAGCTTCGCTGACTCAGCCCTCAACTGGTACATGCAGTTGGAAAAAGGGCAGGTCCAAAATTGGAAGTAGTTGGTTGATGCTTTCCTTCGTCGTTACCGATACAACATCGATCTGACCCCTGAGAGGTTAGATCTTAGGACCCTAAGCAAAAGGAACGACGAATCCTTCAAAGCATATGCACAAAGGTGGAGGGAAATGGCCGCCCAAATAGAGCCCCGCTAACGGATAAGGAGACGGTGGCTATGTTCATAGACTCACTGACTGGAGCTTACTACGACAAGGCGATAGCCAATACATCTAATCTTTTCTCGGACATAGTCATTGTAGGGGAGAGAGTGGAGCAAGGGCTGATAAGTGGGAAGATAACACAATCTTCCCATGCTGGCGTCTCATTCAGAAAAACCACCGGCAAGAAGAAGGATGAAGTTGTACATGCAATTAACTTCGCTACTCCTTCTTCCGCTCCACAAACGGCTCGGTAGCCTCGTAAGAGAGAAAGGAAGTTCACTCCTATCTCAACTTCTTATGGAAAATTGCTGCCTCAACTATTGGAGGCCAAGCTCTTGACCTGCGCCCCTCCCAAAAAGATGGCGTCTCCCTATCTCGAATGGTATAAACCGAGCGAGAAATGCGACTACCACTCGGGTTCACCCGGACACTCAACAAAAAATTACTTGACCCTGAAGTATCGGGTCTAAGAATTAATCGACGTCGGGTGGATAACCTTTGACGCCTCTACTTCTGATGTGGACTCCAAACCTCTGTCGAAACAAGAGTAATAGGGGGAAAGGATCGGGAGGATTAACCCCTAGGGTTCCTCTTTTTTTAAGATTTCTCTTGTATTTCCCGCGGTCCCCGCCCGTGGCCGCGGGAACATTGACTAAAAGGGCATGTAAATATGCTTTCTTTCTTTAATACATGAGACATTTTTTTTTTGTCATATTCATTCTTTTCCCTCTTCTATTTATTATTCTTCCAGAAATAATTGAATAATAAAATCTATGACTAAAACAGAACCTAAAACATATCATGTCTGTGATTGATGAATCTCTGTGGACCCCAAAAGCTGAAGGTGAATGGGTCGAGTCCGACAGTGAGCAGGGGACCATTTCCCCGGACATGCAAAGAATGTTAGAGAAGGAAGTTCGCATTATATAGCCGCACCAAGAGGAAACGAAAGCTATCAATTTGGGAGAAGGGGATGATGAGAAAAAGATAAATATCGGCACCCAAATAGATAGTAGCATAAGGGAGGGATTGGCGCAACTTTTAAGGGAATATGTGGATGTGTTCGCCTGGTCCTATCATGACATGCCTGGCCTCGATACAAGCATAGTAGAACATCGATTGCCATTAAAAGAAGGATTTCGACCTGTAAAACAAAAGCTCAGAAGAATCAAGTCGGATTGGTCCTTGATGATTAAGGAGGAAGTACAAAGACAACTGGACGCCAACTTCCTAATAGTGTCCAAGTACCCAGAATGGTTGGCCAACATAGTGTCTGTTATCAATAAGAACGGTAAGGTCAGGGTATGTGTGGACTACAGGGACCTCAATCGAGCAAGTCCGAAGGATGAATTCCCCTTGCCACACATAGACACACTAGTAGATTACACCGCTACAAACACACTTTATTCCTTCATGGACGGGTATGCGGGGGTACAATCAAATTAAGTTGGCCGTCGAGGATAGAGATAAAACCTCCTTTATCACACCATGGGGTACCTTCTGCTATAGAGTAATGCCTTTCGGACTCAAAAAAGTAGGGGCCACCTATAAAAGGGATATGGTCACACTATTCCACGACATGATCCACAAGGAAATAGAAGTATACATGGATGACATGATCGCCAAGTCCAGAAACGAAGTGGACCATATCCAATATCTCAAGAAGCTATTTGATTGGCTATGAAAGTACCAACTCAAATTGAAACCAGCAAAATGTACTTTTGGAGTGCGGTCAGGCAAACTTTTAGGGTTCATCGTCAGCAAAAGGGGAATCAAGGTAGACCCCGATAAGACCCAGGCGATTTTGGAAATGCCCCCACCAAGCACGGAGAAGGAGGTCGGAGGATTTTTGGGGCGAATCAACTATATTTCCCATTTCATCGCACAGCTAACGGATAAATGTATACCCATCTTTAAGCTATTGCGTAAAAACCAGCCAACGATGTGGAATGAAGAATGCCAACAAGCGTTCGATAAAATCAAAACATGCTTAACCAATCCACCAGTATTGGTACCACCCGTTGAAGGAAGACCTCTGATTCTATACCTGTCAATACTCGAAGAATCTATGGGGTGTGTGCTCGGTCAACAAGATGAAAGCGGGAAAAAGGAGCGAGCCATATATTATCTTAGCAAAAAGTTCATAGATTATGAGACCCGTTATACACCATTCGAAAAAACCTGTTGTACATTGGTGTGGGTAACTCAGCATCTCCGACAATACATGGCTCGACACACAACATGGTTGGTCTCCAAAATGGACCCAATCAAGTACCTCTTCGAGAAGCCCATTTTGACCGGAAGGATAGCTAGGTGGCAAGTGCTCCTCTCAGAATTCGACATCGTCCATGTCACCCAGAAAACTATTAAAGGTAGCCCCTTAGCGGACTATCTAGCCCATGGATCAACAAATGAGTATCAGTCCATACAAGATGACTTTCTCAATGAACATATCATGCACATTGAACACGAAGAGACCAAAGAGGAGGCATGGACCATGTTCTTCGACGGAGCCTGAAACATGCTTGGACACGGGATATGAGCTATTTTGATATCTCCTAAAAATAAATACATCCCCGTAGTGGCCAGGTTTAATTTTGATTGTACTAATAACATGGCCGAATACGAAACGTGCGCACTAGGAATCCAAGTAGCTCTAGATCATGGGGTTACCAAATTCAAAGTTTTCGGCGATTCATCCCTTGTCATCTATCAACTTAAGGGTGAATGGGAAACCCGAAACTCTAAATTAATCCCATATCTAGAACACATCTGCGATTTAGTTTCGAGACTGGAAAGCATCACCTTCAAGTATATTCCTCAGGAGGACAATCAATTTGCAGACGCCCTCCCTACTCTATCATCCATGTTCTCCTTAGATCAAGAGCATGAGATGTCAACCATTCAAATCAAGTTGCATGATAAATAAGCTTTTTGCATGACAGTAAATGGCGAGCACAATCAAAGCCCCTGGTATCATGACATCAAGCGATACCTCATGAAGGGCGAATATCCTGAAGGAATTAATGATAATGATAAAAGGACCATTTGTAAGAGGGTTGTACGGTTCACGTTGATTGGAGAAACCCTCTATAAAAAGAGCTTCGATTTCACTCTGCTAAGGTGTGTGGATCATGAGGAAGCCGAAACCTTGATAAAAGAAATTCACAAAGGAGTTTTTGGGACCCACGCACCTGGGCATGTCATGACAAAGAAAATTTTAAGGGCATGGTATTTTTGGTCCACAATGGAGGCCGATTGTCACCAATACGCTAGGAAATGTCACAAGTGCCAAATCTATGCTGATAATGTTCGCGTTCCGCCCGCACCTCTCAACACCTTGACTACACCATGGCTATTCTCTATGTGGGGCATGGACGTCATCGGACCCATCGAGGCCAAAGCATCTAATGGTCACCGTTTTATCTTGGTGGCCATTGACTATTTCACCAAATGGGTAGAGACAGCATCATATGCACACGTGACTAGAAAAGTGGTGACCACCTTCATTAAGAGGAATATTCTATGTCAGTATGGTATCCCTCATCGGCTCATTACTGATAATGGGACCAATCTAAACAATAAGATGATGGAGGAATTATGCCAAGATTTCAAAATTCAACACCACAATTCCTCTCCATACCGACCTAAGATGAATGGGGCAGTAGAGGCAGCTAACAAAAATATCAAAAGAAGCATCCAAAAGATGGTGATAACCTACAGGGATTGGCATGAAATGCTACCCTTTGCCTTTCACGGATATCAAACTTCCGTAAGGACCTCCACCGGGGCCACCCCATTGTCCCTCGTATACGACATGGAAGCGGTGTTACCGGTAGTAATTGAGATACCCTCTCTAAGAGTCATTATGGAAGCAAAGCTAACAAAAGCAGAATGGGCCCATAATCAGTACGACCAACTTAACCTAATTGAAGAAAAACGGCTGGACGCCATATGTCGCGGGCACGTTTATCAAAAGAAGATTAAGAAAGCCTACGATAAGAAAATCAATCCCCGCACTTTCCAAGAAGGGGATTTGGTAATAAAGAAACTGCTGCCCACCCAGAAGGACAAAATTGGAAAATGGGCAGCAAACTATGAAGGACCCTTTGTGGTCAAGCGAGCCTTCTCAGGAGGAGCCCCCATCCTCACTAGCATGGACGGAGAAGAGCTTCGACACCCAGTCAACTCAGATGCGGTAAAGAAATATTACGCTTGAAGACATTACTCATGACCCGTCAGGATGAAAACTCGCAAAGGGCATCCTGGGCAAAAGATAGCGTCCATATTCCTTGCTAAGATACGTCCTAGGCAAAAATTAGAGGTTTAAAAATATATATATATATATATATATATATATATATATATATATATATATATATAACACAACACACAAAAAAGAGAGCAATGATTACCTTAGTCGAAAACTGCAAGGCAACTAAGGTAATGTCATTCCCAGAAGCAAGCAGACTTCGCATGGTCTTCACTCCGAGCTTAAACATCTGAACTGAAGCAACCAGAAAAAACAGGGAAATAGAAATCAAGGACATGATTGTTATAGCTTATTCAGTGTAGCCAACCTTGGCCAGCTCTTCTTCCAAATTCCTTTGTAAATCCTTCTGTAAAAATAAACCATTTGTTTATATCAATAAAAATTGTATTCTTTTCTTGACCAATTCATGAAAAATGCCTCGGTATTAATGAAACATGAGCATACATAAAAAAGCCAATACGAGAAAGCACAAGAAAAGAAAAGAAAAAGGTAAAGAAAGACGCTTGCTAGGACATTCTTAGGCAAAAATTAGGGCAGCCTACTAGATAGAAAACCCGCAAAGGGCGGTCTAGGAAAAAGTTAAGGCCTTCATAAAAAGGAAAAAACCCACTAAGATATCCTAAGCAAAAATTAAGATAGCCAGCTAGATCGAAAACCCGCAAAGGGCGATTTAGGCAAAAGATAGGGCTAAAACAAAAATAAGAGCTCATCAGAGTAATCACGAGAGAACAACAAAAAATACCAGTCGCTTTCTAGATGCCTCAACTAAAAATAGATTGCATTTAAAGCATCCACACTAATAATTGCACAAAAAATGACTTTGTCAAAATAAAAAAAAAAAAGAAAAAAAACTACTTAAGCAAATAACAAAAACAAAAGAGCATTCATATAAAGGAATTAGCTCTGTGCTTGCATTTGAAAACAGGAAGCACTCACAAACATCCTGGTATATCAAAAGAGCAAGACAAAAGACTTCCCAACAAACATCGAAGCTGGATGACCACCGGAGTAGCCGAAAAAGGATCTTCGGCACACCAGATGACTTCATCCAAACAGGAAAGCACTTCTCACTTCCGTCCCGGCGCATGAGCTAGAGCAATAAGCCGCCACCACCACCAGTCCTACGAAGTGGACTATACCAGCCTGATGAAGGGTTTATACTCATCCAGTCCTACGAACAGTGGACTGCAACTACCAGCCTAATGGAGGGGTTTATACTCATCTAGTCCTACGAACAGTGGACTGTAACTACCAGCCTGATGGGGGGTTTATACTCATCAACCAAAGGGTCGGCTACCGCAAGAAGGAGCATCCTGAGGTTCTACCACGTGTCAACCAAAGGGGTTGGCTACCGCAAGAAGGATCATCCTGGAGGCGCACAACATTTTTTTGTCCAGAGGGTCGGCCACCACAAGACGTAGCATCTGAAGGATAGTCGGGCAAGAGGGTTAACTCCTTCACCCTCTAGCCGATCTTTTTGGGATAACAGGCCAACAGTCGGCTAGTCAGGTGAAGGGGGGGCAGCTGCAGACCCCAAATCTTGCCCGACCTCAAAATAAAGAGCAGAAGACCTCCAATTCGAAGATGAGCAAGGCCTAAAAGGTCCCTAGGATAGACTCTTAGGCCCCATATTAGAGTAGGAAGGCTTTTCTGTACAAAAAAAATAAGGATTTCCACCTTAAGGGTTGAGACCACCGTCTCGCTTATCAGGACCGCCGTCTCGTCATTGGCAAGGTCGAGACCGTCATCTCGTTTGGCGAGACGGCCGTCTTGCCACTTGCCATGACAAGACCGCCTTCCTGTTTGGCGAGACGGCCCTCTCGCCATTTGGCAAATCTATACCGTGGTCCCGATTGGCGAGACGGTCGTCTCGCCATTTGTCAAAGACGATACCGCGGTCCCGAATGGAAAGACGACCGTCTCGACCTTGCCAGGCGAGACGGCGGTCTTGACCTGACAGGTGCGAATCCCTATAAAAGGGGGGCGCTCTCCCCTTCATTTCACACAGTTCTTCCATCTTTCCTTTTAGCATTTCTTAGAATTCTTCTTTTTGAGTCCCTCCGAAGCATTTCCGGAGTTTTCTGAGAGTTATTAGACAGTTTTTATAGCATTGCGAGAGAGAAAAGTCAACGTTGTAGAGCGAAGGGCTGCCAAAACATGTCCTATTTTCTAAAAGAATTAATCAAAGCTTGCTTCGGAGGTTTCTTCACTCTCTCCCTCTCTTTTACCGTCTTTTTTACTTATATTAAGTTGTGCAATAGCTACTAGGGCCATGTAGTCATTATCTTTTAATTCTGCGAATAAAAGGGTAAAAGCGTCATTTTAAAAGTTTGTTTATAAAATAACCGACCTATCATAAGGAACCCGAAAGGGGCGTCGTGGGGAAGCTAATACCTTCCCTACACGTAACAAACTCCCTTACCCAACTCTGGTTATAATGGCCAAAGTTGGTTTTTCTTAAAAACCATTGCTTTCTTTTTTCCTTTTCCGATGTTTTCGGTAAAAACATCGGTGGCGACTCCATAAGAACCCTCTTTTAAAACCTTGCTTTTAGGTTCAGTCCCTATTATCGGACGACCTAAAGGCTCCCTTTCGAAAACCTCGCCCTTAGGTCTAGCCCGGTTATTGGACAACCTAGAGGCATTGTAACCTCACTCATATAAACGCAAAACGGAAGTCAGAACCATCGCGTTGCTCCGACTGCCTCTTTGACGGTGGTGACATGGCCCAAGTCAGTCGGGGTCCATATTCGCCATGAGGCATATACTCCTGCAACCCAAGTCGCTGTCATCATCCAATTGCCATCTCGACAGACTGCCCTGATAACAAAAGGGAACATCTAGGGTTGGAAAGTCTCAATGTTAGAAGACCACCTGTCCTGTTTGGCTAAAAGGGCAGACCGGTTTGCTTTTAACAAAACCCTGATTTTGATCGTGTTTGGGACTATGTTGTTTCCCTTTAACCTCAACATAGTGGATCAAGCCGTCATGTACGCCTTCTTCACCTGGGACGTGCACTCAAAGAGTCCCTTGCCTGCACTTCTTGTCGACACTTTCTTTCAGTCGAATATTGTCACCTAAAGTAAGGGAGAACACTCAGATGTTGCTCTTCACTGTTATTGATGTGGGGTATCACGCATTTTTGCGCCTCTAGTCACATGGGGATGTTCCCCGACCCTTTGAAGAGCTTCTCCAAAATCCCTCTCCACCGACG